>CM077206.1:7364378-7964378 GCA_039654625.1 Rhinogobio ventralis | reverse complement strand
TTGCAACCCTACTTGCATTGCATTCAGGGTACACATTTGATCAGTTGATGCATCAGAGTTGTGCACCATTCAGAAATTAATTGAGAATGCCTTTTGAATTCAAATTTAATTCCGAAATTGAATTTGTAGCAAACAGGATGCAATTTGAATGCAAGAAAGCAGTATTAAGTGAAGTATAAATTCAACAAAATTAAAAGTTTTTAAAAAAGAAACTTTTTAACGACAAAAAGTTTTTTTAATTAGAAAAGCAAAAACAAATTTTTTTTTTTTTTTTTAATAAAACAAACTCTCTGGGAATCAAACCTATGACTTACTGTAAGCAGCATCCTGCTGATTTTAATTGATTTTCTCGAAATTATTACTCCTTACTAGGGTTGGGTATCGTTTGAATTGTAACAATTCCGATTCCGCTTATCGATTCTGATTCTTATCAATTCCTAATTTAGATTCCAATAGGGTAAAAAAAATATATATATATCTTATATATCATTCACATTTATTATTAGGCTATTATTGCAAAACATTTCATTGTAGCTGAATACCATGAATACAAATCAACAGGCTAGCAAAAAAAAAAAAAAAAAATAGCCTAATATAAATTTCAAGCATTTTTAAAGACAATTAAACACTCAATAATTAAAAAAGAACAAATAAACAAATTAGCAATTGCACAAATAAATACAATTGAACAAAGATAGGATTGAAATAAACATTTTCAGGTAGGTACAGAAACCGTAATCAAATGTAAAATAACTTTATTGATAAAATATAGGCTATACATTACAAATATAGTTAAAAGTTTAGGAACAGCAAGTGAATTTTCTCATCTTTTGTTGTTTGATTAACGTTAAATCACAGAGACGGCATCAAGAAAATCTGCCGTCAACAACATAACCGACTGTTTTACGAGAGTATTTTGACATTTGTGTGTGTATTTGTCCATTTACGTGTTGTGCAAAAAGACGAGGAAGAGAACTCAGTTCATTATCGCGCACTATTCATTCACTATGAGAAGCCGTTCTGTGCGTGTGTGTGTGTGTGTGCAGCACAGAAAACAGCACGTGCATCTTTTTTGCGCTCAAATGGTTAAAAAAAAAAAAAAAATGCGCACACAGTAACCGATAAACGGAATCGAAATGTGCGTTTCTTATCGAATCACCGGTTCTGGGCAATTTGGAACCGGTTCTAAAATGGAACCGGTTCTCGATACCCATCCCTACTCCTAACAGACCACAAACAGCAAATTGAGCTTAAGATCTCAAACACATGAATTATTTACTCTCACAGCAGTTCGGATCAGTGCTGTTCCAGACTACGAAAGCAGGTCACCACAAGGTAATTGGAGTTAACAGATGCTTCAATTCCCACAGATTCCCTCACGCTGAAATCATTAATACACAATTGCAACCAGAAGGACAGCATTCTCCAAGTATAGATCCATTACGATGAGAACGAGGGATGAAATTATATTCAGATGCTCCTCCCCTCCCCAAACGCTCCAACAGAGGTCTATACGCTATAAATACATGGATGCACAAGCAATGCAGTGTAACAAAGTGTAATGGCGATAATCAAACAGGCCTTCTGAACGTCACGTCGCCTGGAGTCCAGTACCTCACAAACTCCTGTACTGCTGTATTTTAGTTTTTCCAGGTATAGGAAAGCACTCTTGACAGACTTGAACTGACAGAACCTACCTAACAGCTTGTATAAAGGCCAACCGCGTGTTGGCAGTCTGCCGCTAAGTGAGTACCGTCTAACGTGCTTGATGCCTCATATCTCTCGCTCTGCTCTGTGCATCACTGTGAGTAAACATACAGTAATGGTGATATTAGCCTGAGTGCCTGCTGATGTACAGTAGTTCAGGCACAGACGGATAGCAACAATTACAGGCCCACATGCTACGTTTAAGCTCAACTTAAAGCGCTTAGATGGGAGAGCAGAGAGAAAAAGGACCGGTATGGGCTTTTTCATACATGCAAGGCATAAATTATGTCCAATGGTGCGAGCGCAATGCCACTGTTGAACAGCCAGTCAATGGAGAGGGCAGGGAGAGGCAATGGAGCGCGGTAATGTGTAATCTTACTACTCAATGGGCTGTGCCCAGCAACGGGGCTCCGAATGCTGGAAGTGTCAGAGAGATAAATAGCAGAGTGTCCCCCTCGAAAAACATGATTAATACCCCAGCTAGTGACGCTGCAGAAGATGAAGTGGGAGCAGCTGGCTCAAGCAGTGCAGGCACGCAGAGAGAGGTGGGGGAGAGAGACGGGAGCGAGCGCAGCGGAGCAGAGAGGGCAAAGAGGAGGACACACCGGCAGCCAGGGGGAGGGAGGCGAGGCAAGGGCACGCCAGGCCGCAGAGTGAGGAGAGACCCCCTCGTATCCCCGGCAGAGACACCGGAACCGTCCTATCTGACACCAATCTCCATTCATAACACACCTAGAGCTGCACATTATAGGAATAGTTTGTTGTGTCGTGACAGACGCTGCAAAAGATGCGAAGGTAAAATACGTTGAGCGCATGTTTGAAGTTGAACTTCTTTTGACTTGAGCCCAACATTTTTAGAGCGCCGTGTCATGCGTGAGACGCTACAGCACAACAGTAAAAGACGTCCGTCTCTAGCCCATGTTTACATAGAAAAAAAAATATGGAAAACCAGAGAGGTGGAATTCAAAAACGCATTCTGTGTGAATGGCTAATACTTACAGAGCGCAACATGATGCTTTTACATGCAAACCATTGTTACCTCAACATTTGAGAGACATATGTGCCGTACCCCTGAGCTTGATGTGGACTCTCACAGATAAACAAGTTGAGTTCCCGGGTCTGTCCTGTTGTAAGTAAACATGTCGAGGGGCGGGACACTTTTTCATGGTTCAGGGACCCCCACCCTCCCCGCAGACAATTAACTTTTGCGGTGTAATGAGATGATTGATAAGCTGGAAGTTTGCGCTTTAAGAAGATATTAATCATTCCCTCTGGTAATTTTAATCATGAGTTCCATCAACCCCAGATGCTGAGGATCACCTTCCTGGCAAACAAAGGGCGGCCGCAGCACTCGTGCAGTCATTTTGTTCTAGTTTAACTTTATTTTGCGCTGGTTTGTTCCTCCCATCTGTTCGCACCAGCCTCGGCAGCCCACATTGCACGTCGATAAGCCGAGGAAGCAGCATGTGGGAGTGCGCTTGCAAGCGTGTGTGTGTAAACTTTAGAGAAAAAAAAAACAACAGGCGTCTTTGAAATGGTAAACCAAATCCTCTAGGTTCGTGACTATCTGTTGTGCCGACACCAGCCCACTGTATAAGCACAAACATGCGTACACACAAACAGCGATGTTACCACATGGTGTGGGCAATATGTCTCAGAAAAGCACAATTTGGCATTTGAACCGCTCTTTAGAATTGGGAGCGCGTAGTTACACTGCAGGGTAGAGTTGGATGGGGAAAGCCTGCATCCTTGACTTCCCTTTAAAAGCCTGACAGAGAAAACAGTCTCTGATGTGTGTATGTTCGATGCCTTCATTAAGTGTCAATGTTATCAACTGACCTGAGGGAACTGCATTTGGGAATGAATTCCAAAACCAGAGTAGATGTGTTCTGCTTAAATAGTGCAATATGGACAGAAATAGCAATAAGGATATTTAGTTTAGCCTTGAATCGTACAGTCTTAAAACAATGAACACTAGTTCCACAGTTTAACTGTGCACAAATTATGTTCACACTAAAACCATTCTATGTTGATGTTGCAGTTTCGATTGGTCAAACATAAAATATTCGAGAATCCTTTTGGGTAACACTTTATTTTGATGGTCCCTTTTGAACATTCTGTTGACTATAATAACTTTGCAACTACATGTCAACTAACTCTCATTAGAGTATTAGTAGACTGTCTGCTTAATATCTGCTAACACTTTATTGTGATGCTCCCCCAACAGACATTCTACTGACTATAAGTAACTGTGTAAGTACGTGTCAACTTATTCTAACCCCAACACACTACCAACACACTACCAACACTCTAATGAGAGTTAGTAGACATGTACAGTCACAGACAGCAATCACTCGAAATCAAATAAACACAAACAACATCAGCTGCTGAGAAATCATATCGAAGACTATTTTGAAAATGTCTTTGAAGTTTTTTGGAATGTCTTGATTTTAGGCCCTAATCACATACAACCCCCCTAAGTGCTTTGTACACTTACCCCTAAAGTTGTGTTTTTGACAGGTGTCAAGCAGACCCGCTTAATCAGGTGCAAAATTAATAGCAATAAAATGACAGGCATTTTCTTAACGTGTTTAAAGGTTGTTGTTTTTTTTAAGTTACTGAAAAGGTCCCCGGGAACAAGAACCGATTCAAATTACTAGTCTGCACGCAGAGGCCTTCAGTTGATAGGGCCATCCCTGGAGGGGATGATAGGAGACATATCTAAAAGCAGTGGGACTACACTGCCTTTTACCACCATTAATTGCAACCAGTATATAAAAAAAAGCAATTTAAATTTTACATCGGGCCTGGCCTCATCTGTTATCAGTGCTGCACTTGCGCAGAGTACAGAGAGGTAATAGAGGTTTTCAGGGGCTATTCCCTGCATATTATCTAATAATGATGAATGAACAGCCCTGGAAGTGACAGCTGTTTGGATGCTTTGTTTGCAGTGAAGCATCTATTTGCAACTTTCCTCAGAAAATGACTTTGAGAACAAGGTTCTAAACAGTTACTAAACAGCTTCACTAGGACAGGTTGTTAAAAGGGTCAATGGCATGTACTATAAAAGAATCCATGTTAAACAAAAAGAAAACTCTTGTTTTTTAAGGTTTATATTTAAAAAAAAAAAATTTAAGTTTCAAGAAATTTAGTTCTCAGTTGTTTTTGTGTTGGTTTTTATATGATTTAAAATACATATATACACTGCAGTTTAAAATTTTGGGGTCAGTAAGATTTAAAATGTTGTTTTTTAAATAAGCCCCTTGCAAATACAGTAATATTGTGACATTCTATTTCTTGTGAAGTTATTTTAATATATTTTAAAGAGTAATTTATTTCTATATGGCAAGGCTGGATTTTCAGCATCATTACTCCAGTCTTCAGTGTCACATGATCCTTCAGAAATCATTCAAATATTCTGATTTGGTACTTAAACATTTATAATTATTATTAATGTTGAAAACAGTTGGGCTGAATATTTTTTGGAAACATATCTTATTTTCTGCAATCTTTGTAAAAAAAAAAAAAGTAAAAAAACAGCATTTTTTATGACACAACAATAAATAAATATATAAATATATATATATATATATTTTAAATGATAGTACTTACTGACCCCAAACATTTGAATGATAGAGTATATGGTATTACAGTATACAAGAAAAGTTTAAATGAATTCCAAATATGTCTAGTGGTCTAACAAAGTAAAAAAATTAAAAATAATAACATGTGGTAAGTGTCATTATTTGAAATAAAAAATGTATTTAATTTATTTAAAAGGTATTCATTCACAAACTTGAAATACTAATAAAAAGTTAAAATTATCAGATAGTTTAAGAGACATATTGACCTCAAGACACAGTCAATTGTCAATTTCCAGTTTCATGTTTTTATTTATTTCTGTATGTTGGTTGGGCCAGAAAACTTTGATTTTGTGGACAAAAGTTTTTTTTTTTTTCAAATATTAATAAGCGTATGTCTTTTTTTCTGAGAAATAATAATAAAAGAATAGGGCAAACTACTCAACAAACAAAAAAGCGTCATACCATTGATCCAAAAATTGGTGTTTTGATCAATGATATTATTAAATGCACAGAATAAGCAACCATCATACATACTGGCACACATGCGTGACATGCTGACGACAAGGGCCTGCAAATAGCACAAACGCAACTCGTGAGTCCATCTATACAAATTCCTCATTTATGTTTGTTTAAACAGTCCAGGTGCATGCTGTCATGTGGAGCATAAGAGCCGTGACTGTAAAACCCCTATAATTCCCTCCTGAGCAATCCCAGACAAAAGACGTCGCTCATGAATCTCTGTCAGGATTCGACTTCATGGGCGATCAAAGCCCAGTGCATAAGGGGTTCAGGCTGTTAAGATAATCAAGGATGATGACGTGTAGGAGGTCAAGAGGAACGTACTGAAGTGCAGAGGTCACATTATCTCACGGCCGCCTATGACTGTGCCAGGTGTTCAGATGGGGGGGTGGGTGGAAGAAAGCCGTTTCAACATTATGCATCATCTTAAACTACCAGTGATCCCATAAGTTACGCATGTATACTTACACAATGGAGTGACTGCACTTCTACAGCCCACCGTCATATTCACAGGCTTGTTTTTCTTTGGCACTAACTGCAAAGTCGAAGGAGTACAGTTGACAGGGCTTTTAAAACATGCCTCTGTTGTAGTGTGGTTTAAGAGAAAACAATAAGCCCCCTCAATGGCCCTCATTATCTGTGACTGCCTCTCCTATGGCCAACATGCTCTGACACACTACTAAAAGACAATTAATCCTAATAATCACGGCACCACAGCATCATTCCTCATTCTGGCAGGCCTCTTTCCTCTGTAGGGTTGACTGGGGAGGTGTTGAACCTTGGATCGGTGGCACACAGATGAACCCACCACAGACGCTGGGACAACAAGCTGGCTGAATGAAAAATTTCAAACGAATTGGTATCATCAAGAACGCTTTTGTTCTGCTGAATCATTCATAGAAGTGAACAGACTCAACCGTGAATCAGTATTCTTAGCTGTGTGGATCTATGTAACAATTGCCCGTGTTTGTAAAGTGCAATCAATTTGGTTTATTCAGTGTAAAAAAAGAAGGCTATTCATTATTTTGACTTTGAGGTGATAGGCCGGAGTAACCAAGTGCTGGTGATGTGCACTAATGGGTAAAAGCAGGTAAAGCTACCCTGTGCATATTTAAAAACTAACTAACTAAGATAATTAGTAATTAGTGTGTGTTGTACTGGCGCACACAGATAATTGAATAGTCAGTGGTTAAATTAAAAGACCATTCTCCTCCTGACTGTTGATACAATCCCAATATTCATTCTCGCTAGGGATGGGCGATATCTTATCGTTTGCGATATACCGGTAAAAATTCTCCCCACGATAAGAATTAGTCTTCCCGCGATAATAACGATAAAGCCTAATTGATGATGCGACCCATTCACAGCTCTCGTGCAGAGCGAAAACAACTAACGTTATAGCGGAAGCTGAGGAGGAGTTTATTGCTAAAAGAGGAGCTACCTCTACAATCTGGAACCTGTACACACATATATATTTTTACTCGCTGAGCACTTGAGCGATTTGCGCTTTGTCAAGTGATCCGTAAAGCGCGCTATTTTAGTTCATCTCAATGAATGCACAGTGTATTTGACACACAGTAAACACTAATGTGAGCGCTCCGAGTTTCACACACACTCAAAGAGAGAGCAAGAGAGTCTTATACCACACAGAATTGACGTGTTACATGTAAACCATATTCTTTGTATTTTCCTGCAAAATAACGGCGTTAATTTGGAATTATTCAGCCTTTATGAACAAGAAGAAACTAATGCTCAAACGGCAATCTCATTGGCTGGCGCTCACCTATTACTGTCCCTGTTACGATTTCAGCAAATCAGTTTGAGCGAACGGTGACAACATGATTAATATTTATGAACCCAGAAGCTCATCAATCCTTAGTGCGGTTTATACTGTTATTAGTTATAGAATTCGTAGTATTATTATCTTATCAGTATTATTGTGTTTTTTTTTTTTTTTTTACAGAAACACAATGACCAACAATGTCTTAAGCTCCACCATAAGTCCTAAATTCAGTTAAAATGACAAATATCATAATTTTTCATTCACACATGATTACCAAGTTTTAATTTAAATTACTTAAATTCTATCATTAAATTATTATTTGTAATGTTTTTTTTTTGTAATCTGAAGACATTGTTGGGGGTTTTACTTTTGCTGTTTGCGCCATAAGAATATGAATAAATACAGAATCTGGTGTTTACATTTCAAACTTGTCATTGATTTGAATTATTATTGTTTGTATTGTGTGATGTTTTTTATCACAGTTACTTTTTTTACAGAAGAAAAGTATATCTGCAATTTTTCCATTTCTGAAAAGGCTGGTGTTTGGATATTTACAGTTTTTTTTTTTTATTATTATTATTCTTTTATGTAATTTGTTTATTATAGGAACCTATTTGATGATGGGTATGTTTTACTTTAGATCATTGTTTGTTTTTCTGAGGCTCTCAAGAATGCATGCAGCTCTCACTTATAGCCCAAAACATGGGGAATAGTAATACATTTATATCATCATTGATATCGTTATCGCAATAAATACCAGAAAATATTGTGATACATTTTTAAGTCCATATTGCCCATCCCTAATTCTCGCACACACTTAAGCAGATATAAGCATTAACAGGTAAACGGATAGTTCAAATTCTGTCATCATTTACTCAAAATATGTATTGTGACCACCTTCCTAATATTGTGTTGGTCCCCCTTTTGCTGCCAAATAAGCCCTGACCGTCGAGGCATGGACTCCACTAGACCCCTGAAGGTGTGCTGTGGTATCTGGCACCAAGGTGTTAGCAGCAGATCCTTTAAGTCCTGTAAGTTGCGAGGTGGGGCCTCCATGGATCTGACTTGTTTGTTCAGCACATCCCACAGATGCTCGATTGGATTGAGATCTGGGGAATTTAGAGGCCAACTCAAACTCGTTGTTGTGCTCCTCAAATAATTTTTGCTTTGTGGCAGGGCGCATTATCTTGCTGAAGGAGGCCACAGCCACCAGGGAATACCGTTTCCATGAAAGGGTGTATATGGTCTGCAACAATGCTTAGGTAGGTGGTACGTGTCAAAGTAACATCCACATGGATGGCAGGCCCCAAGGTTTTTTTCAGCAGAACATTGCCCAAAGCATCACACTGTCTCCGCCGGCTTGCCTTCTTCCCATAGTGCATCCTAGTGCCATGTGTTCCCCAGGTAAGCGATGCACACGCACCTGGCCATCCACGTGATGTAAAAGAAAACGTGATTCATCAGACCAGGCCACCTTCTTCCACTGCCCCGTGGTCCAGTTCTGATGCTTACTGTTTGTGCTTTCGGCAGTGGACAGGGGTCAGCATGGGCACCCTGACTGGTCTGCAGCCCCATAAGCAACAAACTGTGATGCACTGTGTATTCTGACACCTTTCTATTAGAACCAGCATTAACTTCTTGTGCAATTTGAGCTACAGTAGCTTGTTTGTTTGATCGGACCCTGTTGCCGGTTCACCACTGTTCCTTCCTTGGACCACTTTTGATAGATACTGACCACTGCAGACTGGGAACACCCCACAAGAGCTGCAGTTTTGGAGATGCTCTGATCCAGTCGTCTAGCCATCACAATTTGGCCCTTGTCAAACTCGCTCAAATCCTTACTCTTGCCCATTTTTTCTGCTTCTAACACATCAACTTTGAGCACAAAATGTTCACTTGCTGCCTAATATTTCCCACCCACTAACAGGTGCCGTGATGAAGAGATGATCAGTGTTATTCACTTCACCTGCAATGGTGACCATAAATGATGACACAACCTTAATTTTTGGGTGAAATATCCATTTAAAGTTTTGTCTTCACTAGTTTATTTAAAAATTGTCCTGTGGTGACATTTTTATTAAAGTCCCCCTGTAGTCAATAATTATAGGGGAGAGCGGGGCACAACCTAACACTTTTTGACTTTCTCAGTTTGTGTAAATCCACTTGTGTTTCTTGAGTATTTATTTTTCCCCACATTAATTTCACATGTCTAGTACAATTATGTGGTTTTGTTTCATTAATACAGTATATACTTTTTTCTTGATTTACCCTGAAAGAATGGAAGTGAAATGTGACAACATGCCCCATAGGTGGGGTACTTTGTTACATGCGAGGGGCACGATGTAACATTAACATATGACAGCTTAAAATGTTATCTGATATAATAAAAAAAATATACAAGACAAACTAAAATATTGTGTCAAAATACAATTATCAATTTTTTCATATAAAAGAATGGCTTTTTTAATAATTTAAAATAAACTTTTTTAAATAATAAAAAAATTAAAATAAAATTTTTGTTTGATAAACACACCGCTAAACACAGCTATACAGCATAGTTCAAAACATAATAATAATTAATAACTTTTGAACATTGACTTACAGTCTTTATTCACCTTTTTCTCATGATCTCTCAATAGAATTTATAAAAGTATAGAATATAATAGCGTAGTTCTAATAGTGGCACATTGTATCGCAGTGTTACAACGCACCCCACCTGCGCAACTCTCTCAACTGTTAAATAACAGATAAAAGATTAAAATAATATCGGATTTGTCTCATTTAAAATAAACAAAAAATAGAGATGAAAAATTAACTTAAGTAAGAAACTTACTTTTGCTATGGTTAAATAAATGTTCAGTGATATCTTCTAAAGACATTTGAATTTTGGCGCAATTTTTTCTCTATATACTGTTGATATGACAACTAGTAAATACACTAGGTTTCGTCATGCTGGCATGTGTGAAAAGTTTTAAACCGTGTGTTACAACTAACCCTGCGTTAGGTTGTGCCCCACACTCCCCATCCCTTAAAACTCATCTTTGACCACCAAAATTACATATTTAAACCATGAATATGCAAATGAGTCCCGTCTCCTATCACACCAGCTCAGAATACCTGATCCACTCTGTCAACTTTACTTTCGTAAACGCTGCACAATGGCAAGTAGAAATACTGGTTTAATTCAGCCATATATGTTTGAACCAGAAACTGATTCAGAAGAAGTGGAAGAGTGAATTATACAGGATCTACAAGTCGATGTTTTAGAATGGTAATGCATTTTTATATTTAAAACATTGGACAAATAACGGTAATTAATATGATTAGCCTTTCACTTGACTACGTTATCAAACATCTAATAATGTTTTGCTAATGTTTAACCATGTTCTCATTTGCCATCACAGTCTGCCTTCTAAAAATCAGCATCCTTAGAAGTGCTTTGAACAACTTGTTGAGTGTCAGTGGAGAAAGGCATATAGTTCATCATAACATCATAATATAAATCATACATATAATTCACCTGCTATATTGCTAAAAGTAACCGATTTTTCATATCAACAGAAAAATATACTGGAATAACCTGGCTTCTCTTGGGACTCCCCCGCTTTGTAGCAGTTAATGATATGCTAAAGCCCGCCTGCACATTGGCGTGATTGGTTACAACATATTTGTGAAGTAGAGAACAACTGTGATTTCAAACCGAGTTTTTGGTACACTCTAGTTTTAAGAAGAAAATACTCAGCAATGATGTTGACTTATGAATTTGCACATGGTTCCCTTTCAGTCGGTCACGTTCGACGTACGTCGGAACTGACCGACGAATTGGGATCTATTTTCAGAGACCAATCTACTTCGAGTGTTTAAAAACAAGCCAATGAGGACTGGCATGCGGTAGACGCGTCCCACGCTCCGCCCCGCAGCGCGGGTATAAATACGGAAGTGGAAGTACCGCATATCGCTTTCAACTTCGAAGCCGAACGTTTAGTTCCTACGAAGAGTGTTTTTTCATTCGAGAGTTAAGAGGAATCTCCTGGCCAGTGTTGGTGAGACGGCGCTGTCAGCGGTGATCGCATTGAAACAAAACAGCTGTTTTTACAGCTTGCTGGGTTGAGTGCTTTCAGCGGGCTTGCACCCCAGAACTGCTGCGAGCCGCGGTCATTTCCCCTGTGTGCCTCGGCACTGGTCAAAGAGCAAACTCCTTTCTAAAAGAGCTACACGGTTTGACCCTGCGTCTTTTTCAAGATGTCATTCAAACCGTGTGTTTCTGGATGCCGACGTTACCTGTCCCCAGCTGACGGACACGATCGCTGTCTCACGTGTTTGGGCGTTCAGCACGCTGAGGCGGCTTTCGTGGATGACTCATGTTCCCATTGCGGGAACATGACCATCGCAGTATTACGGTCCAGGCTCGACTACCTTAAAAAAGGTGGAGTCCCATTGCGTATCCCCCGAAGCAGAGGGCTGCTACTTTGGCTGATGCCTTTGGTGGGGACCTGAGGGTTACTGTGAGGGCACTCCCGCCGGGCCAACAGGTTCCTCGGGCCCCTCCCCCCTCCGCTGCGCCGGTTGAGCTTCCGGAAGAGCACGCTGGTTCTTCCCGCGGGGGACCAGCTGTTACTTTCGGGGCTCCGGTTGAGGATATGGTTTCGATCACCGCATCGGGGGACGAGCTAATGGACTCTGGAGATGAAGATTCGGCTGCGCTGCCCCCTTCGGGTGTGGTAGCGTTGTCCGAGTCCGATCCAGAGCTCACGGCTATGCTTTCCCGGGCCGCCGCGAGTGTCGGGCTCGAGTGGAACCCTCCACCGTGTCCCGAACCCTCGCGGCTGGACGATTGGTATCTCGGGACGGCCCGTGCTGGTTCTCAGCGCCCCGCCCCAGTGCCTTTCTTTCCGGAAGTGCATCAGGAGCTCACGAAGTCGTGGACAGCGCCTTATAGCGCTAGAAACCGATCGACTGACTCCTCCGTCCTCACTACCCTCGACTGTGGCGCGGCGAAGGGTTACGTGGAGATCCCCCCAGTGGAGCGGTCGGTTGTGATGCAACTGTGTCCTAAGACCGGTACCGACTGGCGGGGAAATCCGCGCCTCCCCTCCCGGGCATGTAAGTTCTTGTCCGGGCTAACCGGCAAGGCTTACACGGCCTGTGGAGAAGCCGCGTCATCTCTGCATGCCATGGCGCTCCTGCAGGTCTACCAGGCCAAAGCGCTTACGGAATTGCACGAGGGTAGTTCCGACCCAGGCGTTATGCAGGAACGAAAGTCACCGCACGCTCCCTGGGTCGGGCGATGTCCACGTTAGTGGTCCAGGAACGCCACCTGTGGCTGAACCTGGCAGATATGCGTGAGACCGACAAGGTTCGGTTCCTCAACGCCCCTGTCTGTCAGGCCGGCCTCTTCGGCGACGCAATCGAGAACTTCGCCCAGCAGTTCTCGGTTGCCCAGAAGCAGACGGAGGCGATTAAAAATATCCTGCCCCGGCGACCCGCTGCTGCCTCCACCCAGTCGCCGGCTGCAGCGTCCCCGCCTGCTCGTTGCCGAGGGCGTCCCCCGGCGTCTGCCTCCGCCCCTGCCAAGCCAAAGCAGCAGCCTCCACCGGCAAGGCAGGGTGCCAGGCGCAAGGGGGCCGCCCAACCCGTCCAGGGTCCCGCTGTCTCCGCCGGCAAGCGCAAGGGCAAGCGGCCCTGAGACGGGCAGCCCAGAGAGGAAAGGAGCTGCTCTCGGGGAGGTGGTGTCCGCACCCCTCCTCCCCCCGGAGGAGGACCGGGGGAAGAATGTCAACGCTGGTCAAAACATCCTGCCGCTGGCTCTCCGGAGTCCAGCGGTACCCACATTCTCAATAAAAGAGCAGTTTCCTCCCTCCCTGGGCCCCAAGAGGCCCAGGTTGGCAGTGTGCGACGCCCCGGGGCCTTGCCACTCCTTTCCTCCCCTCTCCCCCTTGCCAGGGGGCAGCAGTGTGGGCACCGAGGACGCCCCCGGGCCTTCTCACCCACACTCTGCCCCACACTGGAGTACTCAAGCAACACTCCGGGCCGAGTCGGGCCTGGGTACTCCATCTCGCTGCCTCACCCCGGGCACGTCTGTGGTGCCGTTGGTCCCACTTGTTCGGTCTCTGGGGGCGTGGTTAGGTCTCCCCAGGCCGTCTCGCTGGCTCATCCGTACCATCAGACTCGGCTATGCGATTCAATTCGCCCGCCGGCCTCCCAAGTTCGCGGGCATCCTCTTCACCTCAGTGCGGAATTGCGATGCCAATGTCTTGCGGTCCGAGATCGATGTCCTGCTGGCGAAGGACGCGATCGAGCCGGTTCCTCCGGCCGATATGAAGGCGGGGTTTTACAGCCCCTACTTCATTGTGCCCAAGAAAGGGGGTGGGTTAAGACCAATCCTGGACCTGAGTGTCCTGAATCGGGCCCTGCACAAGCTCCCGTTCAGAATGCTAACGCAGAAACGCATTTTCGAATGCATCCGTCCCCAGGATTGGTTCGCAGCGATCGACCTGAAGGACGCGTACTTTCATGTCTCCATTCTCCCTCGACACAGACCGTTCCTACGTTTTGCGTTCGAGGGGAGGGCATTTCAGTACAGGGTCCTGCCCTTCGGGCTGTCCCTGACGCCTCGCGTCTTCACGAAAGTCGCAGAGGCAGCCATTGTTCCGCTCAGAGAACGCGGCGTTCGTATTCTCAACTATCTCGACGACTGGCTCATACTGGCCCAGTCCCGGGAGCAGTTGTGCGAACACAGGGACCTGGTGCTACGTCACCTCAGCCTGTTGGGCCTTCGGGTCAACCGAGAGAAGAGCATACTCTGTCACACGCAGAGGATCTCTTATCTCGGTATGGAGCTGGACTCGGTCAATGTTGAACTGCTTGAATACGTTCAAAGGCAGGACAGCGGTCCCACTGAAATTCTTTCAGAGGCTCCTGGGGCATATGGCATCTGCAGCCGCGGTAACGCCGCTCGGATTGCTTCATATGAGACAGCTTCAACGCTGGCTTCACGACCGGGTCCCGAGATGGGCGTGGCAGCGTGGCAAGTACCGGGTCTCAGTTACTCCTTACTGTCGCCAAACCTTCAACCCGTGGGCGGACCCTGCCTTTTTACGGGCCGGAGTGTCCCTAGAACAGGTGTCCAGGCATGCTGTGGTCTTCACGGATGCCTCTTCCACGGGTTGGGGGGCCACGTACAACGGGCACTCAGTTGCGGGTCTGTGGACGGGGCCCCAACTGCGTTGGCATATCAATTGCCTAGAGCTTCTGGCAGTACGTCTCGCCCTGGGCCGCTTCAAAAAGCCGCTACAGGGAAAACACGTTCTGGTCCGTACGGACAGCACTGCGGCCGTTGCGTACATCAACCGTCAGGGTGGTCTACGCTCCCGTTGCATGCTCCGGCTCGCCCGCCATCTCCTCCTGTGGAGTCAGAAGCGTCTGAGGTCGCTTCGGGCCATTCACATCCCAGGTGCGCTGAACCAGACAGCCGACGAGCTCTCTCGTCAGCCGACACCTCCGGGAGAGTGGCGACTCCACCCCCGGAGCGTCCAGCTGATATGGGACCTCTTCGGAGCCGCACAGGTAGACCTGTTCGCCTCTCCGGACTCGACCCATTGCCAGTTGTATTACTCCCTGTCCGGGGGCACCCTCGGTACAGATGCACTGGCGCACAGCTGGCCCTGGGACCTACGCAAATATGCGTTTCCCCCAGTGAGCCTTCTCGCACAGGTTCTGTGCAAGGTCAGGGAGGACGAGGAGCAGGTCTTGTTAGTTGCGCCCTACTGGCCCAACCGGACCTGGTTCTCCGAACTCTCACTCCTCGGTGCAGCCCCTCCCTGGCCGATTCCCCTGAGGAAGGACCTTCTTACTCAGGGACGGGGCACTCTATGGCACCCGCATCCAGACCTCTGGAGACTCCATGTCTGGAGGTTCTAGGTGGTCTGCCTCAGGCAGTAGCAGACACCATCGCTTCAGCTAGAGTCCCCTCTACGAGGCGCCTCTATGCGCTGAAGTGGAACCTGTTCGTTGAATGGTGCTCTTCCCGCCGGGAAGACCCCCGAAGGTGTTCGATTAATGTCGTGCTTGCTTTCCTACAAGATGGGTTGGAGAGAAGGCTGTCTCCCTCCACCCTCAAAGTGTACGTCGCCGCAATAGCGGCATATCACGATGTAGTCGAAGGTAAGTCCTTAGGTAAGCACGACTTAATCGTCAGGTTCCTCAGAGGTGCGAGGAGACTAAATCCTCCTCGGCCAACCTCGGTACCCTCTTGGGACCTAGCCCTGGTGCTCAGAGCGCTCGGGCCGGCCAACTCTCACGTTGTCCTGAGACCCCGGCCTGGATACGTGCCCAAGGTTCCCACCACTCCCTTCCGGGACCAGGTGGTGAACCTGCAAGCGCTGCCTTCGGAGGAGGCAGACCCAGCCCTAGCTTTGCTCTGTCCCATCCGCGCTCTTCGCGCCTACGTGGACCGAACTCAAAGCTTTAGAACCTCAGAACAGCTCTTCGTCTGTTACGGAGGCCAGCAGAAGGGAAAGGCTGTCTCCAAGCAGAGGTTAGCCCACTGGATAGTGGATGCTATCGTCTTGGCCTACCAGTCCCAAGACATGCCTTGCCCGCTCGGGGTGCGAGCTCACTCCACTAGGAGTGTAGCCTCCTCCTGGGCGCTGGCTCAAGGCGCCTCGCTGACAGACATATGTAGAGCTGCGGGCTGGGCGACACCACACACGTTCGCTAGATTTTATAGCCTCCGTGTAGAGCCGGTATCTTCCCGCATCCTCGCCCCCAGTGGCCAGTAGCGCTAAGTACCCGTTCTAGTGTCGGCTTGCATACGCCACTCCCGCCTCTGGGCCGGATACGTGCGTCTATTGTCTCCAGTTGTGTTCCCCGGAAACGGCTAACCCTGTCGAGCTCCTCCGTCACCCCTTCGGTGTCAGACGTTGCGGCCGTCTGACACCAGGCCTACACCCGTATGCTTGTGGAATGTGTGTGTTAGGCTGGGTTCCATATGTAGCGGTTCCCTAACGGCAACCCCATATGTGTATTCTCCACGGTACCAGCTACCCTACTCGGCTAGCCCCCCTGGGACCAGGTTGGATCCACCCCAGAGACTGCCATAGGTAGCACTACCCTGCTAGGTTAGTCCTTACGAGTATTCCACCTCTCCTTCCACTGAAGGACGTGGTTCCGCAGCGTACCATCTCCCTGAGACGGGCATGCTTTCCCAGCGTTATCCAATAGTCACGCTGAGTGGGTCTTGCAGGAACAGCAGTGACTGGCCTCCCTGACTGGAGCCCTGACTTTCGCACCAACCTAGGTGTGGTCCAGCGAGCTCGGTCAGGGCGCTGGAAGGGCCAGCATCTCTGGCGTGTTAGTAGGGATCCCAATTCGTCGGTCAGTTCCGACGTACGTCGAACGTGACCGACTGAAAGGGAACGTCTCGGTTACGTATGTAACCCTCGTTCCCTGAAGGAGGGAACGGAGACGTACGTTAACGCATATTAACACCCCATAGACATATAAACAACATCAAAGACCCCCTGTGATGAAAATCAAGTTTTTGAAGAACAAATATACATGCAGTTTTTCCAATAATAAAAAGTTATTGCAATGTATTAAATATTTATAAATAAAATTAAATAAACAAAATACTTAAAATAATAATTTTTCTAATCTTTTTTTTTAGTTAAATACACACACACACTATACAAATATTAATATATAAATTAACACTTTACAATAAGGTCTCATTTGTTAAGATTAGTTAATGCATTAACTAACATGAACTAAAAATTAACAATTTGTACTTACAGCATTTGTACCGTTTGTTAATATTAGAGCATAAAAATGGTTATGTTCTTGTTAGTTCAGAGTGCATTAACTAATGTTAATAGATACAACTTTTGATCTTAAAAATGTATTCATAAATGCTGAGATTAATGTAACATTAACTAAGATTTTTAAATGTTGAAGTATTGTTCATTGTTAGTTAATGTTAAGTTTTTATTGGAAATTTTGCATGCAAAATTTGTACCTATATATAATTTATTTATAAGAAGAAAAAAGATTAGCAGAATACGTTTAAAAAATATTTTTAGATGCCACACCATAGGACTTCCCAAAAGTAATTCATCTCAACTACCCAATTTCTTGCAGAATTTTCTATGGCTTAAATCAAGTGCATTTTTATGGGACTAGTGGCCATCATTAATTTGTATTACTCAGAGTTTGTCAACAAAAGTTTATATATGTTAATTTGTATAGGTAAACAACATATCTGGGTCCGGTTTTAAGAACTGCACTACAACATAATTAAAGATCATTAAAAACTACATTTTAAAACAAGTTTAATACATTATCGCAAGGATTATTGCATCCGAGTTATTGTCTACGGAATGGCACAACAGCTTGTGGCTGAGTACAGCTCTCACTGTTTAAGCAGCATTGTGTTAGCAGGGGACTGGCATTGTGAGTTGTTACAAACAAGCAGATGCTGGGGGGCTTCGAAAACTGGAAAAAAAAAATCATCATAGTGTAGCAATTACGTGTGAGCACCGCTGAAAGTCTCAGTCTCTGTCTCTCTCAGCAACCCACACAACAAGCTCATTAAGGCCTGCTTACATAGTCAGTCTTATTTAGGCTTGAAAAATTAATGTACTCGCACCTGGAATCACACAGCCATTCATTCTGCCCCAGCGGCCCGCATGCCCGGTCTAGGCACTCTCAGCTTTAAAATAGAGGGCGATATATAGTCACCTCTGTTTAGTTTTTAAGCAACACGCATCTTGCTCTGCCTCTCCCTCTCTCTTACTCTTTTTTCCCAGAGAGTTACAGCAGGAGCTAGCATATTAATCACACTCACAGTCGCTAATGCTAACAATCAGTCAATGTGCTTGGCCAGGCTCTCCATCTCCTGTGACAGCGAGTTTTGTCCTGAGGCCTACTGATTCGTCCTGCCATAGTTGCCTGTAGGACAAAATACACAACAGCAGTCCCCCCCCCCTCTTCCCTCAACATTGATAGTCTATGGATCTTAGCGTAGACTGACA
Source organism: Rhinogobio ventralis (assembly GCA_039654625.1). NCBI lineage: Eukaryota > Metazoa > Chordata > Actinopteri > Cypriniformes > Gobionidae > Rhinogobio > Rhinogobio ventralis. The sequence continues at coordinate 7,945,755 of CM077206.1, read as the reverse complement.
TTTTATTCGAAAAATGTGCAATATATCAGTCGCCTTTGCTTAAAGACTGAACTGTCAATGGGGCTGTGCTAGGAAATTTACTGATAATAGCATACAGGGGGAAAAAAATCATTTGTTCCCTTAACAGCGCATTTTGGATAATCTACGCTCATGCCTTTTTACAAAATTTGTAATGCTTCTAGGAAGCCTCTTCAAACCGTCTTTATAGTTTAGGCACATCTCAAGACATCAAATATTCAACTATTGTCTTTGAACAATATATTTCCAGACGCAAACAGCTGTCTGGTTACAGAGGAAGAAAAGCACATGCGGAGATATCCCTGGACTGCCATCCAAGTGGCAGGACTGGCATGTTTGCATTCACACAGGAAGAACGAGGCTCTTTTCTGACAGCTTCAAGCTGACAACTGTAACAGTGACACAAATCATATGAAATCAGTGCCTGGCTCTTTCCTCTTGCAGAGAGAGAGAGAGACTAAGAGAGGGAGGGAGTTGTGGACGGGGTACAGCCATGGAAGACAGCCTGTGGTGAGCACTATAATGGATGGAAGCATGTATGTGTGCATATTTGGCACTGTTTTCTCTCTCTCTCTCTCTCTCTCTCTCTCTCCCTCCATCCCTCGCTTAAATCTGGGTGCTAATTATTGGGCTTCACATAGCGTAAAATGTACAGCTGTGGTGACTGTCAGTGCTCCATGGGCTGTTAAGTTTGTGTGCATCTTGACAGTGGGTGGGTTTACCCCCCACCCACAACCTCCACCGCCCCTGCCTCCCTCTCTCTCTCCATCACTCAGTGCAGAAAAATTACAGAATTTCACCGGCATGCCAGCCTCAATCAGCCAGCGTTTTTATTTTTTTTCCCTCCCCTTCTCTCTTCTGTGAGTATATCACAGTTGCATATAAACCAGAGGACAGCTCAGGCAGGAGCAATATGGAAAGTGAGAGAACTTGCCTGAAGGGAAAAGAGGAGCTCAGAGATAACAGCGATCAATTACAACTTTTTTACAACATATCTGGCTGTGCAGAACAGCTCCAGTAGGAGGAAAAAGAGAAGACAAGCAGGGTTATGATAACCCAGCAAGGAAACTGTCACACAGCACAGTCAATCTGATTTCACAACTTTTTGAGCCAAGCGCTAGATATCACCGATAACAGATGCATGCTGAAATAAATGATCATATAGCATAGAAAACTGCTATAGGATTTGAGCCAGATTGCTCTCCCTAGGGAATAAACTTCATAGAGCAGCTTGACGTTGATTTTGATTACTTTATTTCTGAGGTGTTCCAGATGTTCTGATTTGTGATTGGGTAATCTTGCTAGGGGAAAACTGGGGGTAGAGTCCAAAAGAGGCCTGAATGTTTGCATTTGGAACCAATTATAAAGCCACCTAAGCCTAAATATCAGCTTTCAGTATTCGCATAACATCATTACACACTTAACACCTTTATATCATTATTTAGAGGGGCCTGGAATACCAATGGGTTACAAATGACTAATGTTTTCTGTATATGGCAAATAAAAGTGTCATGATATAATTTCCTGACCAGGAAAAGTGGAACATTGCTGAATTTGCTCTTTACAGTCTTTTAATTCAAAAAGCATTCCTGTTTCAGTCATACATATGATCCCTGATTGTACTTCATTTAAATCTAAAAAGTACAATTATTCTGTAATGTTTTTCAAATGATAAAATGCATAATAATTATAAATCACTAAACAGTAAAAAAAAAAAAAAAAAAGGTCCACACCACAGGACTTCCAACTAAACAAATCAGTGTTGCAGAATTAAAAGAAAAGTAAGTAATTTGTTCCCTCACTTTTGTTTTGTTATTAATTTTGTTCCCTCAATTGTGGCCATGTTGTACTCATTTGTTCCCTTGTATTAATTAAGTTACGATTTAACAAAAATAAGGGAACAAATAAATAATTCACGAGATATATATAGATTTATATTTATATTTAGTGTCAGTAATTTTGTTGTGTGTTTGTCATTTTTATTAGTTTTTGTTTTGTTTTTGTATGCATCTATATTGTAGATTTTCACAACAAAAATTAAAATGTTTTTTATATTTTATTTTATTCCAGTTAATGTTTATTTTATTTCAAGTAATGAAAATGTTTTTTGTTTTTTTTTGTTTTAGTTTATGATAATAAATTATTACTCAGCAGACCCAAACAACATAGTTAAAACCAGAGCGGAGCATCCTGATGCATCAAAATAATTCATGTTAGTGGCAATTGCAGCAGGCACAATGACAAACATCACATTGGCCATTGAAAAAATGGCTTGAGGGTGGCATGGGGTCTGCGTGCCACGTGTTGAGCTATATCTGCCAGAAGATCATGTCCAAGAGCTGTGAATAACATCCTAGGTCCTAGACTAGGCTGAAGCATACTTATGCACTGTGTACATTCCCCCTTTGTGTACACGAGCACATAGTGTGCAGTTCATACTGGAGTTACGCTATTGATCATGTAGAGTCAGAGTGCAAAAAACGAATATAGCTTTAGCATGCACATGTGTTTTAAAGACACTTGGATGAATTTGTAGCCCCAGGGAACCTGGAAAACACTAGCACTGAAATGCTCTTTGACCATGAAATGGCCTGAGCTGGTAATAGTGGTTAATGGGTACGTGGAGCAGCAGTGCAGTGGAACAGCAGAGCTCAGCAATGGGCAGGAGGTAGACTGACTCGGGGGGGATTCTGGCTGTTAGCAGGGTTCCTGTACAGTGAAGGGGACGATGAGGTTAGCCTAGTGATGATAGCATTCTCCATGATGTACTAAACGGCGGCCCACTGCCATGTAGAGGCATGGATGGGATGGGTTAAGACAGAGATTTTGACTTGGTCAGAGTAATTATAGCTGCATGAAAGGGATGAGACTGGAGCACCTACTGTTATCCCTCAAGTAGATAAAAATCATTATAATGGCGTCTGGTTATTTGTGTGTGTGTGTGTGTGTGTGTGGGGCAGAGGCAGGGGTGTATGAATGAATGGGCCTCTTTCAGAAAGCCAATGCATGTAAAATAAAATGCAAAGTGACACTGGTACAACACTGCAACATCACTATATATGTATATACCACCACTGACAGAATCGCCTACATATGTTAAATCTACATGTGTGCATATACATGCATGTAAACTCTTTCCCCACTCTCCGAAAGAGGGAAAAATATCGAGAGACTGATTACAGCAATCAGAAGAGAGAATTATGTGAAATTTGCAGTCACTCCCTCAGATGGGTAGGTTTAGGGGTAGGTTAATGGGATAGAATATACAGTTTGTATGATATAAAAAGAGATTCTCCGTAAACCACATATACAAGAGTGTGTGTTCGTTCAGGTTTTTTTTTTATCCCGGTGGGGACTTCAACCTGAATGCACACAGACTCATGGGGACTTGTGTCACCGTGGGGACCTAAATTGAGGTCACCATGAGGAAACAAGCTTATAAATCATACAGAATGAGTTTTTTTTTTTTTGAAAATGAAAAAATGCAGAAAGTTTTGTGTAATGGGTAGGTTTAGGGGTAGGGTTAGTGTAAGGGGATAGAATATACAGTTTGAACAGTATAAAAACCATTATGTCTATGGAGAGTCCCCACAAAGATAGTGAATCAGACATGCGTGTATGTTAGGGTTACTGAAAAATAATATATAATGGTCTAAAGATGTATATAATGTAGAAATAAGAAAAAGCAATACCATAAATTCCTAAAGCAAATACAAAATGTGTGTCCCAATAAGTTTATTCTAGCCAACTGGATGAGTTTCTCTGTTGCTAAAGACACAAAATCACAAATGCACAAAATGTGTGGCACATCATAGTTGCTGATGGTAGATCTGCACTGGTCTTTCACACAGGCTACCCGCCTAGATAAAAAAAAAAAAAAAAATGAGGGGGGTGTAATTTAAAATGGTCAAATCACAGTGGGCCGCTCAATCATACGTATTGATTACGTGACCTTTGAGGTCACCGATAGGGTAAACATGCTTTTGATCAGGTGACTAAAATTGGCAACTGCTGGGCAAGAAAGATGACCAAAAGAATCTCTCCCTGTGTGGTTTCATTAGTAAAAGTCTTTCATGGGCCATAAATCATCCTCATTTAAAAAAAACATTGTGCATGTCACATTTCTTAAATGTAAACAGGTAAATAAATAGTACATATTATACTACAGTATATTAGCATACTGTATATAACTAAGATGCCGTATTTACTGTGATTTATTTGCAGTGCGTTTAAAAAAAACTGCCTTTATTTATTGCAGTAAATTAGACATCTTAAAAAAAAAAAAAATCAATAAAACACACATTAAAATCAGGTCTGTCAGAGATTTTTTTTTAAAATTTATTTCACCCATCTTTTAAAGCTAAAATATATTTATTAAATTGTATAAAGTGATATACAACTATAAAACAAATACATCAAAAAAGAATACATTTAGTATTCAAAAGGGTTATTAAAACTGATCTTTGCAGAATCTTTTCTAACCAGCCACTGCTAACCAAACAATTTTTTTTTCCCAATGATTCCTGGCTCTTTCTACAGCTTATAGTACTAATTACAGCTTAAAAATAAATCCACACATTTGAAATGTCTCTGAATGACACATTGCCCTCATCCTTTGAAGGTCTCATCATCCTGTCCTCCAGCTAAATTTTGCAAAGGGCAAAAATGAAACCATTTGTCCCCCCACATGACAAGGGCCATGTCAGAGGCCAAGGGTGGCCAAAAGAGGCCGTTTTTGATAACCATCTCACCATATTGCCAGTGACAATGCAGAGGTATCACAAGTCCTCCATTTACTGATGTCTCCATCTAAAGGTCATTACAGTGATGGGGAATGAAACATGACTAGACAATAGGGTGACTTATCACCTCTGACCCAAAGCTGGGTCTCTTAGGATAATGTCTTTGTATTTTGGCTACACTAAGAATCTCATGTTAAGCTACAGTATTAATATCAGTCTACATTATGCAAATGATAATACTGACACTGAGTAACAATTAAAAGACATTGTGTTTTTTTCTAAATCAATATTACAAACAGTATACACTAAACCCCAAAGTTTCAAACGGTAATGTTTTTGTTTACCAATACGGTCTTTATTTGATCAAAATACAGTAAATATAGAAATAGTGAAATACCTATATTATTAATTTAAAATAACTGTTTTCCATTCTAGTACATTTTAAAATGCATTTTATTCCTGTGTTAGAAAAGCTGAAATTTTCAACAGCCATTTAGCTACTCCAGTAGTGTCACATGATTATTCAGAAATCATTCTAATATGTTAATTTGGTGCTCAATTAATTTTTTTATTATTATTATTATTATTATTATTATCATCAATGTTGCAAACAGCTGGAACAAATTAACCAGATTAATTTTAACATCATGCTTGATGTCTCTCTTCTTCTTTGTTTAGGGTCCATATTATATACACATTTCATGCCATATATGCACACACAACTTTAAAGTGCATAAAAGACCATCTTCAGAGCATCCTGATAAGTCTCTTATGATTTATTGACAGTTGTTGGCAACAAATAACAATTGTCTAAAATACCTTTCCAGGGTCTCTCAGAAACACTGACTGCTTAGTTTCGCTCACCTGACTGGCATTGGCATTATGCTAAAAACATTATAATCATTGTTGTTGAGAGTGGTGTCACTTTAATGTATATGCCCTGGCGTTTAAAGCTGAAGGGGAAATACCACTTAAAGGCACACCACGTTTCCCCAAGCGCTTCATAAAAGTAAATTCCCACGACTGAAAATACAAGAGCTGACGCTAAATCTTCCTTTCATTCAGTGCGGGAAACGAAGCAAAATCCTGCCGGAGTCAAACACTCTCTTTTGTGTGTGCTGTTATGTATACGGCTACTGCGGTAGCTGAAGGTATCCTCTTTCCCGGACCGACTGATTCCCCTGAAGAACTGTTGTCAAATTCCTCAGACACACCCTATTAACTCTGTTTGTCCCAAAACAGCAGAGAGGATGGAAGTGGATGGTGTTCACATCCTCTGTTCTAGAGAGCCTAAAGAGCAACTTTACACACACGGCTGCGGTATAGCAGTTCAAGTCCATCTGATCTGAGCCTTTGATCCATGCAAGTCGATGGTATAATGCGTCCTTCATGCATGACAGTTACCTCCTTGCCCTTTCATGACCTCAGGTCTCCAGTCCTGAAGACAATTCAGAGTCAGTTTACACACAACTGAGCTTAGTGATATCACTTTACCACCATCCCCTGCTGGGACACGGGCTTTGAGGGCAGGAAGATCACCACAGCGCTGCATGTTATCTCAATTGAATAGTTTATACAAGCTACATATCATTATGATCGCATTGAGATGTAATGCCAACAAATTCTCTAAACCCGAAAGTATCTGATGACTACAAGTATAATACAATCAGCTTTGGGTTACCAAAGCCATTACAATAAATATTAGCAAATTAGAAACAATAACACCAACTCTCAAGTCCTCACAAGCGATTGCCTGAGCACAAAGCGGCACGACGCAGCTCTCACCGCACCTCCTGCCAGTCTGAAGTTTGCACATATTCAGATGGATTATGTTTTCTGGCAGTTAATTTCTTTCTTTGAAGCGTTTAAACAGGAGGTCAGCCTGGATCTCCATATCAAAGGCGTATGAATTAAGTCATTTTCCGTCTACTCTTATTTTAAGGGAATACAGAGAAAAGTAGCCTGCAGTGATATGCTATTGTCAGCTTCTACAGAGGCTCTCTTTAAAGCAAGGGTAACATTGCTAGGGAGAGAATCAGCAGCATTCTAGTGAAGCGGAGAATGAGATCACTGAGCTTTTTCAGCGGGGTCAATGGGAAGGCGAGGCACTGTCACGTTTAAAATTCAGCCCTTTACCTCACACACTGGGCCCGGCACAAAACCTGCATGCCTTTATGTAAAGAGAGGCCGTCTTTAAGCAATATGTTAGCTTTAATGAATGCACTGATCTCGGGTGAGAGCGAGGGTATGTTTGTGTGTGTGTGTGTGTGTGTGTGTTTGGAAGCGTGTGTGCATGGGCTTGTGTGTTTTGCGCCAGTCAAGCAGGGAGAGGGTCAAAATCACAGAGGGACTAATCCTATGTGTCAACATGAGGACTGTTAGCTCCCACCATCACAACCTGCAGCTAAATTTACAGTGAAGAGAAGCCTTGCATGGCGGTGGCCTTTGATGGGCTTAATCTATGCAACAGTGAAGTATGAGACTGCACACTAATGCCTGCGCTCAGCAGTGAAACTCATGTGAGACAACAATGTCCTACACTGTCTTACTGCATCTATACATGGTGTGTCTGTAGCCGTAGGTGACTACGACCAAACATGGGGTATGACTGAATGCTAATAGTACTGGACATTATATTTATTGAAATAAGAACAGTTGTGTGACACAGTGAGTAAAGCTCTGGGCTCGAACCCCATGCAGCTAGGGTGCCCTCAAAGTTAAACGCGGCACTAGCAATGTCAAGGCCGTGGGTTTAATTGCAAAGGAACACGCACACAGAAAAAAAAAAAAAAAGTATACTTTGAATGCATTGCCAGTCACCTAAAGTAACTGGTTAGTAAATGAAATGAGCAACAGGGAGTTAGAGATGGGAATCGATTCCATTATTGATTATTTTAGTACTTAGAGGAAATACTTGGACAAAGAAATACATTGACATAACCAAAATGATTACATCATTTTAATAATAAATAAAATCAGTTTACACCTGTTTAGACCAGTGGTTCTCAACCAGGGGACAAGGGCCCACTAAGGAGCCTCAGTAAACTTCCAAGAGGGCCTTAAGATGACTTAGGGGGCTTTCACACTGGGCAGTGGGTACATTTGCTGCGGTCCGAATCTGATCAGCGTTGGCCTGGTTTCACACGCACTTAATTCTATTGAAACATGGTGCATTTGAATTCATCTTATGTCATCACAAACGTACACGCCACATGATAGAAAACAGAACGTGGGTCAATATATAGTTTTTTTATTATTAATTTAGTGCCATTATGCACAGCAGAGTGAAGGAATGACACTTGTGTCTACTGTATGTGCAGCAGCAGAACATGGCTTTCTGCTGCTTGCAAACTGACTCTTGAGTATACAGAGGATTGAGAGCCAGTCATTTGCTGCTCTGATTGCACTCACTATGCGCAATTACACTGAACGCTCACTCTTGCTTGAATCCAAGGTAAATCATCACCACTGTCCTTCCTCAAGAGTGTTTTGTTGAACTAATGACGTCATTATTGGCTAAAATGCATGTGCAGGTTACTTTACTTCCTGAACAAGTTCCCGTGTTCGAGTTGTTTTCACATTCACATGAATTGCGCCACAGACAGTTCCAGTGCAACCAAACTAAGACCACCTTCTACAGGTAGTCTAGGGCTGCAGACAAAAAAAAAACTCATGGGCTACTCATCACAGAACATGCAGGTAAAAAGGCATGCAATTTCTCATCATAACATGTAAATTTTAGTACCCAGGGTCGCATGACAGCTTTCATATTACCAATTTTTCATGCAAACCGCGCCCCGTTATGAACTAAACCGCCAATGTAAAAGCACCCTTAAAATGTTATAAAAAGGAATACAAAAAGTTTTAGTTAGTTAATTCAGTTTAATTTAATTCATCCCCAAACACTTGGAAGTCTACAAATTAATTATTTTAGTTGTAATTATTTTAGTGACTCATTTTAATCTATGGAAATCCATGGAATCTTTAAATACAGTTTTTTTTCTTCTGCAGGCTAGTAGTAGTAGCATCTTTAAAGCCACAATATGTAATTTATCGCAGCTAGTGCTTGCTTATTCAAAACAAAGGCGTAGCTTAAAATGCAGTGTTTTATCATATTAGATACATTTAAGTGTGCTGAAAGTTATGTTATAATGCTACTCCGTGCGTTTGCTCTATGGCTACTATGAGACACTTGCACACTGCAGTAAGCTAGATCGATATTAGGCATGGTAAAACATGGTACTCACAGTAAATCAAGAAAACGAGATTGAATCAATAAGACTAACTGTGTTGAGCTATATAACAATGATTAGTTCTCTGTCGATGAATGTAACCAGTGCTCACCTGTCTAATAAAACACATAGGCCCGGTTTCACAAACAGGGCTTAGGCTAAACTAGGATTAAGCATTAGTTCAATTAGGACATTTAAGTAACTTTTATAAATGTGCCCTTGAAAAAAAAAAACATTATTGGTGTGCATCTTAAGAAAAAGCAATGGCACTGACATATTTTTAGATATATCAGTGCAAGTTGCTTTCAGTTAAAACAACTCAAACATGCATTTTAGTCTAGGGTTAGCTTGAACCTTGTCTGTGAAACCGGGGGATAATATATTAAAGCGTCTTTGGTGTTTTCATGGTTTCTACGGAAATCTAGGGTAACGTGGGTATGATGTCATTGGTGACGCACGGACACAATCCGTGTCCTGGTTAAAATGGCTTATTTCTCTGGATTTAAACATTCTTGGAAACATTTGGGATAATGCAAGTACACAAGTCAACAAAATGTATTACATAGATCTAGCGGTTTTTGGATATTTTAATCTAAAAATTGTACGTATTGTGCCCTGAAAACGTAGTGTGTGTGTGCATTCGCAGCCTTTTGTTTTGTGCAAATGTAAGTTGGAATATTGTGTTTATTTTGTGTAGGCCTATTTATATATATATGATTTATCTCATTTAGGATGCATTTGGTTAAGAAATAACGCGGTATAAAGCACGCTGTGATCATCTTCAGTTCCAGCGCATGTAGCTCAAAAAGAAATGCACGAATAATAACTATGATTGGGACTGCAATACATACAGAGATTTTCCTAGTAATATTATGTTTATTTTGTATACGTCTGATTAATCTCATATAGGATGCGTTTCGTTGAGTTAAATAACCCACTAGCAAAGGGTTTCAGTTTACCGGTGTTCATTCAGCACTTCAGCGCATGAGAGCTCAAACAGCAATGCATGACTAATAACTATGTTTGAGACTGTCATATTACATAGCATTATAAAGAGTAAATAATTTGGGTTTGGTTGCCGCGTTTCAGCGCGTTGTTCCAAGAAGAGCGCATCCACAACGGAGTTAAACATTCTGACCAGCACGCATCTGAGGCGGCATTGGTGACACGTTGTATTAAACATAGCATAGTGACTAGCGCTTTGTAGAGCAGTTTGTCCGTTTGGGGTTACTGTAGAAATATGATGGCGCAAACTGCCGATTTCACTGAAAGGGGACCCTCTGTGAATGGAGTTAGAACTGGCTCATTCTAAGGTAATAAAAACATAATGGTTCATTATGTAAGGTCTTTATACTCCACTAAAAACATAGTTATGTATATTATATTGCATTTCTGTCAATAGATCTTCACAAAAACTACACACTGAGCCTTTAAGGCTAACGATTAATTGATTAATTGATTAATTGATTAATTGATTAATTGATTAATTGATTAATTGATTAATTGATTGTTAATTTAAACAAGGATCGATCATGGGAATTGGTGTAAAATGACATACCTAAAATGAACATTATTTGGTGTGGGTATTTAAAAAAAAATAAAAAAAATCCTAGTCCCTAATCCTAATCATACTTAAATTTAATGTTTGAATACACTGTAGAGAAGTCTTTAACAATATCAGGGTTGTTATAATGAATATTCAGATTTTCTACACGGTCCTTTGTTTCCTTGCATCTTTGTCTGCCCTTCATCACAGGCCTGACCTGATCCCAAAGTTCAGAACTAAAAGCACTAGGACAGCCCTGGTATGACATGCCAGTCTGTAGGTCTGGCTGCGGGCCCGCAGCCCCGCTGGCTGTGTCCTCTGCCTCCCCCGTTTGCTCTGAGAGACCGCAGGGACACGGGGCCTGACACTGCAATACTGCAGCTCAGACTGGTGCCCTCTTTCATTCCCACTATCACACAGCCCATTCCCGTAGAGACGTGGCCACACAGAGACACAACCCTACCGGCTTTGACTGGGCCAAGAGACACAACCCTACCGGCTTTGACTCGATCAAGATCCGATCAAGCCTGAAGGGAAGGGTCATCCTCCTCCATGACTTCAACTTACTATGATCTTTGAGCCGAGTCTAAAAAGGGCCCCTGACTTGATTTGAGAAGACAGTGCCTTTGAAAGCTTCTTTGCATTGGGCCACTGTAGCCTGGAAAAGGAAAGAGAGGGGTCAGGCTGCACACAGGCAGGAAAAAGCAAGGATGAGCGAATGCAGCCGAAAACCACGCTTGGAGTGCAGATGGCGAGATGTTTTATGTGTGGCCTCAATGGATCACGTCAGCCTGGCCACTACACAAACAGCGGCACAAAAGAACATGTAAACACGAGGTGCTTGGAAGAGTGTCCAAGAAAGATATTCAGTTTCACAAGATACGGAACATAAAATATGTCAAACAAAAATACATTAAAATAAATAAATAAATAAACGTACATTATATATCTTTATCTATACAACTTTATACATGCAAAGAAAAAAACATTAAAATAAATAAATATACAAATATTACACATTATGTGTGTGTATGTATAATTGTTAGAGATTTGTAATATTTGTATATTTATTTATTTATCTATTTATTTATTTTAATGTATTTTGCATATATTTATTTATATTTCTGTGGAATTCATATTTTAACAGTTGGCAACAAAACTGACATTTTTTCACTGCAATTTGTGATCTGATCAAAGCGGACACTGCCTCGGAGGACTGGGAACCAGCGCAACCCTGAAAACCAGCCATGGTCATAGGTCAGTAGAGGGGAAGTAAAGATCCAAGTCCTATCCCGTAGTGTGACACGCAGCCTTCACCCGCTCGCCCCAGAGGCTTAGTATCCGCGTTAACACTTCAAACACTCGATATCTTCACTAGACACAAAGGACACTTCTGCCTGCCATCATCACCATTTCTTCCAGGGAAAAGAGATATGGATCCATCCCAAAGGTAGCAGGCAGTTGAAGTCGCCTTGATTAAGTCTGAGGTTTTGTTGCCTGACTTTTCCCCTGCTGAAAGCAGGACTTTTCCATGCAAATGGCATCTCCTGTCTTTAACGTAAGCCAATTCGAACTAGCCTTTACAATAGGTCAGTGGATATTGTAAAGCACTGACAGGCATTTTCATGAAATTTAAATGAGTAGCTCTGGAATATGGCAGCTATTTTTTTTCCTACATGTATTCTTCTCTTTGTTTGTCAAGTCATAAGCCTTGATAAGAACAGAAGGTACTTTTTTTATACAAACCTCAATCTGTGGTGAAGTGCTTTGTTGGTTACTGCTAAAAGAGACAAGTGTTGTAGAATTAACAAACAACACTGTCATTTATTTTGTTGTACATCCATCAATTTCAACCCAGAAAACCTTACAATAACCTCTGATGTATTTCAGATAATACAGAGATGTTTGTGCACAGCAGTCTTCCACAGCTCAATATAACAAAACCATGATGTGATCTGAATTTAAGTTCACAGACAGTGCAGAAACAAAGGCGTTCACACTGCGAGCCATTCCAATTTACTGCTCAGATCAGATTTTTTTTTTATAGCTGTTCACATTGAGGTTTTAAATGTGGCCAATATCAGATTTCAGTGAGAACAGATCATGGTTCTGAACTGACCTGCAGGTGCAAAAGAACGATAAAAAGACGCCACGCAGCACGCTGTCATATGGAAGTAAACATGGAGAACATTAAAGAAACATTAAAGACAAAATGAAAATTCTGTCATTAATTACTCACCGTAAGACTTCTCTTCGGAACACAAATCTGAGAGCTCTCTGACCCCTCCATTGTTACAATCGTCCATGTGACTACAAAGGTTAAACCTTAATTTTATAAAGCAACGAGAATACTTTTTGTGTGCAAAAACAAACAAAAATAACGACTTTATTCAACAATTTCTTCTAGCCTGTGTCAGACTCTTACGCTGTTGACGTAGTGTAAACAGTGAAGCGCTTCCTAGTTGTATGGCAGAACGACTCGTGCACATGCGTCATACTCATGTGAACAGTGGCAGCCAATGGTAAGCCGGCATTCTGGAAGTGCTGCACTGTTTACACTGGGTCAACAGCGTAAGAGTCTGACACAGGCTAGAAGAAATTGTTGAATAAATTTTTGTTTGTTTTTTGCACACAAAAAGTACTCTTGTCGCTTCATAAAATTAAAGTTAAACCACTGTAGTCACATGGACTATTTTAACGATGTCGAAAAAAAGAGAGCAGAGGTTTTGATACAAGCCCTCATGTTTTGCTTGTATATTGAGCGGTCACTGTAAAGCCGACGATCGGCCATAAGGGAACGTCGGGCCGTTCTTGAGTGTCGGCCGACTTTGCACCATTGCCTCTAGTCAGACGGCGTTTGTTTTTTTTGGGACGATTCAACATGTAGAATCGCCGTCGGGCCGTCGGTGAGAGAGAGAACTCTGATTGGCTATTCAGCAAGTGAACGAGTCAGTGCATGCTGCTTTGTTTACGGTTTGTGTATCTCTCAGTTTCCCTTTTTGAATGACAACGAATGTGTCTGCAGAAATAGACATTTGTCTCATTTACACGCAAGCGCAGAACACGTGCTAGCTGACAGTCGGCTGTAGTTCTCTCTGTGTGTTCATGTGCAGATTTTTTGCCCCGACGCAGGCGACAACACATTCGGCTTTCATGTTAGAGGCTACACAACTTTGCGTGCAAAACTCAAAATGGGATGTCAGAGCTGTGGCCAAGTGGTTAGCTCACAACATATTGGTGCTCATGCAGGAAATACAACACTGAATTTCCTGATCTCCCTCCTACCCATTATTTCCTGCTATATCTTCTTGCTTGTCTATAATAAAATAAATTATTATATTTATAATGCCTATAATGAATAAAAAGGCAGCAGTAACATCACTGTACTGTCTAAATGCATATGAATAAGAACACATCTGGCATTCGTCTGCAACTGAACAACTGCTACGGTTCATTCATTTATAAAACAGGCACTGTAAGATTGTGAAACCTTGTCTGAGATGTGCACCTGAGTCGAGGGAGGTGAGAAAACACCTTATTTTATGGTTCACTTGATTCCGCCTGCACTAGCTGTCTGCATTTTCTCTAATCTTTTAACAGCCCAAAACCACAAGGCCGCCCACATTCTTACTACAGCTTAGAAGCTCTTCAATTCTAGTCTACTTCAGCTACCAAAATCAGGTAAAGAATAGAAGTGGAAGGAAGGGGGGGGGGAAATCAAAGGAGTTGATAATAAATATATAATTGTGTGGTCAAAGAGTGTGTTTTCGCTCTGTGTGAGACCTCCCGAATGCTGCACAGAGTAGAACGCGCTGCAGGCAATCTTTTGATGGAAGGTCTCATTTTCAGCCTCCCGCCGTGCAATATTCAAGCCAGTCTAAAATAATACAGGACTCATTTCGGGACTTAGGACCTCTCGAATATGCTGACAATAACCAACGGCTGGAGCATCAAATGAAAAACAGCTTTTCACAGGGAGGGCTTGAGTGGCACCCGAAACCCGGGGAGCAAAGATCCTGGATCCATGCTTGGAGATGTCACATAACGCCACAGCTGTGTTATTACCAGGCTGTCGCGATGCAGAGATTCACAAACCGAGCAGTCTAGCTTGCGCTAAGCGCTGCGTTCATTAGGTGTAGTGAGCTTACAATGGCCTAATCATGAAGCACAATTTTGGCAGCAGTTGTGTTGAGTGACAAAAAGCATTTAAAACAAATCTATCATAACATCATCAGCATAGTTGCCAAATTGATCAATCGCACACTTAAATGAATTCCATTTTGCCTTTGATATGAATTAATGCTGAACAAACCAGATGTTGTATGTCCAACATTAGCCAGTTGGCAAACTGCTAGCTGATGATATTGGAATATTTTTGGTTATAGCATCATGTTGGCAGGCGACTAATAACATTACGCACGTAATAATATCAGAATTTCAAGCAAAAAGCAATTCTTATTGACAAACATAATTGTCCATTTTCAGGAGAAAACGAAACAATTTGAACCATGCAATCACAAAATAAGAGTGAGAAAACTACAGAGGAGAGAATCCTAGTGCTACATCTTATGTTACACCGGACAACTTTAGTGTGAGATTTTTAGAACTCAACAATCCTTTTCTCTCATCTTGGATAATCAAGCTTGGCCACATACTCTCCTTTTGGGTGAGGAGAGAAAGCAATTCGCCTGTTCCTCCTTCACACATCCTGAAGACTGCCAATCTCCGGCCCTCCTCTGTTGCACTTAGAGCTTCAAACACGTCGCTGAGCCTTTTTAAACAGACTGTTATCCCTTTAAAGGCAAATCTTTTCAGACCTATGTTAGATAAAGGACACTGATCTAATACAAAGCAAGCCCAGAGAAACAAGACCACAATGCCCAAAATTGCCTGAATTGCTATTTAGTGGTGACTATAAAGAGGAGGCGCCACTAAATTGTGAAAATGTAATATTAATTACAAAAGGTTTGGCTAAGTCATCATCAAAAACTGCAACAATGCATACGTTGGCCCAACAAATGCTTAAATTCCCAGCACAACAGCTAAACATTTCTTACAAGGCTTTTATTTAAGCGATAAGGTGCACACACGCCACAATGCTTTTCAATATATAGCTTGAAACCATTAAATCGGTGCGGTCTCATCCTGTATGGGGAGGTGTCAGAGAGAGGTGATATCAGGCGGACGTGTTGCGACAGGCTGCTTCAAAGAGCAGGAGGCCACACTCTCTTTTCTCTCGCTTTCTCTCCATTACTTTTAAAGCACCCGGCCACCCAGCTGCACACAATTACAACCCCAGCAAGCATTCAGGCAAACCCCCACCTCTACCACAGGGCCAGTAATCAGTTAGATCTCAGCATGCATGTTCAATGATCTGTTATTAATTAATCAATCAAAGCTAATCAAGGTAAACCTCACTTTTCAAGCGGGTCAGAACACACACTGTTTTACTCTACAAGTCTTTTCCTCTTGCCCTTCTTGAAAAACATCAGGTTTACAGTGAGAATATAAGAAAATATCCATGTTATGTGGGGGTTCAAAATATTTGTTAAATTTTTTTAGCTTTTACTCAGTGGTTTTGCAGTGAGTGGCCAAATTGGCAATTCACAAGAGACATTTAAAGCATCCTACACCAGTAGCCTCGATTTACAGCTGATTTTACTGCCAAAATGAGCAGTAAAAATAAAAATGCAGCACTTCATAAGGTATCGCATTTATCCACCTCAACAGTGTAAAATAAATCCTACACAATTGAGCAGAAACAATAAAACACAGGCCTTTCCATCTCATTAGTTTAGACGTTTGTGAAAGTGGCCATATGTGCCTAAATATGCCTCTACTACTACACCTTTTCTGTTGTTAAATGTACTGTAAAAAAACATGCAGCTATGATTGCCAGAATGGTACTGTAAAAATACAATGATGGTGAACAAGCATTACAAGATGGAATTTTGGAGACTGTATATTTGACGGTTTATATATAAAATTTATAATGCTACCATGTCAAACTATTTGACTGACTGAACTTGATGGTTTTTGAACTTGAATTTTTTGATGGTTCTGTAAACTGTACTGATAATAAAATAGATGACAATAGAAAACCAAAGTTCAGCAAAATTGGCAACAATAGTTAATAATACCATCAAGTCTAAGTGTTAACTACACAAACACAAAACCCCATCACATATGACACTGAAATAATGCAGTAAACATCATCTAAAACAACATGTATCGTACATGTATCATACACTCCAGTACAGATGAATAATCCAAATAAATGTGTTTGCACAGGGAATTCTGGGAATGCCCCTTTATGCATAAATTATATCATAACATTTTAACAATACTACCATTATATATATATATATATATATATATATATATATATATATATATATATATATATATATATATATATATATATATATATATATACACACACACACAGTATATGTATATAATTACTAAATAAAACCTTTAACTTCTTGCATTTTGTATTATTACATATTTTGAAAAATAAACAATTGAACAAATAATTCGATTAGAACATAATAATTGTGTCATATGGTAACTTATATTTTACCATTTAACAGGTTTTAGCATTCTTACATTATTTTACCATTTCAATTACTAGCACGTTTTACATACAGTAAACATGCATTTAAACGCGTCTGTAAGGGCCTAAAAAATAAAAAAATAAAAGAGTAAGAGGACTGTCTGGATAGGTCTGTAAACACCTAAAGCAAAACTACTTTTGTTCTGATTAAATTTCTGGACAGTTGCTTGGATACAGTGTCACAGGTGTTTATACTCACCTCACTTTTCAACAGCATTGACTTGCATCCAGTTGTGTTGGTGAGTACACGCTACGTCAATAAACACCGTGTGGTCAATTTATGGCTTAAACACCACGCGTAATGACAGTTATAAAGGCCATAATCGTGGTTAGATATAATATAAGTTCCTTAGATGTAGACATTTAAACAAGAAAAGAAGTGGGCGAAGGACAGGACGTTTCTGTTTGTCCTTCAAGGCCTCCATAAACTATATAATGGAGCAAAGAGGATTCGATATATCCACTGAGCGGCGCTATAGCCCGCGAAAATTATGTGTTGAGCGGGCGCGGGAAAGCTCCAAGGTGACAGGAGAGCGAGGCACGTCACTGCTGCTGCTACAGACGCTGCCACAGTAAGAGACCTGCATCTGTTACCCCATGAAATGCAGGTAGGAACGCTGTGAACATTTGAAGTTAAAATATAGAGTAGTTTTTCCATAAAACACAATATTGATTGATATATAAATATTCAAAAAAAGTATATACATATATATATATATATATATATATATATATATATATATATATATATATATATATATAGCATTGTGAGTTTCAGACTGCTGATTCAGATTGATTGATTTAAATATATATATATATATAGCATTAAATAGCAAATATAAATAGCATTGTGAGTTTCAGACTGCTGGTAAACACCACAAATACAATGTGGCATCCTTTGGGCTGGTACAGTAGTTTTTTAGTCTTGACCAAAGCTTGCCTCACTGTATATAATGTTCAAAATCATTTGTAGCTTAGATCAGTGATACTCTAAGTGCTTTGCTTCAACTATTTATTGCACAAAATCAAATTTCAATAGTTTCATGCAATAATACACAGACACAAAATACATTGTAGTTGTATTTGCTGTAGTCTGGTTCATATTCCCTTTCCCCGTGCAGTTATTCATGGTTTTTGAGGATAAGGGCATTTGCCTTTCTGGTTTCTTCCAAGTGAAAGCGAATTTTCATTAAAATACTGTTGAATTTGATTTGATGTTAACAGCAAAAGACATGGAAAACATGTTATATTTATTGTACTTATTCTTAAGTATGCAAGATTATATTTGTATTTTATTATTTGCTTAAATTTTTGTGTTTGTTCTCAGTGACCCTTTTAGACCTGTGACCCATTACTGGGTCACAACCCACCAGTTGAGAACCACAGTGACTCTGTGTTATATTGCAGGCAGTTTACTGTGAAATGTAAAAGATGAGCACAGGTTTGGAGAAATGAGAACGAGAGGGACACAGGTTTAAACCCATCAGAGTGAATCCGAGATGGGCATACAAGCAGATGGGATGTACAGTCTGAGTAGGGCATGAGGTCGACTCTCGACTTAGTGGCAAAGCTGAGGGCATTGCTTGTAGCTGTGTTTTTAAAAGTCTACTTAAGAAAGCAGATTGTTTGGTCAAATCAAACCCCAAAGACCATATTGCTGCAGTTTTTGCTTAGTCTTTGTCCAGAGTGCTACAGGCAGTGGGAGCAGACACCAAATGGTCTAAAAATTGTTATCATTATGTGTGTCTGGGGATGGGAAGGGTGAGTTACTTAGGTTCCTGAAAGGACAGATTGTCCTCTTTTGTCCTGCTAGCGCTTTCCTTTCTAGTTGAACAGCTCTCACGTTGGGGAGGAATAGAGAGGGTCAAATCTGTCCAGACACGTGCAGTTATATATGATAAGGCAGAACTGCTTTTGGCATTAATTTTATTACCCTGAAATCTCTTTTTGCATGTATTTATTGCTATTGTAAAAGGAGATCAGCCAGAGGTAATAAGCAAATGTTTAATTTTACAAACAATGAAAGTCAAGAAAACAAACGGCTCCTCTTGTCTCCGTCCAGTTGTATTTATTGGGAACTGCTGCGAAAACACTTGCTGTGGTTTGGTGGATTAACAGAGAGCCCCCTAATGGAGTAATTATAGAGAACCAAACATCTATTTTTCACCCATGCACCACCATTACTCTCAGTTTCTCCAGCCACTCCATTGGAAGTCACTTACACTCCTTACAATGAGTTATCATTGACTGCCATTTAGACGTTATAGAGCAATTTGTCTTACTGGGGCCATGGGCTGGCCTCATTGCAGTGAACAATCATTCTCTCTCCAATATATCAAACATTCATGGGGAAGAAGGGAAGAAAATAGCCCACAAACAGATAGCAGTGAGCAGCTAATAGATACTTCCAAGGAGGGAGACAAGAAAAATTATTGTTAAAGATTAATGAGGCAGGGACATGGCTGCTCTCAGCGGCTGGGATGAAGAGGAAACACTGCCATACAAATAGCCCCCCTCTCGGGAAGTCACAACCTGTCTGTCCTGTGGGCCACGCTGAGGTGACCGTGGTTTCGGGCGGTATAGTGTTCAGTGCCTTTAAATATCATACTGGGAAATTTTACAGGCTAGCAGATTTGTATCATTTAATGTCAGATAATGCACTTGAATTCAACTAAGGACTTGATATACTAAACTCTAAACTCCAAATCAAACTTTCGACAAATCATACTGTACAACAGCATCTTTTAGTAGTGTGAAGTTGATTTGTAAATTGTATTAATATATTCACAATCTGTCTCGCTTACTTATGTAAGGATATATCTGACAGCAGTTATTTAATGTTGCATATATTTTGACAAGCAAACTGCATTATTGCACTGTTGACTCACTGTTGACATAAGTGAATAGTAAAACCCCTTAAAACAATGTACAATGGAAACATACAGATCATTAGAATGAATGATGATGAATAGATGAACTTGGGCATCTTGTAATTAATATCCTTTTTTATGTGTTTGGTTCAAACATAGGCTTTTCATATGCTTTAAATAAACAAGATAGGATTGTCTGCTGATGTCATTATGTGAGTTCTAATTTTGAATGGTAATTTTTTGTAGATTGAGATGACCCTTATGCTTTCTTCGAGCCTCACTACTGGCAACTAAAGAAAAGCAACAGAGCCATACACAAAGCAATCTGGGCATCCTCTTCCCCCACTAAATGTGTTCTCGATGAAGGGTTAATAGTGTACTTAACTTTGTGTTTTGTTAGATTACTCTTTCTTTCAGCCTAACGCAATGACAAATAACCATTATTCTTTTTCCTGAGCTGATAATCGGGACAACTTCAACATTTTTTTACCAGCCCAAGTTAGACCATTAATCCTGGACGATTTCGCCGATAAGTGCTGACTGCCAAGTAATGGCCATGTCACTGAGGAAAAGAAAAAATATGTGAACAATTAAAAATAGACAGCCATTATCTAGAGCATCCTCACTTCCCATTCACATTTCATTGGTTTCGTTTGGAATGATCTTCACACAAACTACAACCACAATTATGGAATCAATGGCTCTGCCATTTAAAACAATGGGAGCGTTTTAGAATATATGGGCGTGTAATATTACACAGTCTGATCTGGAGTACACATTTTTGTATCCTAAATTAATTAATTATTATAATGAATTACTATAATTAGACTCTGCCTGATTTATTTGTCCATTATATACACATGCACACTTAGAGAGAGAGAGGTTATGTAACAAAATAACATAAATCAAAATTACTACGAGCTTTAAGTGCTTTTTTGTAAATATGTAAATAGTGAAATCACGTGCATTTACAAGCTTAGGTTTATTCTAACAGGAACATATCCCCTTTGTGCAAAATAGAAATAACTTTTTTTTTTAAAAGGTGACCTTTAAACAATTAATGTGATGAAAATTAGCTTTCTCTAATGTTTTCTTACTTGCATACTTTTTATGTCCTTCATTGATCTTAGAATATTAGAGTTAATAATATCTGTTTTGAAAATTAAAAATGAAATAAATTAGTTTGATCTGATTGTGACATTTTGATATTTCAATTAAAATATAAATTACAAAATGAATCCAGGTCTTAAAAATATCATTATTAATATCAATAGACTGTTTACCAATATTATGAGGAGCACTTCACTGTAATTTATAATATCCTGTAAAGATGAGGAGTACACCATTAAAGATAGAATACCTCTTCTTAATGTACGTTACTAATAAATAATAGAGTATATGAGCTCTTTTAAGATGCACAATTAAGAGCCAGTGCATTATGCAAGCAACTTCTCTTCTCTTCTCTTCTCTTCTCTTCTCTTCTCTTCTCTTCTCTTCTCTTCTCTTCACTTCTCTTCTCTTCTCTTCTCTTCTCTTCTTGTGGCATTGCCACAAAAAATGCCCCCTACCCAAATGTACCGCTGAAATAAGCCCATTGTGTAAACACTATTGAGCACTATTCTGTGGATTCAGCATACCAAACACAGCAAATGCAGGCAGAGTCACAGTTCTTAGCATTTGATATTCTGCATCATTGTGGCCTGAAACTCTATTTAGATCAAAGAGATTGAGAAGCCCAAATTTCAAATCCTCCCCAAAGCCCATTCTGGCTACTCTTTATTTAGCTCATTGGCATTCTGACCCCATGCCTCAGAGACTTTGAACCCTCAAAGTTTGGAAAGCTGAATTGCTCCTTTAAACACATTATCAGTGGGCCAGATTAAAGAATATCACTAAGCATCTTAAGGTTTTAGTGCAGTGTTGCGGCATGGACCGGGCCTCCAGAGCCACTTACTGCCATATACTGTATTAGGAATGGCTGAGAAAACACACCAGAGGGGTTGGTGGGGAAAAAAGCTGCACGCTCATGGTAAATTAAGTTTGGGTTAAATGAAATAGAATAGGAGGAATGATCTAGAAAAAAGGAGTAAAGGTTAAAAGGAGCCTGATTGTTGTCTTTATTGTTATTGCGGATTTCGCTGAATTCCACCATCCCTGGTCATTACGGAGCATATGTGGATTTACAATGTGGTGTGTTTTATTTCCAGGATTGAGCGGTAAACGCAATATTATCTGCCCTAGAATGCCTAGAATGTGTAGTTTCTGTACATTTGCGCCCAGATTTCCAGGGTACTATCAGTTTCAGACAAAGCGCCATCTGCGAGGTGCATTCAGTCTACAGCACAGTGGCGATTGTCATGATGCGAGAGATACATTTTTCCCCGCTCTTATTTGTTTTCTTTGGTATATAGCCGAACAACAGCAGACACACAAAGGGGATTTTGAGACGTAAATCCTTCTTTTTTGGGGGGTGGTTTGATAAGGTGCAAAGATGCACTGCATTGAATGTATGTGTTTGTTCTCCTGAGCAGCTCTCACACCCTCTCTCCCTCCCTCCCTTCTTTTCTTTCTCCTCTTCAGTCTCATCAGCCACCGTGATTAAGATTTGGCACCTTGGACCACATTGTCTTCATTTGGAAATATTTCAGCTGCATTTGTGCCACTCGGAGGGGAGAAAGAGATAAAGGAGGAGAAGGGGAAAAACACACCCTGTTGTGTGAATCCTAGAAAGGCCTTGAACCCTGCCATTCATCCTATTCACTTCATCAGCTGAGTCTAATTGCTAGAGAGGACAGGAGACCCAAGGCCTGATTGTTCCTTATCCTCTTTGGAGCCTTCTGAGGCATGAAAAGCGAAAGGCCTGCTTTTGATCTTTTTTTTTCTCTTCTCTCTCCTCTCCTCTTCTGGTTTTCTTTCTCTTCTCTGTCATCCCCTGCTATCCTTTCCCTCCGAATGACATTCTCCTTTCACACCCTTGCCCTCTTCTCCATCCATGCAAAATAATTATCAAGCTCTGCTTTATCAAATAATGCTGGAGATAGGAGGTCACGGCAGGGAGGGCCAGAGGTCTGGAGGGGCAACCCTGAACTGTGGAGTAGCTCCTAGCTCATCTTAGCGGCATGCTCCTTAGCTCAGGGCACCTTTATGTACCTTGACCCCGGTTTTCGTTTGCCTCTCTTAATGAGACCCTCTTACACAGCGACGCAGTCCCGGCCCTGCCCTGTTAGGGGGCTCCATGGTTGGGAGGCCAAAGTACAATAAGACACAGAGGCCATGCTCAGACAAGGGCGCATCTGTGCTGTCTTATTAAGGCCTGAAGAAGAGCTCATGCTTCTTAAAGTTCCACAGACTCGGAGACTAGATCTATTGACACCTACTTGTCCTCGGCGGTCAACGCCTTTCAGTGGAGGGCCAGCCTACGCACACAAGTTCTTATTAGTAGTAATTTCAGGCTGCTTATTTAGAGAGGCAAGTGCTTAACTTGCTTTAGGTGACCGTGCGGGCCACGGTAGAAGTGGGTAAATTTGGTGCAAAAAAAAATTCTTTAGACTCAAAAGATGACAAAGGATGTCAAAGGCCAACCCTGTCAGAGGACCAAAATAGTTCTTCAGATGAAGAATTGTACACAGCAAGTATGCGGACACTTATTCTCAAGTCTCAGCCACTCTCGCAAGCACTTATTAGGACCGTTGTTTAGAAGTGGAGTGGGCGAATTTTGCAAATCAGACTTTTAAAGGCCTGTTGATTTTGCTTATTATTTTGAAAGTTGTTTAAGGAAATATTATTCATCATGCAAAAACAATGAAACCTTCTATTAAGGGGTCATTTCATTTTCATTTATGGTTTATAACTACTACATATTAAAAATAATAAATTGTTATTTATTATAATTCTATCCTAAATTGCAGTAAATTGTGTGTTTAAAAGCAACAAATCACATAAAAACACAGTCGACCCTTTCACTAAGCTCCACCCCTCTTGGTTACTGTTGCTAACTCGTATGAGCTTTACAGAACGTCCCATATATTTGGAGATTTCTGTGAACAGCATGATTTTCAGTAAAAGTGCTCCTAAAGTGGTAAAAACTAATATTATTCTTATGGGAATTAATTGTGACATGAATTGAGCACTTTTCGAAATTGTTAAATTGCGCAGTAACGCGATTTAAAAAAGGCTGCTAACAGAGCTGTAGAGACTGCCAAACGCTTCTGAAAGTCAAATGAAAAAAGAGAAAAGGCTCAATTTAAAATGTTCACATTAATGCAAGTGAACAGAACGGTTCCTAACATTTCTGCAGCATATTCACTGTGGACGTTAGTTACTATCCACACTCATATGACCTAATTCCATATTCAGGTTTAAAGATTTATTGGAAAAGATAAAAAAAGAAAATGGCGGATGGCAACAGTTTCTAATGTTAGATTGGCTTGTAACATTTTAAGACGGGGTTTAGCGAAGGGTCTATTGTTTATCACTCTGACCAATACTGTTTGACATGCAGCACTGTACTCATATTTCCACTGGTTCACTACACTATATCTGAGAATACAGGCATTCCCCATTGTTCTGTAGAGCTGAATATCTTAAGTCTTTTATTATTATAAGTGTGCACCAAGGAAACCTGACAATAAAAACAATAACTAGTTGTAAACTCTACTGTGCTAGCAAAGTGCATAATGAAGAATAATCAGACAGAAAAAAAAGTATGTAGCAAACAAACAAGACGGCAAACAGAAACCTTTAAGCAATCATGTAAAGCACGTCGAACATCTGAGCACTGTGTGAGAACAAAGCGGAGCCCCTGTCAGCCCATCGATCTGCTCCTGAAGGCACTCGTACACACACACATATATCTACATCCACAAGGCTCCGACTGCACCCCGTCTCTCAGAGAATGCTTGTATTGATCTGGCCCACTTCTGTAGAGTTAACTCACTGATAAAACCTGACCACGGGGCTTCCATGGGCCCAAGAGCGTTTGGGATGCTGTTGAAAAAAACAACGGGAGAGAAAAAAAAGATGAAACACAAAGCGAGTAGAAAAAAGATCGCTGCCTGTATGTCCCCTCAGTCTGGAGAGACGAAGCTCTTTGACAGTTGTGTCTTTTTGGCTGGCATTATTTATATATTTCTTCAGCATTGTGTGCTTACAATGCTGTCGAGTGTACCACGTGGATTGACAAGCGTTAGGAGATGTTGCACATATTGTCATCTCCTCGACTGCACCCACTGGAATTTCTCTTAGAAATTCACAGCGATGTGAGGAAAAGCAGATTTTTTTTACTATCCAATATTAACGCGAAGGGTTGGTCAGTGCGTCTGTGCGTGTCTGCATCTCGCAACGTGTTGCTTGTGCGAACGCTTGCTTGTGTGTGCTCGAGTGCATCCAACAGTATATGCCAGTGTGGATGTGTGTTTGTGTATGTGTGTGTGAACGTGTATGCGTGTTACCATGTTAGAATGTGCAGCGTTGTCATGTTTGTTACATTCCATGTGGGAGGGTCTGCTGAGAGGCAGGCCATCTGTAGTGTTCTGAAGATCGACATGTTGTAAAATGCGATTGGAGAGTGTGGAGACTCAACTTGTCAAATCTTGGCACATAATGAGGCAGACGGGAGTGAAGGCAGGAAAAAGATTCAGAGATAAACAATTAGATTAATCCCAGCGGTAAAGGGCACAGACAATGGGAGGACTCAAAGAAAAAACAAAATCAATATGGCAACTGCTGAGGACACAATGGAGTACAGTGAGGAAGAGACTAACACTTATTTCTCAGATGAGAAGACATACAGACACATGGCGGAGGAGTCACGACTTGCTCGAATCAATACCGGTGTCAGCACCGGACGCGCTACCGCCTATTTCTCACACGTTTTCCGTCAGAGGGAGCTTCAGACGTTACGGTATATATGGTGTAGTCACCACAAAAGCACATCCCAAAAAGCCCAAACAAAGACATGGGGATAATGAAGTGAATTAGGGGCCACACTCGCCTCCAGCTATAGCCAACTGATGATCTTTTAGGAGGAGAGACATTAGGGACCGCAGTGATTTCACACCCCCTGAGTCCAAACATAATGGAGCATGATCTGCAGCCACAGTCTGGGCCGTCCCAGCGCGCCGCTGCCCCTCTCAGGCCCTGCCCAGACTCGCAGGTCTGAACCGACATCTCAGGCGCCGTATCCCGGCAAATCTCACAGGGCCGCTCGTGCCAGGGCGCCGGGGCCCGACTGAAGCCGGGATGTCCTATGTGCTAGCGGGAAAGGGGGGCGGATAGACTGAGTGAGTAGTGCTGGGCCCGGCTTACCCCACTGGGACGCAGAAAGGCGTTGACCAGAAAGGTGTGAGTCGGCGACGCAGCACCCCGCCCATTGTCATGTCTCCAAGGAGGCTGGTACACCGGCAAGTCATCGGCAGGGTTCCAGCCAAAAAACATGAGGAAGCCAGGAGTGTCGGGGACCTGTATAGACTATCAGCCCAGTCCCAGGGAGAGAAGGGCCACTGCTCCACTGACCTCCGGCAACCTGTCAGTCTGTCATCCCTGCCTGGGGAATTAAGAAGGGAGGGAAGAGATGGGGGAAAAAAAGAACATGTATTCTTGCTTGTTGTTCTTAGGACCAATGCACACTTGCTTTACCTGCGGGAATGAGACGACTGAAGAAAGATCTGCCAAAGGAAGGAAATTGTTAACATATGTTGTTGTAAAGTAATATAAATGTTTATTCCATGAAATGCTTTTTGCTTTTCTTAATTGTTACTATTTAAATACAACATCCATCATTTATTTTGCTGCTGTTTACATGAATGTTAGTCATTATTTCTCTTGTTTGGTTCGTATTGAAAGAAATTTTGTCAAGGAAGAATTTGAATCTTCAGCATTTATTTCAGTTGGAATAAAATTACAATATAACTAGTAATTAGTAAATCTGACAAGAAATATCAAGTTGCTATGCGCTCAATATTGCAACTACAAAATGGCAAGGTACTAAATATTATATAGTACACATATCTTTTGTTTATTTTGTTAACTTTTTACCTGTTCAGCATGCTTCATAATACTTGAATCTGTGTATTTTGCCCAAGCTGCTGCAGTGTATTGATTGAAAATTCTGTATTGTCAAAGACAAAGAACGTTTGGTGTGAGTTCCACCGCATTTGGTTGCTTTCCCAAGGGACACTAACGATTCTGTTTCCCTTCTTCTTTTTTCTCTTTCTCACCCTCTCTCCCTCTCTCTTTCAGCCAAAGAGAAAGAAGAGATATAAATGGTGTGGTGTTGCCTCTTTATGTTGAGAGCAGCAAACGCGACGCCTCCCAGACGGGGAGAGATGGCGAACCCTAATAATACCAACCCATACAATGGCTCTGACAGCACAGCTATAAAGCAATCAGGGTCCCAGGCATTCCAAATCTCTTTAACGCCCACCCTACAACAGTCTGGAAGATGGGTGGCTGACCTGAGAGCTGTCAATCATGCTGCCGTACCTGCTGGAGCCTGGGCGAAGTAGAGTCGGGGGCATGCAGTCCATCAGATCTGTTTTCACACTCCCCGCACTAGCACTGCAAGCATAACCAAAAAGACAAAAAAACGCCCCACTGCCCTACTCTTAATTAGGGAGTGTGCGTAAGACTGAGGTTTGTTTGGTTTTAAATGGAGAAGGGGAGGGCAAGAGATACAGGGGAGCGCCGAATCCCGTGGAGACAGAGAATAACCTTTTCCCTTGATTTTGGAATAAGGCATTGATTTGTCATGCTGTTTCGTACAGGCGAGAGCTCTCCCAGTGGTGCGCTACAAGCTTGGAAGGAGGCAAAGAGACAGCTACGCAGAGAAAAGGAAAAACTGTAAGACTAGTTCATTATCCGTTTGTAGCTTATCCATGCAAATAGATCACCGTGATACTGTGGTTATTAATGGCTCTCTCCTGTTTCCTCCAGGGTCTTCCTATCTGAAGCTCACCGGCTGAAAAGCTTCTCAACTGCTTTTCTTTTTTCACCCATCTACCTTTTGACCAAAGTAGTGAGTCCTTCTTCCTGTACTCTTTCACCTGCTACCGTCGGTGGTTATGTCCGAGAGTAGTGCAGCCTCAAGGGCTTCTTCACTCTTAAAGGGCTGCATCGCACATCCGCCTACAGATTGGGCTATTTAGTCCTCTTTAATTCCCCACTGTTTAGGTAAAAAACAGATGTATTTGTTAGGAATATATCATACTGTTTTATAACGAGACAACATACAATTCCCAGTACACTGCAGAAAAAAAAAAAAGTTTTTCACTCAATTGTTGTACTGTGGTTTAAAATCTGTGGTTTACAAGCAATAACTGAATAATGATCTACTGTGCATTTTAGTTGTGTTGATGTAATTACCATATTAACATGAATTAACATTTACTCGACCTTTTTCCAATAACCTCAAATGTGACCTGACAGTGCTCATTTAAACAATGGACACCTGGAGTTGCATACAAATAGAATACAATTCTGCCATGACGCTTTTATATTTATGCACATTCATTTATTAGTGTTTAGATTTTTTGGGGGGGAAAATAAAAATATATACAGGTTGGCCTGGCCTCATTTATTAAGCATTAGCATAAAGTGGAAAAAAATAAAATGAATTTAAATTAAGGTTGGTGTTCAATTAACACTCCTGTATACAAACACTTGTATCTCACAGTAAAATTATCTCTTTGAAAAATCACTACACTTTTATGATTAGTAATGTTGCAAAACAAAAAGTCATATATATTATTCTTTATACATGTTGGCATGCTAATTGGCATGTATTAAGAAAACTACAACCTAATCATTTGCTAGTAGCAATGGATTTACCAAAGTTATTTTAAATGTGAAAATGTCTTGTTAGGGGACCTCACAAACTCATAATGAGCCTACGGTGTTTTTAATGTTCTAGAAACAGAAAGGCAAGAAAATAAATTACAGTCCATAATATATATATATATATATATATATATATATATATATATATATATATATATATATATATATATACACGTTTCCTCTTTGAAATATGACTCCTGGTACTCTAAAGGTTTGGAGATGAAACATTAACGAGGTTTGGCAGCCAGTGGGAGATGAGTTCTGCAGAAGTGTTGTTTAGACAAACCCATGGAGACACTCCCCAGACTCTGCCCTTGTGTTCGGCTGACCAGACGTCACCTGGGGCCAGCTTAGGAGGCCTGCCTGTCGGGTCATGGATTGGCTTGTTGTCCTGCAGGGTCCCTAGCGGTGTCTCTCACATTATGTACGTCTGATCCTGTGCAGCTGGATGGAAGGTCCACATGTACCTGGCCTCACCCTGAGGAACAGAGGGTGAGAGAGTCAGGGTGCAGCAGACCATCCAATGTTTCATGATTCGTTCTGGCCTGTTTGGAAGCCGAGTTGTGCTGATCTAAGAGTTTCATCCAAATTTGTGAGTGTGAGTGCTATAACGCACAGCATCAGCTCAGTGTTTTTAGGGGCTGCCTCTGATGCCATGTAGTGCATTCAGGATAGATTTTTGCCTACTATAGCTTAAGTATGTGGTTTGGGTAGGAATTGATTACCTTAATTTAAAAAGTTTATTACCAAAACAATACACACAAAAGTTTATGCATCCTTGCTGAATAAAAGTTTTTTTTTTGTTTTGAGTTTTTAAATGTTTTTTAGAGTCATTAAGGTTTAAGGTGGTTAAAATGAAAACTTTAAATCATAGGAGGATATATTTTTTTATATATACATTTATTAAAATAAATAACATATTCCTCTATTATTTTAAGTACAGAAATATGTTATTTAATTATATTTATTTTATATATATATATATATATTATATATGCATATATATATATATATATATATATATATATATATATATATATATATATATATTAAATAAATAGCATATCCCTTCTATTATTTAAAGTTTTAATTTTAACCACCTTAAAGGGCATATTGCAGGTTAGAGCCCCCAGTGAGTCAATGTATAGAAAAATTATTTAGGAACTAGATTTTCTTTAAAATGTACTTATAAATATGCTACTAAGGCTTCTGGAGTCGTTTTTGTGAGAAAATGTTACTTCTGCATCTAAAAATGTGAAAAAAGTGACGTAACGGGAGGGAGTGCGGTCAATTTCAACAATAGGAAAACAATGGATCGCAATGACAGTTCGTACGCTGAGGAAATTGTAAATGTTTATTCATACTCCTATCACGGACCACAGCCATACAATTATGACAGACAAATTAGGGACAGGCCAGAATTAGACAGAGCAACGATTAGAGGAGATATATTGAGTATTACAATGTTGAACTCCATCATATCGCCGGGATGATAATCCTCCGGTCTAAAGTGAACGCTACACACCACCGCGTTTTTCTAAGCAGATGCAGAAGTGAAGTCCCGTCTCTTTAAACGCCACCCAGGCAGGTTTCCTAACTTTTTGTTTTGTTAGGGAACCTGTGGACTCGATGTCCTGACAGGCTGGACACAATAATTTACCATGGAGATGATAAATTGAAATAGAAAAACTACCGAAAGCACGCTGACTCCTACTGAATACCAACCTATTCTGCACTGAGCCAACGCAGAGCCCAGCAAACGACTCCCTCTCGTGACGTAATATGACGCAATGTTGAAAAAAAAAACGTTTTTTACAAACAGTCAATGAAACAGTCACTTTATCTACTAAATTTGTGCCCTCATGTCTTTTTAAAACATTTTAAATCCTGCATTAACTTTTCATATGGTATTTTCATACAAGGTTATATATTCATTTAACCTGCAATATGTCCTTTAATGACTCTAGTCAAGTAGGTTATTTTTTTCAAAATAATAATAACAAAAAAATACTATAAGATTTTTTTTTTAAGTAATTAATACTTGAATAATTGTTTATCATTGATTTGTTTCCCCTTACCTAAACTCATCCACACGCACACACACACACACACACACACACAAAAGAAAACTGTTTGACTTAACTTGCTGCTGGTACGTTGTCAGGAAGTCTTAGGTGGAAAATAAACCCAGTGCCGAGTTGTTGTCAGACCTGTGTGACCAATGACATATCATCCTTCACTCTGTCATGTTTAACTAAAACCAATACCCATTCAAAGCAGCATCCATCAGTGTTAGTTCTCAACAATGACAGATTGCCTTTGCCTCTGCACCCGTAGCATCTGGATCCTCTCTCTGCCCCCCCCCCTTTTCTGTTCTTTATGGTAAACAGCCTGAACAACAGCTGGGCAATGGGAATTTACAAGTTAATCAATTGTTAGTTAGGAGCTACTGCTGTGCCCTATATCCAGCCATCTGCAAGTTAATATTCATTTACCATGCTAATTTTCCCAAAGGTAACAGTCTATCCATTTCTACTTGGGGGATTTCTTCATTCTTAAGAACAGACTAAATGACATGTAACACAGAGGTAGACAACACTATATCGAGCATATAATTAGTAGGTTATCAAAAACTGTACTACACTAAAATATGGTTATTGAGAGCTTGCCCTTAAAGAATTATTAAGTTACGGTAGTCTTCATTTTGTTTGCCTCTAATGCTTTCTTTTTCTCCCTTTTCCTGTCTCACTGGATCAGTTTGGTCTTGGTGAATGTGATACTGCTACATACATGCAATGACCCAAAATCATTCACCTCCCACAACTTATTTGCCTTTAGCCAAACAAATGAGCTTTGGACAACCTCCTCTGTGACTTCCACGGGAGCATTCCAACTGAGTTTCTCATGGAATGTAAAAGATACTCCCATGAGCACCAAAAACTAAACTAAAACAAGGCCCTTTTTCTTTTTGATTATACTCTCTCTAAGACGCAACTATTGAAAAATCGAAATCTTTAATGCAGATAGCACCTTTAACATTTGATACCATTCTCGAACTGATTTCGGCACTTTTGGAGCACTTAGGGTTAGAAAGCCTACAGGACACTTTTTCTAATCTACACCATATAGCGTAACATCCATCTCACATATGTTGCCTCTGTGCCTTGAGCCAAGGGTTTGGAGCAAGTGCGGGTGGGCTTTTACAACTCCGCTTCTAGCACTGGCATTCACCTTTCCGCGTCTCCTCATCGCCATGGCAAAGAGATCAAGCTCGGCTTTATTTATAATCTGGCTAACCTCACGGCATGACCCCTGCACACACATCACACGGCAGGGTCACATCCCTCCTCTGCACCTCCTCTGCTGTTCTAACATTCCAACATGGCTCTAGGACAGCAGCCCCAGCAAAACCTCTACACTCCTCGCCTCACAAAGAAACCCAGATCAGAGCAAAGCTGGCCCCGCTTTGGCCCTTCGCCAGGGCTGAGGCAGCTGGGGGCGTGCTCTAATCAGGAGACAATAAGAACGCACTGACTTCCTGCGCCTTGCATTGTGGGTCATGAAAGTTGTACTTTTTAACTGCTTAACTAATGAATGTGCTTTTGAAATGAGACACCCACAAAGCTACACAGACTATATGTGAAGCTTTAACTTTCGTTTCAGACGTTTCAGATTTTCCTCAAACATTTTAATTCACGAAAGTCTGTGGAATATTTTTTTGTATTTATATTAATTATAACATTAATATTGATATTTTATTATTACACTGTAAAAAATTATATGATCAATACGTTATGACATCATTTGTTTTTATATTTCTTTAACTCATCAAAATAAGTTAAAGGAATAGTTCACCCAAAAATGTAAATTCTGTCATCATTTACTCACCCTTAAGTTGTTCCAAACCTGTATGAATGTCTTTGTTCTGCTGAACACAAAAGATATTTTGAAGAATGTCGGTAACCAAACAGTTGATGGACCCCATTGACTTCCATATTATTATTTTTCCCCTACTAAGTCAGTGGGGTCCATCAACTGTTTAGTTACCCATATTCTTCAAAATATCTTCTTTTGTGTTCAGGAGAAATTCATACAAGTTTGGAACAACTTAAGTTGAGTAAATGATGACAACATTTTCATTTTTGGGTGAACTATCCCTTTAAGCATTTTTCAACTTTTTTTAGAAGTTATACAAGATTCAAATTTTTTTTTAAGTCAGTTTGATTTAATTTAAGTTGTAATGACTTTTTTTTACAGTGTACATGGCTCTCTGAAATACTTTATTCTGATTGGCCAACAATGCCATCCATGACAATTAGAAAATTATTTAACGTCAAATCATACTTTATGTCCATGTGTTTATATAATTTGCAAGTAGACCCGCTATTATTTCGCATCGGGATATATTATTATGTATACTTATTATGTAAATATAAATACACACATGCATGTATATATTTAAGAAAAATATGTTATATTTTTATAAAAAATTATATATTTATATATAAGATAAATTATATATACAGTATATACATGCAAATATTTCTTAAATATATACATGCACGTGTGTGTATTTGTATATACATAATTACACACAGCACACACATATATTATGTAAACACAAACTTTTATAATATATATATATATATATATATATATATATATATATATATATATATATATATATATATATATATATATATATATATATTAATATTATAATTCGTTTATTTTATCATCATAAAGTAGTACAATTTTTCTAACATTTCTCCTTGCTGAAAAAGAAAGAAAAAGCAGAATACATTTCCAATAGTATTTTTTCGTTCCTCTTTTCATTGAGTGAAAAAAACTAAATGAATAAAAAGAAAAGCTGATATTTCCTTTTAACTTCGCCAGACAAGATATAACGCAGTTTTAACCGGGCCAGGTTAACTAAGTTATAATTAACAGATCACAGGAAGGTAGAGGAAGGTTGCGCTTTCAATGGGTCCTGGTGGCCTCACGAGTCAGAGATGATAAATCTCCCCCCGACTTCCCCCTGTACAAAACCTAAAGCTCATTCAACTTCACATCCATCAGTGTTGGCCTGAAAGCCATGACAAAGCACTTTCAATTACACCAGTAACTGACTCTGGAAGCAGTTCATAGCTGGGGCTTGGCTGAACGAAGTCATAGGGGTGGGAGCAGATGGGAAAGGGGGTTAGGGAAGCTGGTTTGGTGGCATCTGTATGATCCCCCTTGCAAAAAATTATAGAACGGGGGGCGGTGCGTGTGTTCCGAAGACATGGATGGTCGTCGGCCTGGGATCCCAAGAACAATTCACCTATTTTGTGTGCTGTCACCCCAGACTTCTGATTTATGGGTGGGACACCCTTCCTGTGACCCATGTGGTCCATCAGCTGGGCACAGGGGACATGACGGTGATTAGAGAGAGAAGTATGAGAGGCTCCTCATTCAGGGCCCTCATCTGCTTGCAGAGGTCCTATCAGAAGGCCTATCAGCTCTCCAGCGGCGAGGCAGCCAGAGTTAGAGTGCCATTCTTAACCTAAAACCATCACAGGATAAGCCCATACACTGTTAATATCTGCATCTAATTTCGGGCTTGCATAAAGTAGATTCCTAATTATATTATGTGGAGTTGAAAGCTGAGTGTGAGCACTCCAAAAGTTAACACGCTAATGTTTTATTGGAGTGATTTTATACATAATTACATGACCCTCTCTGGCACTTTGGGGTTTCACTTTGTTGAGATAAGTAATCTAACGCCACTATGTAAATGGTTAATTAATTCACATAATATCTGGAAAGTGCAATGTTTAACTTGTTAAATGTAATTAATTCAAGGGAAATATTAACTCTTTGCGAGAATAATGAAAGCAACAACAACAACAACAACAAGATAGATTTTGGAAATCAATTTGTGTAAGAGAATGAAAGGGCATCTGCACCAGAGAAAAAAAGAGAAAAGTTTACTCGCTCATGCATTTCTCTCAAAGAGCTTTATTATATACAAAACATGGTGCAAAATCCTCAAAGGACAATGATCCTTTAAAAGAAGTTCTGACTCCAATGCCCTGATGAAAGACACCCTCCTCTATCAGGATTCGTGGGCCTTTGCTCCCTCACTTCAGGCAATTATGACACACAGGAGATCTTTGACTGTTCCAGGCACCCGGCACATGAAAAAAGACCAGCCTTTCCTTTCAGGCTGAGTGGTAAAAATAAGCTTGCTCTCCTCCATTGCGGTACACTCATGACCCCTGCAATAGTGGTAAGCATCTATCTGAACAAGCCACGGGGCAAAACAAATCACTTGCGATTTGTAGAATTATAAAGATTTTAATAGCCGTTATGTTTCTCTCTCAGATTGGTCTTTATTTCCAAGTGTCAAAGTTTGCTGGACGCCCCAGGCTTTTAGAAACCAGTAATTGGTCTACTGAGAGAAAGCGCTTTTCCCTTAGTGATTGAGTGCATTTGTTGCTGTGAACTTGAGGGTATCCCTCAAAAGATTGTGGGTCTGGGTCGCGAGAGCTTGTAACATATCGAGCAGAAGCCAATTCGCATCCACACAACTTGTCGTTCTCTTTCATATGCAGTTTTTGTTTAGGGAGATAACCTCTTGGAGCAGCTTGAGATTTTGATTGCTAATTAGTTTTGTTGCTAGATAACACAGCGTGCACTAGGAGGGCTTTGCTTGTTGAACTTGGGGAAGAACCTGCATTAATTCAGAATAATTGTCAGGGAGTAACTGGAACACTGGGAGTGTCTACTGCATCTGAAAATCCAAGCAAAATGTCTTTGTTTTCTTTCCTTTTTCCGGCTCTTTTTGTTTCTAGTTAAAATACTCACTGTTGCTTGCAGTTTTAGCATAACAGATAATCTGCTTTTTTTTGTGCTTTTTTTCTTTTTTTTTTCTGTCACTCACAAAGTGAATTTATTTGATCTGTCTTCTATACATTGAAGATACATAATATACTGCATAGTAGCTGCATATAGCAGGTGTGTGAACTTTTAAAAAATAAACTCTTGAAATACATTTTTCACACTCTCACTAATTTATTTAATGAATCTGAGGGTTTATGCATGCATCCCAGAGGAATTCTGTCATTTTTGTATTTTGTTTTCTTTCTGAAAATGGTTAACATTTCCATCACATTTAAAATGAACACTATTGTGTTCAATAGTACTTTGTGGTGGAAATGACAGTGGTAGGAATTACATAATTTTTGGCATAAAATAATACAAATAATGTTCACACTATTTGCATGCATCACAGAGGAATTGTCATTTTTGTATTTTTTTTTATTTACAAAGAGCAACATTAAAAGATACAAATATTTATAGTGTGAAATATATATATTTTTATGCCAAAAATGATGTAATTCCTACCATTGTAATTTCCACCACAAAGTACTAAACACAATAGTGTTAATTTTAAATTAGATAAAAATGTTATCAAGGAATTACATCATTTTTGTCATAAAACAATTTCACACTATACATATTTGTGAATTTTGCTCTTTGTTTAGATTATCATATTTTTAATATATTCAAAATAATGCATATTTTTATATAATCATTTTAATAATTCATATTTGTATGTATAATATAAATATAAATCAAACCCTGGGACATAAAAGTTATTTGCACCATCTAAAAAAGTACTTTTCCTAACTTTCTTGCCAAATGGGTTTTTTGTTGTCCCCACTTTGCCAAAGTCAGCACATCAACCT
The DNA here is from genome assembly GCA_039654625.1 of Rhinogobio ventralis. Classification (NCBI taxonomy): domain Eukaryota; kingdom Metazoa; phylum Chordata; class Actinopteri; order Cypriniformes; family Gobionidae; genus Rhinogobio; species Rhinogobio ventralis. The sequence continues at coordinate 7,909,163 of CM077206.1, read as the reverse complement.
TTTGAGCAACACACATTTGAACTCATTTTGACTAACATATTGCCAGCAGATGAATGTCAATTCACAGCCACAAAGCAATGCTTGCCCCCCCCCCATCAGTAAGAAGTCCAAAATGTCATCTTAATAAATTGCCTTTTTTTCACTTCAAAGTCACCCTTTGCTCTGGGTTTTCGAGGCCAATTACCACCTCAGCACTTTGCCCAGGCTTTAACATTACGCAGAGCAGAACACAAAACAAACCAGTGGAGCATTGCAGGGACCTCTGTAAACCTTGCTGACCAGTGGCTGTAAATCTTTCATTCATCGTGTTTAACCAGATCCACCAGCTATTCAGCAGCATATCCGTCACAGCTGCGAAAGAGTCGACGATGACAGAGTGCCTCTGATTGTGCCGTACAATAACTTACTCGCTGGTCATTGACTAAACCTTCCCAGTGCCTCCAGACTTGTAGCCTGAAGGACTGTTGATGTGATCCATTTACGAGCCTGCACTCTATATATTCATGAGTGCCACAGCAGGCTCCATGTGTGAGGATAAAACATGGGGAGAGTGGACATGTGTTTTTATGTTTAGGGAACATGTGCTCGCTATGCCGGACAAGTGAAATTGTTAGCTTTATTGTTAGACAGCAATCTGCTATGAAGCATGACAGACTGTGGAGCACTGTTAAAATTATACTTTGGCTATACCAAAAGTATCATTCACTTCATGTTGTGTATATATATATATGAGCAATATCACATGAGTATTAAAGAATACAACAGTTTGATGGCACAAGTGTGTAAATAAATAAGAAACAACAACAGAGTCTCTTTAAAAACACTCTATTGTGCAGAACTACTTCCTCCCCCCACAGATTCAAATCTCAAGTTGACAGTTTAAAGGCCCGTTCACACCAAGGATGATAACTATAAAGATAACAATAAATATAGATATAGTTCTAAAAATCGTTCTCAATATTAAAGAATAGCGGAGTTCACACCATAGCTATAACGATAACGGCACAGAGAAACAATATTGTTGGAATCACTTTCAAAACGATTTTATCCAGCTGATGAACGATAAAAACATTCACAGCCAATCAGAATCCATTCTGCTGTAACAAGCTTGAGCATTTAAAGTGACAGACAAGCACGCGCTTAGAATAAACAGAACGATATCATTCGCTGAATGGGCCTTAACAGTTGAGCCCAAGCCTTCCTAATTCTAAAATGTCACTTTAGAAATAGTAACGAAGAATTGTCCTCTCTGTGCAGTCTATGTTTAACTTTAATACAGCTTACTGAAGTCGAAGTCGAAGATCAGACATTCTTCTTTCAGACAATCAGAGTTAAATAACTAGCTTCCAGTGGGTGAGCGGCCTAATATTTAGTTGTTCCCACTTTTGCTGCCAAAACAGCCCTGAGACATGGAATCCACTAGACCCCTGAAGGTGTGCTGTGGTATCTGGCACCAAGATGTTAGCAGCAGATCCTTTAAGTCCTGTAAGTTGCGAGGTGGGGCCTCCATGGATCGGACTTGTTTGTTCAGCACATCCCACAGATGCTCGATTGGATTGAGATCTGGGGAATTTGGAGGCCAAGTCAACACCTCAAACTCGTTGTGCTCCTTAAACCATTCCTGAACCATTTTTGCTTTGTGGCAGGGCGCATTATCCTGCTGAAAGAGGCTACAGCCTCCAGGGAATACCGTTTCCATGAAAGGGTGTACATGGTCTGCAACAATGCTTAGGTAGGTGGTACGTGTCAAAATAACATCCACATGGATGGCAGGTCCCAAGGTTTCCCAGCAGAACATTGCCCAAAGCATCACACTGCCTCTGCTGGCTTGCCTTCTTCCCATAGTGCATCCTGGTGCCATGTGTTCCCCAGATAAGTGACGCACACGCACCCGGCTATCCACGTGATGCAAAAGGAAGCGTGATTTATCAGACCAGGCCATTGCTCCGTGGTCCAGTTCTGATGCTCACATGCCCACTGTTGGTGTTTTCGCTGGTGGATAGGGGTCAGCATGGGCACCGTGACTGGTCTGCAGCTATGCAGCCCCATACGTAACAAACTGTGATGCACTGTGTATTCTGACACCTTTCTATCAGAGCCAGCATTAACTTCTCAAGCAATCTGAGCTACAGTAGCTTGTCTATTTGATCGGACCACACAGGCCAGCCTTCGCTCCCCACGTGCATCAGTGAGCCTTGGCCACTCATGACCCTGTTGCCGGTTCACCACTGTTCCTTCCTTGGACCACTTTTGATAGACTTTTGCAGTTTTGGAGACGCTCTGACCCAGTCGTCTAGCCATCACAATTTGGCCCTTGTCAAACTCAAATCCTTACTCTTGTCCATTTTTCCTGTTTTTGACACATCAACTCTGAAGACAAAATGTTAACTTGCTGCCTTATATATCCCACCCACTAACAGGTGTCATGATGAAGAGATAATCAGTGTTATTCACTTCATGTTGTCATAATGTTATGCCTGAATGGTGTGTGTATATATATTTGTGCACTCACATCCACGTCAACAAATTTACAAATTCAGGTGATCACTGACGCTAAATTCCTTTTTTAATATGACTGAAAATCTGACTGAATAGTTTTGTTTGAAGAGGGATGTGACAGTAATGTCCCGCCATCACACACATATGCACACAGACATACACATATTGGCAGAGGTGCCCGTGGTAGAGAGGTAATAGAGTTGGCTGCAGCTCCGGTGGTCTCCTCGTTATAGAAGTGGAGAGTGTCAGCTGTGACAGTGCAGGTAGCTAAAACACCACTTAAGGTTTTAGCTGGAGCGGCTTTTGGAGAGAAAGGAGCATGACCCGTGCTACCTGCTCCCACATCCCACACACCCTTTCTGCCTGACAGCCACTCAATGGCAAGTGTCTGCCGGCATAGTGAGAGAGAAGAGCCTGCCAACAGTGCTGAGATGAAAATGATTACCACACATCCCTCTAGTCTCACTCACTGCAAACTGATACCTATTAACAAGCGGCTGTCAACATGTAAGACAAGCTTGGGGAGACAGAGAGAGAGAAATTGAGAGATATGAAAAGTGAAAGATAAAAAAAGAGAAAGTGAAAGAAAGAGAATAATTCAATAGTCAGAATTACTGATAGTGATGCATTATGCCACTGAGCCTGGCATAATGACACTGTAAACTATAGGAAAAAAATATATTTTCTTACATCTGCCTCTATTAGCTTCAGCGCTCTCTTAACTCTATTAAGTGTTTTCAGTAAAACGATTCAGTCATATGTGAGAAAATAGGCCTGATCTGCTTCTCTTAATGCCACTAATAACAGTATCCATAGACACACTTGAACGAACTCTATGATGGTCCATTTAGTACACATTGTTAACTCCATATATAAATACGATGAGTTCACAGGGGTGCGCAGTTACTCGCTCAAACTAAAAACAGAAGACAATGTTATGAATTTCTGTCTGGAGATCTGCAGACAGATGTTGTTTTACAGTATAGGGGTTGTATCTGTATTCTTTCTAAATAGGGGGTGTGGGTACATCTTTTCAGTGTAATTAGGGTAAAGAAGGAAATTCTTTCACATGTGCTGCGAAATTCTTCTGAAATAAAGAGCTATGCAAATGAATGCAGTTTTTAGTGTTTCGACTTCAGTAAGCTGTATTAAAGTTAAACATAGACTGCACAGAGAGGACAATTGCATTTTCATTGTTCTAAAATAAATTTCCAACTGTGCCACTTTAACAGGCTCAACTATAAATGAAATGATTGACAAAAGCACAGCTGATATATATTTTTCTAATTGTTGCCTACAGGGAAAGCGAGCTGCATGGAGTATCTGTAATCATCAGTAATTAGAATATTGTTGCATATAATTACAAAAGATTTTGATTGTCTCAATTTCACTGCTGCAGAAGGCCCATCCCAATCCATTTGTTTTAGTGGTGTCAGAGACAATTATGATCATATGGATCTCAGCATGTGTCTTTTCTCAAAATGAGAAAGCCAGATCCACTAAAAAAACATCCAGAATTATGAAAGAAATTGAAGCGTTTGTAACAAGCGTTCGTAGACAATCAAGAGACTTTAGACACCAGGAGATATCAAGTTTACTTCATTTAGAGTTTAAAATCATTCTGAAATAGTGGGATTAAACATCTAACAAACACACACACAAACAAGTTTGCAAATTATTGGTCTAGTTGAACATACTTGCATTGGTCTGGCAGACAAATCTCAGTATTCATGGGGCAATAGTTACATTCAAATGCCTTTGACACTACTAGATGTGTTATTAAAGGGATAGTTCACCCAAAAATGAAAATTAGCCCATGATTTACCCTCAAGTCATCCTAGGTGTATGTGACATTCTTCTTTCAGACGAATACAATCAGGAGTTAAATAACTAGCTTCCAGTGGGTGAGCGGTACGCAAGTCGACTTGCGCTAAAAAAGTAACCCCTGACGCGATGTACAGGAGCATCACAAGCTTTGACGTCTCTCGCGGATAGGGCTGGGCAACAAACTCAAGCCTTTCTTCTCTTATATCGAAATCGTCAGCCATTTCTCTTTAAAAATTCTCGTTTTAGACTTCTAATTCATGACCGGTGTTTTGTTTTGCTCTATCCTCTGCGCTTCTGCGTTCATCAATACGCATGCGTCAAGGGTTCAAGGGTCAAGGGTTACTCTTTCGCCGCAAGTCGACTTGCGTACCGCTGACCGCCGGAAGCTAGTAATTTTAGTCTATAAAGTTTTAAATATGGATATTTTTCTTACACAAACGCGCCACTTCGCTTCAAAAGGCCTTTATTAACCCCCCGGAGCCATGTGGAGCAGTTATATGATGGATAGATGCACTTTTATGGACTTCAAAAACGACCCATCAAGTCAATGCCATTATAAAGCTTGGAAGAGCCAGGACTTTTTTAATATAACTCTGACTGTATTTGTCTGAAAGAAGAATGTCATATACACCTAGGATGACTTGAGGGTGAGTAAATCATGGGATAATTTTTTTTTTTAGGTGAACTATCCCTTTAATATTATTCAGGTAAGATGCCATAAACATATTAACTTTGACTAACCTGCTCTTCAAACTGTTGCTCTGCAATGACAGTTGTTGACCTAAAACTCCACACAGGGATACAGATATCAAAATCTATTAGTTTACAAGTTAGGCACTATGGTAAAAGTGTTTTGAGGTCACAACAGTATAAGGAACAGTCTTTATTAATCGATAATCTGCCCCTGTAGTCATGATAAAAAGTGTTGCTGTTTTACTGCCTCATAATGTTCAGTTTTGCATTTTCACATTGTTCCTTGCACAATACTGTTATGACCTTGAGTTGTAGCCTATATTTTCATGTTTGCATTACATAACCAATGATTAATCTCACGTGTGCTTTTGTTAACATTACAGTAGGGTTTAGTGTAGGTGGTAGCTTACTTTCAAATGCGATACTGGACATTTCATTTTCAAGCTGCAGCTATACATACGGCAACATTGCCACATTCACATAAATATGTGAACCAACAAAGAACTGAACAGAACCAGGGGTATAAAATACACACACGCAAGCAAGGGAACTAAACGAGACACAGGTGACAATAATCAGTTACTAAGGGAACTAAATGCTGCCTTTGGAGGATGCTTTCCAAGGTAGGAAGGCATCAACATCTGAATCCAAGATTAGCTTCACTTCTTGTCTCCTGAGATATCTTCATCTGATCGATTTTTGAAGGCAGCGTAGATGTATCCTACGAAGCCCCGCACATGACGTGCAAGAAAAAAATTAAAAATTAATTGTGTGCACAATTTACTAATTAGTTCCCTCAATTTATAAATCATGTGCACAATTTACTATTTCGTTCCCTCGTTTTGCTAAATCGTCCACATGATTTACTAATTCGTTCCCTCGATTTATAAATCGTGCGCACAATGAATTAGTAAATCGTGTGCACAATCTATAAATCGAGGGAACGAATTAGTAAATCGTGTGCACAATCTATAAATCGAGGGAACGAATTAGTAAATCGTGCGCTACTATTTTTTCCTGCATGTCATGTGCGGGGCTTCGTAGTATCCTTCACTGTCTTTGATATCCCACGATCCATGCCTTCCATTCCGTGATAGTTGAGCTAAAAAAATAAATATGGTGTCTGCATGTTTTTGACCAACTTTTTCCACTTTTCCCATGTTATTTCTAGTGAGAAATTAGTCACTAGTTATCACCAAAGCTCCATTAGACCATTATGTTGCCTCAGAAGTCTGTCCAAAATCAGTTTTGTCCCTTTGTGTACAAATGCTGCCCGCAAAGTCATTGCCTGATAGAGCAGCAAGGCAACAAGTCAGCTGCCTAAGGCTGGCCACACACTTGATGATTTAAGTCTCTGTGTTGGGCCTGACTTGCAACCCCCAACGATCTGGGGTGTTTGACCCGATTTGAGGCTTCTCGCAACTGACTTTTTGTCCAAAAAATCCTCAATTGTGTGGTGTCATTACGATTATTTTACTGCTCCAGACATGTTTGTTACTGCTCCCGACATGTCTCGCAGCCCGATCGAATCTTCTAGTGTGTGCATTCGGAGGATTATAATGCTAAAAATCAGTTAAATGCCCTTACATCTGTGGTCTCCCACAGTTTTAAAATTGGTTAAGATTTAAATATCGTCTACTGTGTCCCAGGCGTAAGCTTTTGGATGCAGTGAGGGAGTAATTAAAGTAGTTCACGTCAGAATTAAAATTTCCTTATAATTTACTCACCCCCACATCATCCAAGATGTTCATGTCTTTCTTTCTTCAGTCGAAAAGAAATTAAGGTTTTTGAGGAAAACATTCAAGGATTTTTCTCCATATAGTGGACTTCAATGTGGTCCAATGGGTTAAAGGTCCAAATTCCAGTTTCAATGCAGCTTCAAATAGCTCTACACGATGCCAGCCGAGGAATAAGGGTCTTATCTAGCGAAACAATCTGTCATTTTCTCAAAAATATGCAAAATTATATACTTTTTAACCACAAATTTTTTATCTTGTGCTGCTCTGCGATGCGCCATGTATTACGTATTGGCGTTGGAAAGGTCACGTGTGACGTAAGCAGAAGTACCGCAGTAGGGTGAAAAAACTCATTTTTTCCTCCAACTTCAAAATCGTCCTTTTTGTTTTACCTTTTTTTGTGCAGGCCATTTGACTTAGTCTTTGTATGTTTTCTTTGTAAACACTTGATCTGTACTTTCGCCTAGGTCACACGTGACCTTTCCAACGAGATTACGCAATACGTGGTGCATCGCAGAGCAGCGCAAGACAAACATTTGTGGTTAAAAAGTGTATATATTAAATTTTTTTGTTAAAAATGACAGATTGTTTTGCTAGATAAGACCCTTATTCCTCGGCTGGGATCGTGTAGAGCCTTTTGAAGCTGCATTGAAACTGGAATTTGGACCTTCAACCCATTGGACCCCATTGAAGTCCACTATATGGAGAAAAATCCTGGAATGTTTTCCTCAAAAACCTTCATTTCTTTTCGACTGAAGAAAGAAAGACATGAACATCTTGGATGATGTGGCGGTGAGTAAATTATCAGGAAATTTTAATTCTGAAGTGAACTACTCCTTTAAGGTCATAAAGAACGCTAAATTGAAAGGAATCACAAGAAACAGACACATGAACAGAAACACAATGAAACTAGATGTAACCCTGACAGACTCAGATGTACTTCACAATAGGGAAGAGAAGACTGAGAAGACTATATGCCGACTTTAAGGGATTAAACCTCCTAAACAACACAAAAACAAAGCATCTAACACTTGACCATGACTGGTGAGCTGTCAAGGTAAAAGAAAAAATAATATTACAAATAAACCATGCAGGCAACTCTGTTTACGAGAAGAGGTAAAGGAAAGGAACCTCTAAGTGCTGCTTGGAGCCAACCTTAAAAGACTGGCAGGAAAAAACCACCAAGCTTGAGAAGCACTTTATTAGCCAGCAGGGTGGGTCAGGAGGACCAGCCCCATTATTGATTGTGGTTGTTGGATGCATCCACAGCTGCACTTTCTCTAAATTTCCAAGAGTAAATATGCACCTTTGAAGTGGGGGGTGCTCAGGAGCACTCCCCAGTCTAGATAGTGTGGGTTTGTGTGGAGGGCTGCAGTTACGGGAAAGATCAATGAAATCGGGGCATTAGGTACACTGCTCTGCCTGGCCCTGCCATCAGGCAACAGAGGGGCTCTTAGTGGGCTAGTCTTATTGAGTCTCGGCTAGTCGGAGACTGATGGAAGCATGCCTACATTTCCTTCTGCTCCCCAGTTGCTCATACAGGTTGGAATCTTATGTGGCACAAGCTCCTATGAATGAATGTGCACACCCCCCCCCATGCAAATGCAAATAGCATTCAAGAGAAAACTAACAGTCTTTTAAATAATGTTCTGACGTTTTACTGTAAATCAGCAAAAAGTTATCACACAAGCAATATGAAGCCTACTGCAAAAGATATGAATTTTGCTATTGCTGGGCCTGCAGGGTTCCAGTTCCACCAGGAGAGGTATGAGCATGGAAAAGACAGAAGGTTAATGGGGTTAATGGGGAGCCCCTGGGTCAGGTTGACAGAGCACAGGCAGACTAACAGTAAAACCCACTACATCTTTCAGTTTCTCTCAATACGGAGGCTTTAACAGTTATCATCACTGCTATTAATTTATTTGATTGATTGATTAAATCTGATTATTACTAGGCCAGTGGTTGGCAGCATTTTTTTATAAGTGAGTCATTCACCATTCAACAGATCTGTTAAAAATGCTGATACATTTAGGAACAACTCTGGTGGAAGTGTTTTGATTGAGTCATTGAATCATTCACAGATTTGTTTAAAAAACACTTGAATAACCAAAGAATGAAACACACCCCTACTGTTGTCTGGTGTTGCAGTGGTTATACTGAAGCTTTGTTCGAAACAATTTTTGCTGACAGAGCATGTTTCTGTGTCGAAAATGTAATTTACTCAATATTGAACAGTTGTATAAATGTAATATCACACAATCATATTGCTTCCTCGTTACTCCTATGACTTTGGTTTTTAGTAATGGGTTGGAATTGTAAATTCACTCTTTGATTGATACAGTCATAATTAGAACCATAATTTGTCCATATAATGCTTTTTGTGAGCTTTGTGGTCAGTAAAGCATTATAATTTAAATAATCTTACAGTGGCACTTTACCATATACAAAGCAAAAAGCATTTCAAACTTTATTTTAATTGTTATGGTAAATACAGGTCCAGGGTCAGTCAAAAATTAATTTAAAATGTTTTACTCCTCTTCAAAAGTATCATATCCCCAGACACAGCGGCTCCGTTTCTAACTGGAACAACTCTCTGTTTGCTTTGTGAAAGCATGGAAAAACCCATATCCTGCCCATTGTGCCGTTGGATGTGCTTACTTGTGGCATGCTTTAAGTGCATTACATTTGTGCTGAATGTACAGCTTTTATATTGTGGCTTGAAGAGCTCAGTGAGAAGGCCTAGTGCGGTTACCGGTCCATGGGAAGAGGATAATCTCTCAGACTGAGGTGGTACAGAGTGATAACTCACCAAAGCCGTATAAGCCCTATCTTATCACTAATGTCATAAAACATGGCTTAAAAAATGTCCACATGGCCACAAAAAACTACAACTTTTGCTGATGTGCTTCACTTTACCATGTCCATTTCAGATGTACAGACTCTTTCATATCTACATCATTTAATGCATCTGGGTACCACACTGGTGGACTTCAGAAATGAGATGACAAAGACCCCTCTCTGGCTTTTTTTAGTCCAGTAAACATTCATGTCACATTTCCATTTAATGTTAGACAGTTTTCAGGTTATATGAGACACCATTTTATGGCTTTCTGTATATGTGTAATTTGAAAATGCATTTTATTAAAATCAAAATCTCATAAATTGTACACATTTTACCATTTTTACTGTGACCAAATGTGGTGATGCCTTGCTTTAAGACCTCAAGATGCAATTCATTTTTAAGGCAAGACACCCCAGGTGAATAGGGTAATAATAAAAAAAAAACTAATAGACATCATCCCCAGTTGATTGATTACATTAAGAATTACATTTTCTGAAATGTTATATTTAAATATGCAAATGGGGCATTATCTAATTAAAAATGCACTAATTTGCATACATTTCTAGAACAAAAATATGAACATTGGATAAAGCCAGGTTCAAAATTCTTGTTTCTTCTTTTTTTTTGACATATTAGAGTCAGAGGTTTTTACAGAGGGGATCACTTCATAAATCAGAAAAGACTGTCAACATCCAGAAAAAAATGTATAAAATCAGGCAAATTATATATGAACAAACCCATACAGATAAGAATACAATTGTAAAGTTTGTGTATGTAAGTGCTGCTGAAGTGGAGATTTCTGGTTCAGTGTTGGAGAAAAAAAAAATATTTTGAGAAAACAGCCTTTAAATATATACACCGATCAGGCATAACATTATGACCACCTTCCTAATATTGTGTTGTTCCCTCTTTTGCTGCCAAAACAGCCCTGACCCGTCGAGGCATGGACTCCACTAGACCCCTGAAGGTGTGCTGTGGTATCTGGCACCAAGATGTTAGCAGCAGATCCTTTAAGTACTGTAAGTTGCAAGGTGGGGCCTCCATGGATCGGACTTGTTTGTTCAGTACATCCCACAGATGCTCGATTGGATTGAGATCTGGGGAATTTGGAGGCCAAGTCAACACCTCAAACTCGTTGTTGTGCTCCTCAAACCATTCCTGAACTCTTTTTGCTTTGTGGCAGGACGCATTATCCTGATGAAAGAGGCTACAGCCACCAGGGAATACCATTTCCATGAACAATGCTTAGGTAGGTGGTACGTGTCAAAGTAACATCCACATGGATCCACATGGATGGCAGGACCCAAGGATTCCCAGCAGAACATGGCCCAAAGCTTCCTTGCCCAAAGCATCACACTGCCTCCGCCGGCTTGCCTTCTTCCCATAGTGAATTCTGGTGCTATGTGTTCCCCAGGTAAGCGACGCACATGCACCCGGCTATCCACGTGATGCAAAAGAAAACGTGATTTATCAGAGCAGGTCACCTTCTTCCATTGCTCTGTGGTTGTATCTGTGAGGTTTTCCAGTCAGGATTTAGACCACATCATAGTACTGAGACTGCTCTCATTAGAGCTACAAATGATTTACTCTTATCATCCGATCGTGGTTGTATCTCTCTGTTAGTGTTACTCGATCTTAGCACTGCATTCGATACTATAGACCACGACATTCTTTTGAATAGACTCGAAAAATATGTTGGCATTAGTGGAATTGCATTGGCATGGTTTAAATCATACTTATCTGACCGTTTTCAGTTTGTAGCAGTAAATGAAGAGATGTCACACCGATCACAAGTTCAATATGGAGTACCGCAGGGCTCAGTGCTAGGACCGTTGCTTTTCACCCTGTACATGCTACCACTGGGAGATATCATTAGGAAGCATGGCATTAGTTTTCATTGTTATGCTGACGATACTCAGCTCTATATTTCTTCACACCCTGACGAAACTTACCAATTCACAAGATTAACGGAATGCATAGCTGATATAAAAAATTGGATGACTAGTAATTTCCTGCAACTTAATTCAGAAAACACTGAATTTTTAATTATTGGACAAAAAAACTCCACATGTAGTAACCTAGAATACTGTCTAACACTTGATGGCTGCTCTGTCAAGTCCTCGTCGTCAGTTAGGAACCTGGGTGTGATACCAATCTCTCATTTGAAAGCCACGTCTCTAGCATCTGTAAAACTGCATTCTACCATCTTAAAAATATATCTAAATTATGGCATATGCTTTCAATGCAAAATGCTGAACAGTTAGTTCATGCATTCATGACCTCAAGGCTAGATTATTGTAATGCACTACTGGGTGGTTGCCCCGCTCGCTTAATAAATAAACTGCAGCTGGTCCAAAACGCAGCAGCTCGAGTTCTTACTAGAACCAGGAAGTATGACCACATTAGCCCGGTTCTGTCAACACTGCACTGGCTCCCTATTAAACATCGCATACATTTTAAAATCTTGCTAATTACTTACAAATCACTAAATGGTTTAGCTCCCCAGTACTTGAGCGAGCTCTTAACGCATTATACTCCATCACGTCTATTGCGGTCTCAAAACTCTGGCCAGTTGATAATACCTAGAATATCAAAATCAACTGCAGGCGGTCGATCCTTTTCCTATTTAGCACCCAAACTCTGGAACAGATTTCCTAGCATTGTTCGGGAAGCAGACACACTCTGTCAGTTTAAATCTAGACTAAAAACGCATCTCTTTACTATGGCATACACATAAAACAGTTTTAATTTATATTCTATTCAAATTGTTAGGCTGCATTAACTAGGTTAGCCGGAACCGGGAACACTTCCCATAACACCTGAGGTACTCGTTACATCATAAGAGGAATGGCATCTACGCTAATGTTAGTCTCTCTGTTTATCCCGAGGTTTACTGCAGTCAGCCGGATCCGGCCCGTATCCAGATCAGATGGTGGACCAGCGCCCAGATATTACCAACGCATCCCTGAAGTGTCTGCAGAGACCGTGTCAATTAGTCTACCCTCTGAAATTGCTCATCGACATGGTATCCTCAATGGATCCATCTCCAGCGTGATGACTCCGATATTTCGAATATTCCTATTTAATAATTGTTTAATCGACACGCCATCCTCAATAAACCCGGCATGATGCCTCCGATCTTTCAAATAATCCGATCTAATATTACTTCTGACCTATAAGGCTGCCAAAATAATAAACATACACTGTTTGTTAATTGGCCAGAGGAGAACTGGCACCCCGACTGAGCCTGGTTTCTCCCAAGGTTTATTTTTCTCCATTAGGACACCTGATGGAGTTTTGGTTCCTTGCCACTGTCGCCTCTGGCTGGCTCAGTTGGGGACACTACATTTTCAAATAAATATCCAAATAAATTAAATTATTAAACTAAATTATATCAACTACATTACTTGAATATATATGATAATTGAAATGAGCTGATGATATCACCGTTTTCTCCAGAGCGGCTGTACAGCTGAATCAAATTCTGTTCATTATTTTCCTGTTTAACACTGTGAAGCTGCTTTGAAACAATCTGCATTGTAAAAAGCGCTATATAAATAAAGTTGACTTGACTTGACTTGACTTCAGTTCTGATGCTCACGTGCCCACTGTTGGCGCTGTCGATGGTGGACAGGGGTCAGCATGGGCACCCTGGGCACCCGGTCTGCGGCTATGCAGCCCCATACGCAACAAACTGAGATGTACTGTGTACTCTAACACCTTTCTATGGTTGTCTATGGTTCTGCCATTATAAACTTCTTGAGTAATTTGAGCTACAGTAGCTCAACTGTTTGATTGGACCACACGGGCCATCCTTTGCTCCCCACGTGCATCAGTGAGCCTTGGCCGCCCATGACCCTGTCGCCGGTTCACCACTGTTCTTTCCTTGGACCACTTTTGATAGATACTGACCACTGCAGACCGGGAACACCCCACAAGAGCTGCAGTTTTGGAGATGTTCTGACCCAGTCGTCTAGCCATCACAATTTGGCCCAAACTCGCTCAAATCCTTACGCTTTTCCTGCTTCTAACACATCAACTTTGAGGACAAAATGTTCACTTGCTGCCTAATATATCCCATCCACTAACAGGTGTGATGATGAAGAGATAATCAGTGTTATTCAATTGCTATAAAAGATACACTTAAAAGTGTATGTTGGATGTTTTCTTTCCACTAGTCTGAAAAAACACTTTATGAAAAGCCAAAAAGCCCAAAATTGGCAGATGCATGAAAAAAATTGTGTTTTTGCCTGTGTCTCGCCTTAACAGTGGTTGTTGCTGTTGGATAATAAATTAGGGGGGAAAATTGGATTAATCACTATTTATTATTATATTAAGTCATACTATTTGTTTTGATTTATTTCTGTACTGTCAGTGTTCTTAATATTATCATCCATATTTTTGGGTGGAGGCACTACCTCCCTTGCCTCCCTGGAGAAAAACCCTCCTGCTAGGGTAATGTTTCTTTTACAACTGTGACAGTTCCAATCTTATATCTTAATCCCAGCCTAACTTAATGCATCTGTCAACATCTTAATGAACTGTAAGTTTTCACACTATAAATGTGACATGATGCTTGTATTGAGTCATTTGAGTGTGAGTAGACAGCAAGAGGACAACATCTGTGTGTGTTCACTTAACGTTTGTGTCTTTGGGGGTTCCTCATTCCCAAGAGTCATCAGGCGAGGCTGCTGCCAGGCCGCGAGAGGCAGCCAGCAAGAGTTAACATTTACAACCCCCCGTCACACTTCACAAACCCCAGTGTCACTCAAGCACAGCCTGTGTGGCAGGCCCAACATTAATGGAGACATTGACATCTTCCGGCAGCGTGTTTATCTGATGCTAACGCTAAGCAACCGCAACCAATAGCCTCCGTGTGGAGCCATCACATTCAAACAAGGCCGGTTGGCAACAAGCAAATACTTCACTTTTCTTCGTTTTATTTACAATTCGCTGCTCTGGTTGCTAGCAGACCCCACAAATCAGAAGTGTTGCGAGATTTATCTTTTGGACCCAATCACTATTACATGCTAGGTTGCATAACTGTTTTCCTGTAAAGAAAACAGGAACCGAGAAGTGTTATCAAATATTTCTAAGGAGACAATCTCCATGGTGAAAGATGCAGGCGTATTTCACAGATGTTTAAATCAAAGTGGAGCATGATATTGACATACAGCGGGAAGCTTGAACACTCTGCTGGCAGTAGTCTTCTGCGGAGGGCCTCCGACAAAGGTTGTTTACATATTTCCACCACAGTGTTTTGCTCAATAAACTGTCTGACATTTTTTCCCAGGATTCCAGAAACAGCACAAAGCCACGGGTTCCCTCCTGTGATGAGAGGCTCAAGCATGTGCAGCATGAATAGAGAGCTGATTCTGGCCACCGTTTGCAGATATTTTACTCATACTGTTATAGTTTGTGTGAATTCATATTGTGTTATTTTGTCAGGCTATACTTCATGAGTTCTTCAAGCTAAAGTGAACAAACAAGAGTTAAAATTACTGTCTGATCCACTATGTAGCAACAGATAAACTTTACAAGTTCCTTATCACAGCAGTTCTAAACCATATTTACAAGACCTTCATAAAAATCATATAATTTGCCTTATAATTTGCCTTACAATCCACATTGTGTAGTGATTAACCAGTGGTATTGTTAATGTCACATTGTCAGCGTTATCGCTGAGCAAACTGAAATAATATCCAAACACACTTTTCTCTCTCTCTGAATCATTTTAGTGAATCACTTTAAGACGGTTCTTAATTTCTACAGCTGCATATTTAAATTAATACTGCTGTTCATTATTTCTTTTAGCGATGCTTTGTTGTATTTAGTGCAAATGTATATGTTAATATTTGATCACTTTAATTGAGACTGAATTGTTTTATTTTTAATTTATTTAAAAAAAAACAAAAAAAAACAAAATGGTTGTGCCAGAAAATCTGCCTAATTAAATGATAACTAATTCCATCACATTATATTTCTAAAAAGGTATTGCCACAATAATGTAGTGTATTACTTTTAGTCATTTGTAATGTAGCTATTTACTTTTTCAAAAAGAAAAAAACTTTGTTTACTGAGTGTGTGTGTTTCAGGTAGATCATATGTTATGAGGACAAAATGTCCCCACCTGGTAAACCCTATGTTATGGGGACCAAGCGTTATATATGTCTCTACAAAGATGGCAATATCCAAAATCCTTGTGGGGACATTTGATGGTCCCCATAAGGGAAACTGCAGTAAAAATATAAGAAAGTAACAATGCAGAAAGTTTTCTGTGATGGGTAGGTTTAGGGTAGGATGGAATATACAGTTTTTACAGTATAAAAATGATTATATCTATGAAAAGTCCCCATAAAACATGGAAACCCAACAGGTGTGTGTACTTGCAAAAGGAAAAAGAAAGAAATCATCTTCTACACCAACAATCTTTCTCATGGAGACTAAAATTCTAGAGTCACCCCTGTTCCTAAATATGTTTATAGTATAAAACATGAGCCCTTTTCAAAAATTCTCCTGTCTATTGAATCTGCATCAATTCCCTGGTGGATCTAGACACAATGTTTGTAGTATGAGCAGGGGATACACAAGAGGATAGTTAAAAAATGGACAAACATGGCCTTTCAACAATATCTGTAATCTTACGCACATTTGCTTTCGTAATGCAAGTGTTCCTGCAGGATCCTCTATAGTGCACATGATGGAGCATGATGATGGGTTCATGAAGTAGATGAAGCTATCTTTAGAGGATTGATTTCCCATACTTCCATGCTGCTAGCTGCATTTATATTCCATGCCGGTGGCTTTGTGACCCTTGATTCTCCTTTGATGTGGCAAGCACAAGCTCAGAGCAGGCAGCAAGTCTTGGGGAAAAGGCAGAGCGGTAGCAAGAGGTCTACAAAAAGGGGAGGGGGAGAATTTTATGAAATGTTAGAATGATGAAAACAGAAAAAAAGAAGAAAGGGAGGAACTGGTGAGAGTTTGCAGAGAGTGATCAAGCCATCATCTGACAGATCTGTAGGTATGTATGTGTGTGTGGTAAAGAAAAATGGGAGAAGGGCATGGCGGTGTCACGGGATGATAGAGACGTCAGCTTCGCTCTAGTAATCTCAGGATGCCTGGGCACAGCAAGGAGCCAATGTGAGAGCAGCGGTGTGACAGGGCAGACCACCCTCCCCGCTCTGAAGAGGGGTCTGGCGGGATGGACAAGGAGAAATAAAATAAAAATCTCCATGGAAATTAGCATGGCACAGTTTTAATCTTCTATTTTCACCATAGATGATAGGGGTCAGTGCATCAAATTCTCTCCTCCTCTATTTTTGCCTTGCTCATTTTGAAATCTCTTTCCCCCCATATCTAATTTTATTATCCTCAATAGCTTTTCATGTACTTTATTTCGCATCCAGACTCTTTTCTTGAGAAACACCTCCCACTTAAACCTCTTTTTATTCATTACAATTAACCATTTAGCTTTCAAAGACAAAAGGAGAGCGAGACCAGAGTCCCATACCCTCAGAGTGACACAAGATCAAGCTGTTGGTGCTTAGGATGATCTTTCAAAGATGTGTGCCCAGCAACCCTTCCCGCAGCAGCACCAAGTCAATGGCGGTTGTTGTTGTGCTGTCTGTCTGTGAGAGGCGGGGGTGCTACTGCTATGAAAGGCATCAGTTTGGACCCCCAGGTGACACCAAGCTGCTCCTCACCAACAAGAGAATTAACACCAGCAGAATGGAAGATTAAAGGCCCTGATATACTCACGGCGAAGTTCTTTTTCGTTCTTCGCAGAGGTAAAACGAAGTTCGAAATACGTGAGCAGCGATATACTGTTAGCGAACATCTGACGCTGCCCACACAGCTGAGAGCGGAGTTTAGATGAATATGTAAATACGTGCTGTGTGCTTTCCTCTCAATAAAAAAATAAAAACAACAAAATTGAGAAAACAGCCAGCAGTTATTTTTAATAAACACTGTAAACCCTAACGCTCAAAATTCTCAAAACTGACACATTTTAGGTAATCTGAATTGTTTCATTGTTTCTTTTAATTTAGACAAACTTAAATTTAACTGAAACTGGGCTGGGATTTCTATTTCTCAGCATGCTTTGCCATGGCACTCAAAAGGGACAGTGTTAAGTGGGAGATTTTGTAGTGTTTAATGCTTTGTTATATTAGTTTAGAAGAGTTTCTGTTATGTTTTTTTTGTAGGGTTACCATCATGGTGACGAGTGGAGCATGAGCTAAGTTTGAGAACAGATGTTAAAGGTTTTATATTGCTGTACTCATTCAGCAAGTGCTATGCTATGCTAATGCTACCAAAGCATTGTGTAACCAATTAGCAAGGTAGCATTTATTGAATTAGCTAGTTAAAACTAGTCAAGTTTCCACTACTACAAATTTGAGATTACATGATATTTTAAAGTTAAATGTATGAATTAGCTTACTAAAATATTTCAAGTTCAGAGCAATTAAAATGTATGATTACAAAACAAAAATCTGCAAGTTCAGCTTACTTAAACTTTTGTTGAGTTTTGCCAACTTATTTAGGTTTACAGTGAAGTATAAGAAAAGCAATGTGGATATGTTTGCACAAGCTCTGCAATTCGGCATTATAGTAAAGTCACATCATGTTTACTTATATAGCCTAACAATAGATAGCTTAAAATCAAGCAGCTTTCCCATATTAAACATGAAAAACAGTGTCAGTGTCTCATTTCATGACATCATTTTCTACTATAAAGCAGCTGTGTTAATGGCTGCATCCGAAATCGCATAATTCCCTACTATATAGTAGGCAAAAAACTGTATGTGACAAAAGAAGTATGTCTGAATTCACAGTATTCATAAAAGAGTAGGCAAAAAGTCCCTGGATGACCTATTACTTCCGTTGAGATACTATCCCATGTGGCCACAGTAGAGGATTTGTGAATGGCAGTGAAGCGACCTAACTGGCGTTGGTAGGTCACATGATAATGACAACATGGCAGATGTAGACCGTCCGAATTATACTACACACATTCATACTATATAGAACATCCTTTTTTAGCGGTTGTGAAGTACTTACTTATTCAAAATAAGGGTATGCGATTTAGACGTCGGACTTCGACAGACTAAACAGAAGAAATGAACCGGAAAAGATGTCCACGTGAAAGAAGGCGGAGCCTCCTCGCACACCTACCTATTATGTAATTGCCACGGACCAATGGTAGCACAAAGGTGTTTACCAGTAGCGAACCTTTCCAGAAAAGGAAGCTGTTTCGAACTCCCAAAATGAACTCCAAACGAACTTCGTTTGGGACTGATTTTGTTCTAATTGGCGTCACAGCAGTTCGTTCTTCGATTTCGCTTATACTTATAAGTATATTGGGGCCTTAAGCCACTTCTGATTTATGATGAAACATCTTCATCTCTCATTTTGAGACAATTCTGTTTTGTATGGTTTTCTGACAATGAGTGGGAACACAGAAGCCATTTTGCTTTTGTGACACCTGCAACAAGAAATATTCAGAGGACATTGACAAAACACTTGCAAATATTTTGAAGAAAATCTTCAATTCTTTCTTGTGGCTCACTTGCACAACAGTTGTGCTAAAAATCGAAATAGTGAGCATTTTCTTTAACAGAGATATGACGATACCTAAAACGGCATAATTTTACCCTTGAGATAATTGGGTCATTCTTCATAACTTATGAGTCTCAAGAAGCCATTTCACACTAAACCAAAGATGGCTGATGAGTAATCAGAGGCCAGGCATGTGAGCATTTTACTAGAGTACTTGATTGGAGCTTGACTGATGGGAGAAGTTTAAGTTACAGCTACATTGAGATGAAGTGGGTCATCAGTTTCTTATGGGCAACTTGATGTCAACGCGCGGACATCCAGCACCGTATGGCACAGGGTTAGAGTTCAATCGTACAGTCAGCTCAATGGTGCCATTTTTGTGTCCTCTTTTTAGTCTGGAACGAAGAGTCACTTATTGTCTTTGATTTACGATTATTTCACCTCTCTTGCACGGTTTGAGAGATCAGACTATTTCGTTGCCACTTCAAGGCAATCATTTTTCTGATTAATGCAAATCTATAGCATCTACATACAATTTAAATGGCAAATTTACAGGGATATTGTGCAGTGAATTCAGAGAGAGAGAAAAAAATCAGACTAGGAATAGGATGATATTTACATGTCTTTGTCTCTTTTCTTTCTGTGTTTAGGTGGGGAAGTTATGTTGGAAGAACATTTGAGTAACAAGAAGTTGAAGTAGTGCAACTTGGCAAAAGCTCAAGAGAGCCTTCTACTCCTGGGACACTGTTCACTTGTCACATCAGAATGCTCTATTCCTTCAAGACACAAGCCGAGTGTGTCTGAACACTGAAGCTACCCAGGTAGCGGTGCTTTGTAATGATGCCAAATTGCTCTGCTGTTTGTACTTCCCCTTTGGGTATAGGCTGATGGTTCCATGCAGAGCAGACAGGAAAAACAAAGAATGCAATTTAAGGGCTACCTTGAAATGAATGGAGCTAATGAACTATGGTTTCTACTTTTTTATCAGGCTCTTTTATTATTGCAGTTTTTAAAATCACACGTGTTTAGTACCAGCTAAAGCTTGAAATGTGGTTAAAAAAAAATTAAGCTCCACTAATTTTTAACAGTTGATTTCCTAATTAACTCTCTTAAAATTTTGAAACGATATTTAAAACCGTACTCACAGGCGATAAAAACGTGGCACTGCTATCAAAGTACATCAATGATCTCTATTTTTATTTTATTTTATGTTTTTGTCCATATTCTTCTCGGTTCAAGAGGGTTTTAAATAAATTATTAGAGAGGTGTTTTATAACCTGCTTTGGAAACATGGGTCTTCTTGATCACAAAGCTGACAGCTTTACAGCACAGCAAAAGAGCCAAAGGGTTCAGCATAGTGAACTTAGAACTGGAGTTTCCCAGCCAACGGGTACGCTATTGGGAGATGGGCAGAGGCATCTAAGAGCCAGCAAATTCAATTCAGAAGAACCCAGAAGGGATCGTGGTCTTGGGAGCTGTACAACAGGCAAGCTCCAGAGAAATACATTAATTAGGTCAAAATAGGTTGCCTTTTAAGTACTGTTCACTGCGCACTAGCCCAGCTCGTTTCGATACACAATCAAATTCGTTTTTCGATTAGCTTTCCCCTCCACGAATATATTGCTTTAATCAAAAAATAAGTAATTTTTTAGGTGTTTTGATAAGGATTTTTAGGTTGCAGTGGGCGGCAATTTATGTAAAAATATCAAAAAGCAAAGTAAATATTTCAAAAAACAAATATTTCGCATTGAATGTCACTATAGTGCCCATTGCGAGGAGGAAAAAGGCGTAAACAACAAAAGCGCGTAAACATGTTTGTGTGTGGAAAAAAGAGAAAGGCCTGGAATTATTTCCACACAGAGAAACGTATATAGGGACGGCAATAATACTATATCATTATGATAATGTTGCATGCTGATTCATATAAAGCCATGGAGAGAGGAGAGTTAATTAGGGAAGCTTGCCGACTCTGCACATTGTACTGACAAGCGGCAGAAATATGTGTCAGATTTGGAAACCTCTCTAACCTTTCCTGAAACATTCTCCCACCTAGTCGAAGAGTTTGTTGCTGCTAATTAAGCCTGATACAGGTTTCTTGACTAGTTTGCCAACTGCATCCTAAATAGTTGGAATAAACTATGTGACAGTGATTTTTTTTAAATCAATGAAAATATAATTTCCAATAATTTTCACATCACAAACCATGAAACTTGATACTACTAATAATCACACACACACACACACACACACACACACACACACACACACACACACACAAAATTGTAGACATATTCGTGCTCACAATAACTTTCAAACAAATAAGATTTTGTAACTGCTTGCATAAATATTATACTTTCCAGAAATAAAATTACGAGAAAAAAAAGAAAATAATGGTTTCCATCCTGTATTGAACTGCCACGTCTGTATGCCGTGTGTACTGATAAAACTTTAAAAAAAAAAAATATTTAAATAAATGTATAAAAATGGTATAAATCATGATATTAACGCTAGATATAATGGAACTTAAAAACTAAAATTAAATATAAAATGTATGTGTAAAAAAGTATAGGCTATGTAAAAAACACATGCACATACAAAGAAAGACAGAAAGAAAAAACAGGACTGGAAAAAAGAGTTTTCAGAAAAATGATTTGCTTAAATTGCAAAATATAGGCTACATATACGTCACTGTGAATTTAAATAAAAATGCATTAAACTGTCTAAACGCCAAGCGAATTGCTATAACTATTTTTGTTCATTTTGATTGCGATTTATTTATATTAACTCGTCTTTTTTAACTATGCGAAGTTGGTCAGTATTAGATAGACTTTAGATTAAATCGATTTTCATTATCCTAAAGGATCATTTCTGTAGGATACAGTCTAAACGAAATTAATATGACACCCAAAATATGAATAGCCTACAATGTGTCTCAATAAAAATAAAAACACATAGAAATACAAATAAATTAGTGAAACTTTATAAAACATTGTTAAAATAGTATAAAATGCTTGACACAATCGAAATGCCGGTGAACACATGAGTGCTTGACTCAAGAAAGCAACTTCTGCTGCACTACAAGCTACAGATAGATGGCGCTGCACCCAAGCCGTAGAGCAGAATCTCGTGCGCTTTCCCTTTCAGCCCGTGTGCTCTTACTCTTATTATCGGCTCCAAAATTAACCTGTCAATTTCTCAGTCACCACCATCTTGAATCTCTCCCTCCTGCTCCGCGCCCTGCGTCCAACCGACTTAACTTTACAGATAACTGTGGGCGCGTGTTTGTTAGTATTGTGAATGAGTGTATTATCGCTTAAATGACCGCTATGAATCACTATAACGCTGTCTGGATTGCGATAAGACTCTCTCTCTCTCTCTCTCTCTCTCTCTCTCTCTCTCTCTCAGACAGAGCATGTTGTCTGTTTATTCTTTTATAGGCTGGGGAAAAGAACATCTCTGTAACATCGCCAGGATCCAGTGTTTGCTGTCTGTTCTACAATGCAGTGTAATGACACTGTCACGGTGTTTGTCATGTTATGGCTGTACTTCTGCAATAGAAAGGGAGATATTATTTATCAAACTAAAAAAAGTACACATCATCTGTGTTTTACTGATTAATGTGGTAAAATATTGCGCTTTAAAGTATTATATTATTACAAGAAAATATTATTATTTGCCTAATATACATTTCCGATATATTATCATGGTCAATAACATAAGAAATAGTAAACGATCATTAAACATGCATGTAGCCTACTATCGATAGACTACATTTGATCTGTTTTCCTCACTAAAATTATTTCCTATTTTCTTTGTAGTTTAAGACCTTATATTTGAATCACTCGCACTAATTTTAACACGCGTTTTAATTCTATTATACATGATCATAGATATGGCCATAATAGTCGTCAAAATTATTGTAGCGTTTTTCACAATACATTTCAAAGCAGCTTACTCCAATACAATATAAATTTGCCACCGTAATATAATTAATTTAAAATTAATAGCCCCCCTAAATATTTTGTGTTTTATATTAGGCTACCCAGAAGAAATTAATTTAAAGCTCAATTCTCTATTTTATTAGGCTATATTTGATGGGAACATATTAAAATGCATTATAAATTAAATAAATTAAACAAAATTAACTAAGCATAGTACTTCTAAAATTAACCTGTTTTTCATGAGAATTTCTGAGGTTCTATATTTTCAAGAATATATGTTGTGGCTGTGGAGACTAAAAGTGAAAGGGACATCAGTGTTCCAAATAGTTGAGAAGAAATAAAAGAGGTGTTTGTAAGCTCAGCGGGCCTCTGTGGTGTAATAAGCACAGGGAGCTTTTATGTCTCTTAATGGCTAATAATGTGATAAGCTAGACTAGGCCCTTAAAAATCCCTACCAAGTGTAAATGCGACAGGGGGACCCCAATTGCCCTGGTCCTTTCTGTTTTCTTTTTTTCCAGGTATTTTCCTTTTTCTCAGTTCACGTTATTAGCCCCCACATGACTGCACCATATAAAAAACAAGGGGGAGGGAGGTGAAAAGCACAAGATAGGTCTCCTATCGCTCTTCCTTTCTGTCTCTCTAATTCCCTGTTTTTTTTTTGTGTTTTTTTTCAATTGTGGTTATTTGCAAATGGTTTTATTGTATAGAAGTGCCAGAGAAGGAGGAGGCGCTACCAAGGGTAGAATAGTGGTAGGTCTTTAAATGCACCCACACATGCAAAAAAGGAGAAAAAAGGAACACAACATCTGGTAATTAGTTTCAGCAAGCTTAGCCTAATGATGTAAGCAGATTATTTTTCAGCAAAAAGAAGCGGGTGGGGGAACCATACACATATTCTTTATTTAAAGGAGTCTTTAACATTTACGGACAGAGGAGACTATTGCTTCAGGCCAAGAAGAAGCAAATGCAGTTTGTTGGGTGAGAGGTGGTGCTCTGCCCTGTGTCTCCTAATCACAAAGAGCAATGCACGACTCAATATTTCAAAGTAGCCCAACTTTGCACCATGCTAGCACTCTGACATTTCTATTTATTGCAAGCTAGGCCAAAAAAGAGAGGCGGTGACATTTGTGTACCCGCCCTGGCTTTCGGCGGTTGGGGGCCGTGGCCCTTCAGAGAACCCTCCTCTTTGGTGCAGCTCAGAGCACCGGGGCAGGCCACCAGCATTCCCAGAGTGTAAGGGGGCATGGATAAAACACTATATTAAATGCAGTTTACTTACTGGCTCTTAATTTCAGCAGGACTGATCGATTCTGACAGGGAGGGCATCATACTGCCTGCCAGATCACTTAAGCCAGTGCCGCCCCCAACCTTGTTTTCCCCCCTCTCGCCCTGAGTAATATCATGTCATCGGCTATTCAGATGGCCACTGATTTCAGATTCAGGTAAGATTATTATGCATTTTTACTGTCCGCTGATCAATCAGGATTTTGATTATGATGCTATAATTTAGTGGGGTCATTATGTGTGTTTTTCCCCTCTTTATTTGGCCAGTATCTAATCTGAAGTGAAAGCTATTGAGACTGGCCATCTTGCTGCTTTATTGATTTTTTGATTCTTGCTTTGAACCAGGAACAGAGAGAGGAGAGCTGGGGTGGCATGTGCAGGGCAGATACAGCCTCACCCTGAAGCACTTGCTCGTATGCAGTATTTCTCTAATATTGTTATTTCTTATTAATAAATAAATGTATTAATTTATAAATAAATAACAAATGCATTCATTTATGCATAATACATGTATTCATTTAAAAACAAATACATTTATTTTTTATAAATTAATAATTTGAAAATAAACGTATTCATAAATAAATAATACATTTAAGTCACACTAAGGACGCTAGAGCGATAAAGATATAGTTCTAAAAATCGTTCTAAATATAAAAGAATAGCAGAGTCCACACCACAGTTAAACCATATTGTTCAATCACTTTCATAACGATAAAAACATTGACAGCCAATCAGAATCCATCCTGCTTTAAAGCGCTGGAGCATTTAAAGCAGCAGGCGACATAAACAACGATATCTCCGTAACGTTATAGTTATCGTTATTCTTTGCGTGAACGCGGCTAAATAAATACATATTTCATTAAAATAAAGTTTATTTCATTCTATTATTTTGATATTTTATGTACACTTGTGGTGCGTCCCAATTCGCGCACTATTCTATGACGTTTTGTAGAATAAATAGTGCAAATAGTGTGTTCACACGGAAAATTCCAAAAAGAAAAAGTACACTTTAAATACCCGGATGACGCACTTAATTAACCGAAAAAACTAAGTGTGGAATGTTGGACACTTCATGCACTCACTTTAATTCACGGAGGGGGAGGGGCTTCAGTCACCAATGTTGAATGACAAAATAACCATATAAAATTCATACACAGTTGAGTACATATAGTGCATAGTGTATAGTGCGTCATTTGGGACACAACTTTGGACTGTTATTTAGCATATGAAAATGTATTTCTACCTTTCTTTCCATTTAGTGTGTTTAATCCACAGAATTGTGACTGGAGTACTTGTAAAACACATTATCCACCACAATCAAGAGGAAACTCTCACCTTATAGAGTAATCAGGTTTGAACTAACCCAGATTACTCTATAAAGTGAGCCTTTCCTCTTCTCTGGTCATCTACATTTTCCCTACACATGCACTGACATTCTACAGCTCATGTATTTATTCAGTAGCATGTTTGTTGAAGTCTGCCAGGTTAAGTGTCTCGTTGAAACATCTCACTTGGGAGTTTGAACCTTCCACCTTCTCGTCACCATTCCACCTCCCTGACCGCAGCTGTAGTCTGCCCCCTCGGAAAGATGAAGACTCAGGAAGTGCACTGCCACTTGAATACACAGTTACACATGCACATATACACACTCACACTCCTCTGTTCTGATATCATGTTACTCCATGTCAGTGACTGATTCAACAGGCGCAGCAATTCAACCTGAATGCGGTGCCACGATATTAGATCTCTCTCTTGTAAGATCTGATTTTGATTAAGAAGAATCCTCTGACCTCCAGAAAAAACGCCAACCACATGGGAAGCTGTATGAATTATTTGTACTTTTCATATGTGTGATTTGTGTAAATTGTGTTATGTCTCTTAACATTGAAAACTATAGTGCAATAAATGTAATGAGGTAGACAATCTGATTTATACCCCATTACCATCAGCACTGTCCACTCTTCAGTTTATAGTCTGACAATTGTGAAGGACAAGGGAAAATGACAGACAAACTAATTCTTTTTTTATCCAGTTTATGATCATATTTAGAGCCAAATATATTTTTTCTCCATTTAAGACCAGGCCATTTACCATAAAAAAAGGGGAAGAACGTGCCTATCCAGCATGGCAATGCCTCTAATGAATTGCTTTCCATCAGGGGCCGTCTGTGCAACCAGCTGAGGTGTTAATGTAAATACAACAGATCATTTGTGAGCTAACGTGTTTTAAGCTTTAGTCCCCAAAAAGTGTGACTGGCAGGTGGGGAAATATGGACAGAATAATTAGATGGTGTTGTCACATGTTCTTCATTTCTACAGCACGGGAGAGCGAGTATGTTTTTTTTTTTTTAATAGCAGAATGGTCCCTCTTTCTCTCTCAGTTAAGTGTTTTTAGACTTGTCAGTTCTCTCAATGTCTGTTCTGTGCCTTTGCTAAAAGGAAAATATAGTGCTTTGATTTTGAAAGTTACCAAGGATGGAAAGGCACCTTTAATAATCCAAAAAGTGATTTTGAAAATTGCTTTTGTGATGTGAGCTGTCATACTTGGGAAGATCTGATTTAACATAAAATTTGAACAGTGAATTTTGCCCTAGTCAAAGTCATGGCAGTACGATAGCACATCTCTTTAAAATATCATGTAGTCATTGCATTTTGTTTCTGTATTCCCATTTTTTGGCACAGATACACAGAGAGAGAAATCATATTAATCAAATCTTAAATTCATCCCCATTAATAGTTTGTGATACCACATGTTGGCTTCAAGTCAGAATCAGTTGTGAGACAGATTTCCCATGAGCCTTTGCAACGCCTAACCAGCAGCCCCCCCCCCATCGTAAAGGAGAGTTAGCACCTAGTTTCACTGGCCTGCCTCAAGGCTGAGAGTCAGCATGCCCCTGCGCTTCCCCCCTCTCCTAGCCCAAAAGCAAGGCCATTGGAGGGACCTGCTGCTGCAGGCAAATCTGAGAGTGAATGAACGAGGCAGATGGCTCAGGAACGAAAAACACATATCTTAGAGGTATACTGTAGGTCTGACACAAAGCTTCCATTACATTCCCCATTTCCTGCATATAAAAAACAGACATAATTATTTTTCAGGGGTGAGATGGATGCACCTTTCATCAAAGCCATGCACTTTTTACTTCTACCCTCTGAAAGAATTACGCAACTAAGTGACAAAGAATTATTTGCATTTAACTGCTTGTATACAGGACGCTGTGGGCAACAGTGTGTATTGTACTGCAGTCCACCTCAATCACTCTCCCTGCGTTGCTTAAATAAATAGCGAGTGTGCGATCAAGTTCACGGTCATTTTTAAACAGCCGCATGTGCATGTCAAAACAAATCCTTTTTCTGCGTATCGCTCCGAACGCGCTGCACCTTTACACAATCCTCGTTGCCTTCGTCTTCTGTTCAGGTGAGGCTCTGTTGTGTCTACACATGAACTGTGCCTTCTCTCTGTCAGTCAACAGCAAGAAGTGATCTGGCAATTTTTAATGCCCCCAGCCCATCTGGGAGAAGGACCCTTTTCATTCCACATACTTGGCTGCCTGTCGCCTCACCATAATGGCCCCGTTCAACAAGCTCAGAGGCAATAGCCAATTAAATACCTTGAAGGGGGACACTCAGAGGCCCCCGCGTGAAAGGCTTCAGGTGTGAAACGCTTGTTTTTGAGAGTGCTGCAAATGTATGGCAGCTTTCAAGTTTGCCTGTGCCCCCCTGCATGGCTAGCCCTCACAGCCTGAGCCCACAGCCCCTCTCGTAGGGAGCCAGAGGAGCAGCGCTGGGTGATGGGCTGACGAAGGCCACTTAAGTGCAATTTTCTATTCACTGGTCCAACCTGTGTTCTCTGCATTTTTGTCCTCCTTTTTTCCTCCTCTGATGCCTGGTGAGCACACACAGAGCCTCAGATGATGCAGACAATAGCTTTTTAGCACACAACAGAGTGATAAGGAGAATGGAAGAGGCAGACACAGGACAGATACGGATGGGGCCGTGAGTGCTGAGGATAGGCAAGGCGGCAGGGCTTGCTGGGTGGGGGTAGGTAAGCCGGGGTTGGTCAGGCTACAAAAGGAGGGTTGGATTGTTTGCTAATGATGGCCATTTCTGACCAGAGCATGACAAGTTCAAGGACTACTCCAAAAACATTCCCAAGCCCTGTGAAACACAGAATTCTAAGAGAGCTTTTGCATGAGAACATTTTTAGCTGCGATAAAGATATAAACTGCTATTGTTACTTAAAAGCAAATACATTGACACTACTCTACATATTTAGAGCTGCGATCGTCGAGGTGGAACATTAGAGGCACTCTATTGAAAAAGGGAGGGGAGGAAGATGAGGGGATATTAATCTTATTAGGATTGTGTATCTGCGCTGTGTCAGGTGAAAAGGCAAACGAATGGCCCGCTGTTTATCTGAGTTTAGCTGTGTGGTTTACTCACCACTTGCCCAGGGAACATATTCCCTCTAATAAATTGGTTAAGTCAGTGTGCGGTGATGGTAATGAAGTTAAGGAGACTGAGCTCCGGTGTACTCACTCCTGTATGCCGCCGCACCCCCACCAGCGCCCCCTCCCTTTATCAGCCCCAGATTGGGAGAGTGTCCTGATAAGACAAAGGGGAGAGAAATCAAAATAAATGGAGTCTATTAAAAGCAGCAATGCATCAACTGCTTGATAAAGTGATTAATAAACAGGCCTAGATAGTGATTGATTAAAGTATTTAATCAAACTGTTAAACAGCCACTATTTGTAATGGTGCATACACTCAACAAAAAGTATATTTCAAGTTCGTTTTGTCTCTTTGTGATTTTTCCTTCTCTCTCTTTTTGTTACAAAAATTACCCTTTATGTAATGGGAGGTATTAGTAAAGGTGAAATCACTTCACTTACATATTTTTCATTAATAATTCAATCCAAAAGCCGCATGTATACCAATTATTTAAATTTCACCATCAGTTTCTTTAAGAATATTTCTAGTCTGCTCTTTGAATACATTCTTTTCTTCTTCACTTTACCATAATTTCTCCTCATTAATATGCACATGAAATGCATTGTGGGAGACCACCTGCAATTATAGACCATTTTCCTCCTTCTGTACAGTGGCAATTGACAATCTTAGCATTCGCACACGAAACACTTTTCAGTCATTGACAGAATCATATACAGTTAAAAGTGCATAAGTAGCCTGTGAAAGGGCAGCAGCAACACTTGTAAGATTTAAATGTCATTCATGCTCACTAATGCAAGTGATTGATGTGTTCAGCTGTTCAGAGTTCACATTTGATGTACATGGCATTAAAAGCTAAGCACTTGTAGATAAGACGCAAACTCTTCAAGTTTAAAATGTTTCATTTCATTTATTTATTTTATTTATTATCATTATTGAAATTAACACAAATGAATTTTTTTAAAATATAAAATCAAGATTCTAAACTTATGTTTAGAATCATATCATATAAGTACTTAGTTTTAATGCCATTATTATTATTATTATTATTATTATTGTTAGTAGTAGTAGTATAGTAGTAGAAAAAAATCATAAATAAACAAAACATTCAAAACTATAAGTGATTGCAAAAGTGCTTAGATTCCAATACCATTATTATAGCATATTATTATTATTATTACTATTAATAGTAGTATAGTAGTAGAAAAAAATAATAAATAGACAAAACATTCAACTTTAAGTGATTGCAAAGGTGCTTAGATTCCAATACCAATATTATTGCATATTATTATTATTATTAATATGATTATGATTATTATTATTATCAGTAGTAGTAGAAAAAAAATCATAAATAAACAAAACATTCAAACCTTTAAGTGATTATTATTATTATTATTATTATTATTATTAACAATGTGTCTTTTGAAATAATAAACCTAATAAAACTATAATATTTAAAATATATTTACAATAAAATACATTTGTTGAAAATTTTTTATAGCAGATTCCTCACTAAACTATTAAACTAAACTGATGCTACACAAATCTTGAAATGTGTAAGAAAGCAATATTGATCCTTGACAACTATCATCTTAGTGACACACAGAAATAATTATTCCATACCCTGTATCGCCATGTTTGACATTTTCAGCTTTTCAATACATCCAACAAAACAGTTCCCAGTATAAAACAAAACATGTACATAATAGTTTAACGTAGTTCCCCTGTGGGCCTACATTAGATTATCCTGTGTGAAGTTTCCAACAAATGCAATGTTCTTTTCCACATTATGGATTTGAGCTGAAATCATCCATCTCATTTTCAGAAGATTGAGACAATGCTGAACATAGACCGGCCTGCCTTGTTATTATCCCTCTGGACACCCTATAGAGCGTGCAGGGTAAAGGCAAGTAATAAAGATAGAGAAATGGATGTCAACGACTGCTCTGAGCCATGCAGGTGGTCATGGCTAAAACATTGTTTTGAGCTAAGTTTGCGATGATCACTTTGCACTTACGTATATGTGCATGAATGCATCGTTTTATTCCCTGAGCGGAGAGAAGTCCAAAAAAAAAAAAAAAGTCAACTGCCTATAAGCAGTCTTCAGTGGTGCTCGTCACAATCCATTGGCTTCTCATGGACCCCACACCTGCGAGAGCCCTATTAAAAGTCCTGTTCTCTGGCTGGGGGGTGAGTGTGATGATGCAGGGAGACGAGGTGAGGTGTGCCGAGAGCAGGTAACAGCAGGCCTGGTGTCACTTCTCACATACGCACAAGGCTTCAGCTTTAACTACGAACATTGACAGACCCTTTCCCTACAACTGCAGCACTGCCAGGAAAGTGCCAGGCACTGCACAAATGCCATGGTGGCTTTGTCATGTGGGCTAATTTCGCCATCATCCATGCCAAGGTCGCCATCTGCAAACCCGCATTCCCATTTGAGCAAGGGTGCCAGATAATAACTCTTGGCTGCCAGAGGTGAAATGGTGCTCGGTAAGTCAAGCTAGACAGTTTCAAAGAGAGGTGGTAGACATAACACAGCATGTATGTATATATATATATACACACACACACACACACACACACACACACACACACACACACACACACACATATAATGACTCAGAGATATCTAGAAATACTGTTCTGTTTTTCTAATTTTATAAACCTATGCTATAAGTGTTTGACAGTGCAGGACACTATAGTTCATTTATGTAAGCAAAATAAAGTAAACTGTGACATATTATACCCAAAAATTATTCATACAGTGGACTACCAGTAAAATTGATAAACATTTGGGACTAGTTATAATAAAAACTTTACATAAAAAAACTAGAATTGTCAATTTTGATTTCATGGTTACTTTAAGCTCAAATCAGCAAAATCTGTTGCATAATGCTGATGATCACAAAAATAATTTAGATTAGTCTCTAAAAAAAAAAAAAAGCAAAAATGGAGGTTACGGCATTTACAGTGGGGGGAAATGGGGCCAGATTTTGGAGGATTTAAAAAGAGAAATATGAAGTTTACATTAAATTTTATAGAAGTATGAAACTTACATTAATTCTTCATTTCAAACTTTAAATAAATAATTAAATAATATTAATAATAATAATAATAATAATAATATATAATTAATGTATAATATATATAGTTATAAGTTATATAATATAAAAAAATAAAAAAATACGTTTTTTTGTTTGACAGAAACAGGTACATTTCTTTTTTTTGTTGCCACAAGTGCTGTTGATTGAGCTTAACTTCTATTGAGCCTGCAATATTGCTTTAATGGCTCAGTAAAAAAATAAGAATATTAAAAAGCATCCCATATCATACAGCAGGTGCCAACTCATTTGATTACCATAAGAAATGAATGTAAGCCAACTGAAAGAGAAGAACGGACTTGTTAATTATGTAAATAGAGCAAAGTGAGGAGCCCGGTAGGTTACAGGAGCTCTGTCATTTTGAAAGGGTATGGTGGAGCACGATAGTGCTGCAGTCTGGCGAGAAACCCTTGATATAATGACAGGTCAATTTGACTGGCTTTGTGATCTGGACCCTAGCAGGTCTGTTCTTACTCCCCCCTGGACTTTGATTTCTCCTTTGTTCTAGCGGTCTCCTTTCTGACATCTCCCGAGAATGAGAGATGTCGCACAACCGCGACCCCTTTCGCACCCCAGTGACGACCTTTGGCTCCTGCGAGGCTGACCTGTGACCCCGGACCTGACAGCTTGATTAATTGCAGAATGTTTATGATTTATGAGTATCTTCTCTGCATGATTAATGGGGCAACAGGTGGCACTGCCACGCAGCAAAAGGGGAAATATTGCAAAAGAGGGGCCAGACAATGTAAGGGATTGTGCAGAGGAAAAGCGTTTTGTCTGAAAATGGCTCCCACCTTGGTGGAACCATACATCATCTTGACTTTTCTGAATGTGGCTGGTCTGTGGTTATCAGTAGCATTGCTTCTTGAAAGGCTTCTCTTAAAGGTCCTCCGCAGATTGATGCATACTAAAGAGTCGCATGCATTAATCTTTGTAAACTCTTTGTGGAGTTCAAAAGGAAACATAAAAACAGTTGGCTGGGGAAACAGAGGGGAAGTAACCCATGCCAACAATTCTCCCTGAGTCAGGATACCTCTTTCAGTGAAGGAATCCTCAGATAAGGGGTGAATTATTTAACTGGTCATTGTCCCAGACGCCTATGTAGCTGTGAATAGCGCCCCGTAAGCAGCCCCAAAGACCCAGCGATGTCAGCCAAGTCACAGGGCCACATCAAAGTGTCCATTCAAAGCTAGAGGCCTGCTTGTTCAATGACCTGACAGGCTAGCAAGATAAGTCTGGTTTTGGGCAAGACACTTAGCGCACAACAGGACCAAAGGTCTCGCACAGGTGACAAACTGACACAGCCACTGAGGAGGTCATACGTGACACTGGTTACTTCCACACGGGGCAGGTTGATTGGAGAGAATAACTGGGTATCTGGTGGCAGTCCCTCTGCGGCGAGCCCGTGTCAGTCTCACTGTCCGAACTGAAAGCACATGGGGAGAGGTGGCTTTCATCTTGACATATACCAGCCTTGACCCCACGCTTCAACGCTGACAGCTGACAAGAGATTGATGCTGCCATTTGGCCAGCATCAGTGTTCAGATCGGTAAGAAAATGAAATATTGACTCGTACACACAAGAGAACCGGTGGCTGTGTATACAGGGCCAATGACTAAATTAATGGGGAAAAAGCAAGCTACATTGCCAAGTTTGACACATCCTACTCATTGTTCAGGTTTTACATAAAAAGCAGGTTTGGTCTTCCAGGTTTTAATATTTCTCTCTCCCTCATTTAATTACTGTACAGTGGCCCCAAAAGTATTTGAACACGTACACTACCATTCAAAAGTACGGAGCCCCTAAAGGGACATGGCAAAGTTTTTCGGAGGAACCCAAAACGTTTTGGGAGCGAACACAAAGTTTCACGAGGGAATGGAAAGGTTTTGCGAGCGAACGCAGTTTCTCAGGGGAACCCAAAACCTTTTTTGAGCAAACGCAAAGTTTCACGAGGGAATGGAAAGGTTTTGCGAGTGAACGCAAAGTTTCTCAGGGGAACCCAAAACCTTTTTTGAGCAAACGCAAAGTTTCACGAGGGAATGGAAAGGTTTTGCGAGTGAACGCAAAGTTTCTCAGGGGAACCCAAAACCTTTTTTGAGCAAACGCAAAGTTTCACGAGGGAATGGAAAGGCTTTGCGAGTGAACGCAAAGTTTCTCGGAGGAACCCAAAATGTTTTGTGAGCGAACGCAAAGTTTCTCAGGGAAACCCAAAACGTTTTGTGAGCAAACGCAAAGTTTCACGGGGGAATGGAAAGGTTTTGCGAGCGAACTGAGTTTCTCAGAGGAACCCAAAATGTTTTGTGAGCGAACGCAAAGTTTCAGGGGGAATGGAAAGGTTTTGCAAGCAAACGCAAAGTTTCTCAGGGGAACCCAAAACCTTTTTTGAGCAAACGCAAAGTTTCACGAGGGAATGGAAAGGTTTTGCGAGCGAACGCAAAGTTTCTCAGAGGAACCAAAAATATTTTGCGAGCGAATGCAAAGTTTCACGGGGGAATGGAAAGGTTTTGCGAGCGAACACAACGTTTCTCAGGGGAACCCAAAATGTTTTGTGAGCGGATGCAAAGTTTCTCAGGGGAACCCAAAACCTTTTTTGAGCAAACGCAAAGTTTCACGAGGGAATGGAAAGGCTTTGCGAGCGAACGCAAAGTTTCTCGGAGGAACCCAAAATGTTTTGTGAGCGAACGCAAAGTTTCTCAGGGAAACCCAAAACGTTTTGTGAGCAAACGCAAAGTTTCACGGGGGAATGGAAAGGTTTTGCAAGCGAACGCAAAGTTTCTCAAGGGAACCCAAAACCTTTTTTGAGCAAACGCAAAGTTTCACGAGGGAATGGAAAGGTTTTGCGAGCGAACGCAAAGTTTCTCAGAGGAACCAAAAATATTTTGCGAGCGAATGCAAAGTTTCACGGGGGAATGGAAAGGTTTTGCGAGCGAACACAACGTTTCTCAGGGGAACCCAAAATGTTTTGTGAACGAACGCAAAGTTTCTCAGGGAAACCCAAAATGTTTTGTGAGCGGATGCAAAGTTTCTCAGGGGAACCCAAAACCTTTTTTGAGCAAACGCAAAGTTTCACAAGGGAATGGAAAGGCTTTGCGAGCGAACGCAAAGTTTCTCGGAGGAACCCAAAATGTTTTGTGAGCGAACGCAAAGTTTCTCAGGGAAACCCAAAACGTTTTGTGAGCAAACGCAAAGTTTCACGGGGGAATGGAAAGGTTTTGCAAGCGAACGCAAAGTTTCTCAAGGGAACCCAAAACCTTTTTTGAGCAAACTCAAAGTTTCACGAGGGAATGGAAAGGTTTTGCAAGCGAACGCAAAGTTTCTCAAGGGAACCCAAAACCTTTTTTGAGCAAACGCAAAGTTTTTTTCAGGGGAACCCAAAATGTTTTGTGAGCGAACACAAAGTTTTTTTCAGGGGAATGGAAAGGTTTTGCAAATGAACGCAAATTTTCCTCGGAGGAACCCAAAACGTTTTTTGAGCAAACGCAAAGTTTCTCAGGGGAACCCAAAATGTTTTGTGAGCAAACGCAAAGTTTCTCAGGGGAATGGAAAGGTTTTGCGAGTGAACGCAAATTTTCCTCGGAGGAACCCAAAACGTTTTTTGAGGGAACACAAAGTTTCTCTGGGAAATGGAAAGCTTTGCGAGTGAAATGAAAAGTTTCTCGGGGGAACGCCAAACTTTTGCAAGAGAACGCAAAAGCACTGACTTGTTATTTTTCTCCCATCTCATATTTTTTTTTCACCAGCTTTAGGGCCTCTGTACAAAAGTTTGAGGTCAGCATGATTATTAAAAAAAATAAATAATACTTATTCAGAAAGGATGCATTAAACTGGTCAGAATTGACAGTAAAGACATTTATAATGTTACAAAAAAAAACTTAAATTACTTAAATTAGTTAAAATTAGTGGTTAGTGGTTTTGTTTCCACAAAAATATTAAACACAAGAATCATTTTAACATTTCAAATAACAAAATGTTTCTTAAGCACCAAATCAGCATATTAGAAGACTGGAGTAATGATTGTGAAATTTCAGCTTTGCCATCACAGGAACATAAAAATATATTAAAATAGAAAAATTTCACAATATTACTGTTTTAATGTATTTTTATACTGTCTTGGTAAGCATAAAAGACTTGTTTTAAAAACATTTTAAAAATCTTACCGATCTCAAACTATTGAACAGTAAAGTCATTCCTAAAACTGTCTAAATGCTGTTGCATCACAAAATATCAAACCAGGAAGAATCTGAAAATAAACTTTACTTTTCTAAGCAATTGTTTTGCAATTATTATCATCATTACTATGGTTACATTTTTTTAAGGTGTCCTTGTTACAGTGTAATTACAGTGTAACTACATGTACTTACTATATAATTAGGGTTAAGGTTTGGTTTAGGGTTAGTTGCATGTAACTGCATATAATTGACTGTTATTGCTATAGTAACTACATGTAAAATGTGTAACAGGAACACTGTAAAATAAAGTGTTTTTAATTTGGGCTTAAATTTCCAAATACTTTAAGGCTTCATGTCATGCTTCTTTCCCAAATGATTACAGAAGAATGTGCAATTCCAGATATTTGCTGTTGTTCTCCATGAGTGAAAATTAATTATCTGGGTGTCACAGAGGTTAATTTTGGTCGGGGGACCTTTCGATTGAGAAGACACAACAGTGCTTACACCTCTACGGGCCCCCGATGACCCAGGCGCTGAACTGTGACATAGACAGTGACAGTACTGTGGAACGTGGTCTTCGCCTTCACCGCTCCGCCTCAAAAGGGCCTGGACGTCCTCCAGCTGGGGAACCCAGGAAAATCGAAGCATCCCGCCATCTAAGCTGCCCACCTCTATTTTTCAGACCCGCTGAGAGGGTGTGGATGGCCCTCTATCCCTCCACTCCCCCACCCCCGGTGCCTCAGACACCCAGCTCTACCCACCGCTGGCTGGCCCATATGTTTGGGCTGCACACAAGGTGGTTTTCTCGGATACTGTGGTTGCTAATTATAAATTTAATTTGCATTTTAATTAGAATGGTGGAAAATTAAAGCCTGCCAGCTGGAGAATTTCAAAAAGCTTTCTCTCCCTCGCTCTGTGTCTTTCTTACTCTCTCAATAGCTTCAATTTGAGAAAGTGTGTTCTGCTCTGTGTGATATTCTTTTTTTGCATGGCCTCCACTCTTCTCACTATATCTCTCTTGCACAAACAGTCTCATAAGTATTCGTATTCTTATTTTGTTCATTAAAACGGGTTAACCAGGTTTCCATGCAGACCCTCTCATTAATCAAAAGGTATTCCTTTCATACTGAAATATGTGAGCCCTCTGTTTAAATCACTTAACCTACTATCAGCGCTAGTTCAAAAGAAACACTGTAGTTACTAATACAGTATATTTGATATGATTCCGACGCACAATGTTCACTAAATTAATCACTCTTTGATTTGAGTTGTCATGACTGTTTGCGTAATATCAGACAATATAAATGATACAAAAATCAATCAAATGGTGTAAATCGGTTCACAAAACTAAAATTGAAACTCTAATGAATAATATCTACATGTGTGGCCTGTTCATCCTTGGGGTTTCCGTCATTATTTTCCAATCTCCTTAATTTATCCTGCTCTCTGTTCTTTCCTGCCACTATCATTCTCATTCTCCCTCTCGCCTCCCCTGGGTGTCCTTGCTCAATAATTGTCATTAATTGATTGACAGTCCTGATAGACCCAACTAACCCCAGCCCTGCTAAAATGACTTTTTTTTTTTTTTTAATGAGAGCTTGTACATCCAATGACCTTGTCAGGTTGTCAACTGTCAGCCAATCAGATGACTCCGATGAATGAATCCTATTCAGAATACGTTCCTCTCACCCAGATCCTGTGCATAGCAATTCTGCACTGAATGACATTGAAAACAATGGGTAGGACAGAAGGTGCACCTGACCAACATTACAAAACACTGATGAATTTTAGAAGTTATGAGAATTTTTTTTATGCATTTTAACAAAACAGCACCGGCCTTCCATTTCTTTACAAGTTAAATAATATATATTTTTTTAAATCTGTAGGAAAACTTCAGTACACATACTCTTCTATTCCACCCACTTTTTCAAGAGCAAATTATATCAAAATTTGGGATCTTTCAGTTCGCTTAACTTTACGTGAACAAAAGGACAATTTTCAGCCAAAGTTAAAATAAAAAAACAAAAGTATACAACATTTGGTGTACCGTGTAAACCTTGGCATGTTTCAATATATCCAATCATGTGAAAAAAGAGCAGCCACTGCTAGCTTTGCAGTTTATGATGCAGATGAACATAAAACTCTAAAAAAGCCATTATGCGCTGATGGTTATTGTGGCTGACACACTTTCCACTGCTACATGTGTTAAGTAAATGTAATGTATTGACGTGCTTCCAGGGTGTTTTGGTTTGGTAGTCTGCCAGCCTCGCTTTTGCACCTCTTTGTAGGCTTAGTTTGATCCGGTGTGAATAACATTTAGACACACACACACACACATGCTCTCATTAGCATTCATTGGGCGGGCGGCAAAACAGCTCACCCTCTCTGCTCTGAAGGTGGCATTTGGCAAGGCCCAAATACACCTGGCGAAACTCGAAACCTTCCCCCTCCCATCTCATGACATTCATCACGGTTACCTTTTTATTCGCAGTCAAGTGTGTTAGTTTTCAACACCGTTGTCAGGTAATCTCAATCGCTGGACAGCCGTTGCATCTGCTGACATTACCTGAAACAGTTATTTTAGATATTGTTTTAACTTTATTTCTTTCATCAATTAAAATAAATAAATAAATTACAATTATTTATTTAACATCATTTATATAACATGTATTTATTTATTTAATTGTATTTTGTTTAATTTATTTCTTTTAATAAATAAAAATGAATGAATGAATAAATAAATAATAACATTTATTAATTTTTTTTACTTTATTTCCTTTCATCAATTAAAATAAATAAATACATACAAAAATAACATTTATTATTCATTTATTTAACCTCATTTATATAACATTTATTTATTCATTTTATTTTTTTTTTTAACTTTATTTCCTTTCATCAATTAAAAAGAATGAAAGAATAAATAAATAACATTAATTTATTCATTTATTTAACAATTTATTTATTTATTTACTTACATCAATTAAAATAGAATAAATAAACAAATAAACATTTATTTATTTATTCATTTATCTAACATCATTTATATAACATTTATGTATTTAAATCATTATTTTTATTGTTTTACTTTATTTCCTTTCATCAATTAAAATAAATAAATAAATAAATAAATAAATAAACAAACAAATAAACAAACAAATAAATACGTAAATAAAAATAACTTTTATTTATTCATTTATTTAACATCACTTCAACAACATTTATTTATTTGTTTATTTATTTATTTGCAGTACATTTTGTTATGTATATATTTCATTTGATTAAAGAGAATAAGGTTAAAGTAAAAATAATTATAATAATAATAATGAGATAAAGTGATAATCAATTGCTCTCTTTTACCTAACAGCTCCCAGTCAAACTGGCACGAGGATGCCCCTCCTCCACAGGGTGGGCATCCATCCACACGGACCTAGAGCAACAGTGGCTATGTGTAAAGGCTTGGCAGAAGCTGTGCACACAATCTCCAGATCCTTGTGAGGACTGCTGTGTCTGTCACCCTCCATCACAATCTCTCAGTCTCAGGAGTTAAGGCACATCCATTCTGTTACTCTATCACAAACACCTCTGAT
Organism: Rhinogobio ventralis; assembly: GCA_039654625.1. Taxonomy (NCBI): domain Eukaryota; kingdom Metazoa; phylum Chordata; class Actinopteri; order Cypriniformes; family Gobionidae; genus Rhinogobio; species Rhinogobio ventralis. The sequence goes on along the minus strand of CM077206.1, from coordinate 7,869,475 downwards.
CAGTTCCCTCCAATCTGTTTCCCGCACGCTGCTCTCGTCAGAACTGGTGTCGGTGCATGTCGGCCCTGATGGCAGAGTCAACACGGGCTACGGGAGATTACAGACAGGTGTTGTTCTGTGAGCAGAATATAAACATCGGAAACTTTAGCGTGGCGGTTTAGTGCATATTATACACAAAGGAACAGAGTTAATGGATATGCTTATAGCTATAGACGCAGTTCAGTCCATTATGGCAGAGGAAAAAAGGGGAGAGTGTTTAACACTTTTTGAAGCCTTCACAAATCCTCTGAAAATGGCCTTCTGGTAGGAATGTCTGTCTTGGTGGTTGGCAACTAATGGAGATTCGTATTTGAGTTGATCTTCTTCCATTGTCAAATATTTGAGTCTATGAAGTAGTGAGATGAGGTGCAAAGAAGATGTTTGAAAGGATTTTAACTAATTTAAGCAATTACATGCTTAACTGGACCAAGATAATCTGTCATCCTTAGCTTACTGTGTGCCTTTTCTTTCACTACCTGCTTCACACTCCTTCTTTCTTTCTCTCTCTCTCTCCTCCCACCTCACTTTCTCTCATCTCTCCCTCAATTTTCTTTTTTTCCTTTTAACAAGAGGGGAGGCTTAGAGGCGCAGGATTTAAAGCACAAAAGCTTCTCGCTGAATAGAGCAAAAGCAGCAGAGAAATTAATTGCTGCTAACAAACAGCATGACTGCTTACAGCCAGTCTGTGCCACTCCGTTACCTACCCAAAATGGAAGGGTGGGAGAGGTCTGGCGGGCCGAGTAGGGGGTCAAGGCAATATGTTTTAGGGCATACTTGATCTAAGGTGATTTATGTTATCAAAACATATGCCGGGAGGCGCGAGTTTACACGCCTCATCTGGAGAAAGGAAGCTCATTACCATTTTTATTGTGTCGGAGGACACTGGCCGCCTAAACAACTTGCAGTGATGCGGCAAAATTATGTTATTTCTTTGTATTTTTCAGGTGTTTAACACCACGCAGCTTGATTAAAAACTTGGTCAAGCTATAAATATTTACTCGCCCTGTGCTTTCAAGAGAAACCTTCCGTCGTAACATTACTTTGCATAATCTTGAAGTACATTGAGCTTAAATTATTCTGCTTTAAAGCCTTGCAAACGGAATACAGACGTGAGGTTTCCAGTGATTTTTTCCTCTCGCAAGAATCCAACTCAAAAGTTTTCTCCAAACGCTATTTGTATTCCCTCCACTTTGTGTTCCTCTGGCCCCCGTCCCGTGCGGGTCTGCCTCATACACCAATTAGCGTGACCAGGGCATCTGACCACTGCACTGTGCTTAGCATACAGCCACCCACATCCCACTGTCTGACCTCACCGGTGACCTGATGTCATATAGAAGCTGGGAGGAACTTCTTCCCTCTGCATAATTCTGCGTTCTGCTTACTACAGGATCTAAACTGCTGTTGTGTTGGTTGCACATGAGGTCACCTTATAGTCTGTATACAGTAGCTGTATGCATAATCAAAATGCTCCCCTGTCTTGTATGGGAAGAATAGATGGGCATCACTGATTTTATTCCCCCTCTTTGACTTCCCACAGCTTCACAATTTAGCATTTTCACAAATCATAAATTGACTCCAAGGCTTTTCAGCCTGTAACAATTAGTCATCTGTAAAGTGTTGGAGTTGGATAGCGTTCACACAGACATTCGCCGTGGTGAATTCGTCGTGTTTGTGTGCGTTTGTGCATGTGCGAGCATGTTTTTTTTTCCAGGAGGAGTGTGGTGCATTTGCCCTAATTCTGTTCCCTGCTTGCTTCCACTCCCACATGTCACGGTGCAGTCTGCCACCGCCGGCGTGGTATCTATCATCCAGCACAACCGTCATCGTGCCGGACAAAAGGCGGGCTGGAGCGGGCTCAAAGCCATTTGCATTTTTGCATCTCATTTTGCTCATAATTACGTGGCAGTGTAAGCAGCTCTCCCCCATTATCTCGCCTAACATTATCAGTGACGTCTGAAACGCACGTTTAAATGTCAATTATTGACTACAAAGAAGGACTGACCTTTGAGAGAGCACGTTCTCTCTCGCTCTCCAGCCCTCTCTCTTTCTCGCTCCAGGTTTGTGTCTGCTTTTCTTTATTGCTGGTGCTAATGATACCGTGCTCTCTTTTTTCTCTTTTATTTAAACCCCAGTTGTTATTGCCACACAAGTTTTTAATCACATGATTAGTGAACCCACACACTGTGGTTGGTCCTTCTCTTAAATTAGTCCTTTTCCTAAATTACTGCTGAGTTGTGTACATCTCCACCAAAGTGTACTAAAAGTGGCAAAGTGTAACCATTGAATGTCCTGTTGCACTAAGATATTCTTTTTGTTAAAGATTACAGTTTACCTTGTATCTGAGTATGTACATGAATAGATGAAGAATATAAACAAAATATATTGGTAACAATAACATTTCATTAGTTAACTACTTTAGTAAACATGACCTAAGAATAAACAATACTTCTACAACATTTACTAATCTTAGTTAATGTTAATTTCAACATTTACTAATATACTGTATAACTGTATAATATACTGGTAACATAGTTGATGCACTGTAAACTAATATGAACAAACAACAAACTGCTGGATTTTTTATTAATTAACATTAACAAAGATGAATACAGTAACAAATGTATTGCTCATTGTTAGTTCATGTTAGTTAATACAATCGATTGGATTGAGATCTGGGGAATTTGGAGGCCAAGTCAACACCTCAAACTGTTGTTGTGCTCCTCAAACCATTCCTGAACCATTTCTTTGTGCTTTGTGGCAGGATGCATTATCCTGCTGAAAGAGGCCACAGCCACCAGGGAATGCTCTTTGATACCAATCTTTCATTTGAAAGCCACATTTCTAGCATCTGTAAAACTGCATTCTACCATCTTAAAAAATATATCTAAATTACGGCACATGCTTTCAATGCAAAATGCTGAACAGTTAGTTCACACGTTCATGACCTTATTGTAATGCTCTACTGGGTGGTTGCCTTGCTCGCTTAATAAATAAACTGCAGCTGGTCCAAAACACAGCAGCTCGAGTTCTTACTAGAACCAGAAAGTATGACCATATTAGCCCGGTTCTGTCAACACTGCACTGGCTCCCTTTTAAACATCGCATACATTTTAAAATATTGCTAATTACTTACAAAGCACTAAATGGTTTAGCTCCCCAGTACGCATTATACTCCATCACGTCTATTGCGGTCTCAAAACTCTGGCCAGTTGATAATACCTAGAATATCAAAATCAACTGCAGGTGGTCGATCCTTTTCCTATTTAGCACCTAAACTCTGGAACAGTCTTCCTAGCATTGTTCGGGAAGCAGACACACTCTGTCAATTTAAATCTAGACTAAAAACACATCTCTTTACTATGGCATACACATTGAACATTATCAATTTCTATTATTTAAATCAGTTAAATGATTGTTTTAGGCTGCATTAACTAGGTCATACCTGATGTACTCGTTACATCAAAAGAAGAATGGCATCTATGCTAATGTCAGTCTCTCTGTTTATCCCGAGGTTTACTGCAGTCAGCTGGATCCGGCCCGTATCCAGATCAGATGGTGGACCTGCGCCTAGACATGACCAACGCATCTCTGAAATGTCTGCAGAGACTGTGTCAATTAAACTCCACCCTGTAAATGCCGCAACGACATGACATCCTCATTAAACCCGTCTCCGGCATGACAATTCCAATCTTTCGAAAAATCTCACGAATATCTTTCGATCTAATATGACTTGAAGATGTTGACATGAAGATGTTGCCAGAATCATAATCATACACTGTTTGTTCGTTGGCCAGAGGAGAACTGGCACCCTGACTAAGCCTGGTTTCTCCCAAGGTTTTTTTTTATCCATTCTGGCCACTGAAGGAGTTTTAGTTCCTTGCCACCGTCGCCTTTGTCTTTTGGCTTGCTTAGTTGGGGACACTAAAATTTCAGCTATATTACTGATCTGCCCGCATTGACACTATATGATAATTGAAATTAGCTGGATGACATCATCGTTTTCTCCAGAGCGGCTGTACAGCCGAATCAAATTCTGTTGCATTATTTTCCTGATAACACTGTGAAGCTGCTTTGATACAGTTGTATTGTAAAAAGCACTATATAAATAAAGGTGACTTGACTGTTTCCATGAAAGGGTGTACATGGTCTGCAACAATGCTTAGGTAGGTGCAATGCCAGTTCTGATGCTCACGTGCCCACTGTTGGCGCTTTCGGTGGTGGACAGGTGTCAGCATGGGCACCCTGACTGGTCTGTGGCTATGCAGCCCCATACGCAACAAACTGCAATAAACAGTGTATTCTGACACCTTTCTATCAGAACCAGCATTAACTTCTTGAGCATTTTGAGCTACAGTAGCTTGTCTGTTTGATCGGACCACACGGGCCAGCCTTCGCTCCCCACATGCATCAATGAGCCTTGGCCGCCCATGACCCTGTCGCCAGTTCACCTTCGCCTGTTCCTTCCTTGGACCACTTTTGATAGACCACTGCAGACCGGGATAACCCCACAAGAGCTGCAGTTTTGGAGATGCTCTGACCCAGTAGTCCATCACAATTTGGCCCATGTCAAACTCGCTCAAATCCTTAAGCTTGGCCATTTTTCCTGCTTCTAACACATCAACTTTGAGGACAAAATGTTCACTTGCTGCCTAATATATCCAACCCACTAACAGGTGTCGTGATGAAGAGATAATCAGTGTTATTCATGTCACCTGTCAGTGGTCATAATGTTATGCCTGATCGCTGTGTATATATATATATATATATATGCTGTATATATATATATATATATATGCTGTATATATATATATATATATGCTGTATATATATATATATATATGCTGTATATATATATATATATATGCTGTATATATATATATATATATATATATATATATATATATGCTGTATATATATATATATATATATATATATATATATATATATATATATATATATATATATATATATATATATATATATATATATATATATATATATATATATATATATATATATACATATAAGACAATACACACCAAATGAAATCCTTTTTACCGTTAAAAGGTTCATATAGTAGTACCTTATTGGTACATATAAGGGTTAAATAAGGTTTTTTTTCTGATAGTGTACATTTATCATGTGCAAGGCATCAGAAACTGTTTTAACAAAAAGAATACATTAACACCAAGGCACAAATCACTAACTGACAATCATAAACCTCCCCATTCTGATTTTGTAAGATATGATCCATTACTGTTAAGGTCACAGACTATGCGCCCATCACAGTTCCACAGAAATGTTATATAGACAAAAGAATAATACTTTGCAATCATATCTAGAGTGACAAGTCAAGAGGTATGCACCACAGTTCTCAAATGGGTCTACACTGTAGATAACATCCAGCAGCCTGTCTATTCTGGTTCTGCTTGGTTTTCCATTGCGTATCATGTTAATGTGAGAGAAATTCAATGAGTTTCCAGTATCTCCACCTTCATTAAATATTTAGTATTTTTGCTATGTTTATGTTAGTGTTACAGACCAACAAGGAATGTTTCATCTGCAGTTTCCTACTGAAACTACAATGTGTCTATCATTTTATTTGAAAGATTCTGTCTTAATGCACATTTGTGTCACATGACACTCAAGATTAAGCTGTAGATTTTGCTCCTTATAAGTAAATCATAAGAGAAAAATGATCTGGTATAGTCTAAATGACATGATAATTCAGTTCAATTTAATGAAGAGTGCAATGATTTTCCTTACAATGCAGAGCAGGCACATCACGGAAATGTGCCCTTCAGCAATGCTAACACGTGTTTATTATACCATTTTATCTCTATTACAGAGGTGCTTTCACCTAGGTTTGTTATTAACAGGCTAAAATGTTACAAAATGGGCACCACTGTGCCGAAATCAGGAGTAAATTAGCGAAAAAGTGACAGCCAGTGGTGCTAAAGGAGTTTAACAAACAACTAGCTCATTCTAATTAATGGAGACACAACCTGACAGAATACATTTACATTTGACTGGACCTGTTGCAAAATGAGAGGCTCCTTATTAGTCTTCCTCTTACTGAGGATGACATTAATTGCAGTTTTATTCCAGGGCTGTTAGCTTCCTTCATTTGAGCGAATTCTTCACACTTTCCCGGTGCATTATTACTACAACATCCAGATATGGAAAATCAAATAAATCATTTAAGCGATCTTATTAATTAAGTCAAAATAAGAATGCTGGAGTTAATGTATTCCGTAGAAATACCCTGGGACTGAATAACTCCAACTGATGTTTTACTGTCTAAAGATATATACGTGTACCCAGTCATTTTAATTGCACCATCACATCCATTTTGTCTTCAGTAAAGAATTAGATGTCTTACCTTTAACTAAATATATCAGAGTGCCATAACAACTCATTATTTTTTTACCTGTTTGCAGGTATGTTTAGACTTTTCTTATGGCAAAGTCTGATATAAAAACATGAGATCATAAAAATTGTGATGCATTAACTAATGCACCCCTTAATCTTAATCTTAAAATCTTAATAAGCACACAAAGTCAAATACATGGTACCTCATGGCATTATAATGAAAACATGCACTCTAAAAAACACTGTGTTAAATACAACCCAATTAGCCGAAATATGCGGTGACTGGCTTCATAACCTGTCCATAAACAATCAGTGTACAGTTCTTAGAACATATTTAACTAAGTATTTATATTCTGTATCTCTTTGAATGAAATCATAACATTTTATGCAAGGCATCAGACGTTTCCATCACGCGAAAAGTCCGACGTGGCACTTGTTTAGGGGACTCACATCGCACCCCTGTATGTTGCTTTGCATAAAATTATACCATATACACTACAATAATGAATTTATAAATAAAATAAAATGTACACAAACCTACCCAAACACTGGGTTGTTACGTCTGATCCAGGATCTGGGTTACACAAAAACTACCCAAACACTGGGTTGTTACGTCTGATCCAGGATCTGGGTTACACAAAAAACTACCCAAACACTGGGTTGTTACATCTGATCCAGGATCTGGGTTACACAAAAAACTACCCAAACACTGGGTTGTTACATCTGACCCAGGATCTGGCTAACACAAAAACTACCCAAACACTGGGTTGTTACATCTGACCCAGGATCTGGGTAATGCAAAAACTACCCAAACACTGGGTTGTTACGTCTGACACAGGATCTGGGTTACATAAAAACTACCCAAACACTGGGTTGTTACATCTGACCCAGGATCTGGCTAACACAAAAACTACCCAAACACTGGGTTGTTACGTCTGACCCAGGATCTGGGTAACACAAAAACTACCCAAACACTGGGTTGTTACGTCTGACCCAGGGTCTGGGTTACACAAAAACTACCCAAACACTGGGTTGTTACATCTGACCCAGGATCTGGCTAACACAAAAACTACCCAAACACTGGGTTGGTGCGTCTGACCCAGGAGCTGGGTAACACAAAAAATCTACCTAAATACTGAAAAAATAACCCCAAAAAATGACCCAAAAGGCTCAACTCAGGATTTGGGTAGAAAAAATAACCCAAGATTATTTAGAGTGTGTGATGCAAATGTCTTTTGAAACAGCGACCTGCTGCTAAAGATGCTATGATGAACCAAATGCATTAGTACAAAAAATGATAATTTCCAACTAGCACCAAAACACAAGAAAACAACAGCTAGCTACACATTTTCAAATTAGCATCCTGTGTCTTTAAACCCTGACCCTGAGAATTGCTACTCTGAAGCTTCACAGATGACAGCAAATGCCCCCACCCAGTCTCCGAGGACCAACACTTGATCCACAGTTCCTGCAATCTTTCCCTCCCCTTTTTGGCCTTTGGGCATGTGAAGACCCCAAGCCAGCCGTGCTTATGTGACCCTAACCTTGGCGTATGGCAACCTTGACCTGCACCTCACCCCTTTCCCATCCTTAGAGCTACATCTGTTCATGCCTCCCTGGGACACCCAAGTGGTTAGCTGGATTGAAACATCACCTTGAGGTTCCATTTGTTTTCTCTGGAGAGGTCAGCTCTGGGTCGTCATTAGGACTGAACTTGATCCTCCTCAACACGAAGAGAGATCAGTGGGTCGGTACAGAGCGGACACAGGGAGTCACAGGGCTAATGAGTGGTTATCTGTTGTGCTGAAAGGGGAAAAAAACAAGCAAACTAATTGTGAAATGTCTATGTTAATATATATAAATAAAAAAAACAATATTTGATAGCATTTGATACTATGCAAAAATGTAGTAGGCTATAAAAGAAGTGTGATTGTGTTTCCCGCTAGCCAACTCTATATGTGGTTATCCAAACCAAAGCCATTTAAATCATAATTGTCAAGATGCAAATCTTTTCCAATTATCCTCATTGTCACCGTTTTTATCAAACTATTAAAATGTCAAAGAGCACCTACAGCCTACAGCAACAACAATACTTTTCATGGGAAATAATGCATACATTATTCCGGGCTTTTCAATGCAGTTGAGCTTGCTGTCATTTTGCCACCGGTGGCTTGTCCCGATACGATAGCTTGATTGTGATGCCCTTTATTATTTTGTCGAGTGTTGCAGCAGTTCTGTGATTCCTCTGACCTTTTCATGAGTTTCATCCACCCTTTTTTTTCCCCAGGAACAGAAACCTAAGTCCATGCCACATGGTAATACCACAGAGTTAATATTAATGAGCAATACAAGGAATGTCAGCCTGTAATGGATATTAAATTGGAGAGACTGGCCATTGATTGTTAACTGTGCATGTTCAGAAACCACTGCCTCAGGCGGGATGCCATCCATTTTGTGACTGGTATTTTGATAAATCATAAAAGACTGAGTACAGGTCATCCCCTTACAGCCCTCTGCCCCCAACCCCTGCCAAGCAGATCAAATTCAAGCCAACGCATCACTAAAGAAAGATAGCTTTCTTTCACACACAGTGTGCTTGCATGGGAAACGAATAAATACACAGAAAGGCCTAAAGCGGTATCATGTTCACTAAGTACTTTTAAATGTACTTTCGTTCTCTATTTCAATCCCATGGTAGCATGTAGCCTCCAAGGGAAGGGACAGGGTAAAGGTTAGAACTATTGAGCATCAGAACTTGACACAGGGCATTGCTCTCTTTTTCATTGTCTCATCTTCTTTCCCATCTTCGCTTTCTCACTTTAAAGGGAAAACTCGCCTAGTAATTAAAATTCTGTCTTTTTTTACGCACCCTCATGCCGTTCCAAACCAGAACACAGATTATGTTGTTTTTGGACACCATTGACTTTCATTGTGTGGACAAAAGCAGTTGAAACATTTTCCAAAACATTTTCTTTTGTGAACCACTGAACAAAGGAAGTCATACAGGTTTGGAAGCAACATGAGGCTGAGTAAATTATGAAAGAATTTTTCCTTTTTTGGGTGAACTATCCCTTCAACACATTTGTTAACACCAATCTGCTGTAATCGTTGCCTTAACACTGTTAAAAAAAAGTGACAAAACCCATTGCCTTAAAATTAAGTAAATAATTGAAAAAATGAAGTTATGTGGAATTGTCAAGTTCACATAATCAAGCGTATAGCATCAGTTCTGGCAGGTCACGTCAGTCAAGCTCGCATCAGCTGACTGTCAGCTGATCACATCTACCTATAGGAATACGACGTCTATCACAGCATACATATATATAAGCTCCCCAGTACTATCAGCAGCTGTCGTGTTTATCCAGAGCTCATTTACCCTCCTCCATCCCCAGCTCCTCCTCTCGTCAGTCAGGATTTGATATTCTAATTCCCCTTTAATCAGACTAAATTCTTGAATTATTTTGTACATTTAATATGAACATTAATGATATCTGCAATACATTATGTTGGTTCTGTTCTGTTTACTCTAAGAGGGGTTTTGCTGCTCTCACTGCTCTTATCCATGCATGGATGCGCAGGGAGTTCTTGCCCAGAACAGAACCATACCGGCAATCCAAACTATATGCTAATAGTCAATCAATCATATTTGACGATAGTGGTCCTGACAGAAACTTAATTTTGTTCAATTATGCATGAAGTTTATTACTCAATAATTTTAAGGCAATGGTTTTCCTCACTTTTTAAAGTTACATACGGCATAATTGGCATATCGTGGCATAAAGTGTATAACGTGGCATCATTGGCATAACGTGTCAAGTCATAATGAAAAATCAGTGGTTATGCATCAAACATTATTGTTTTCATTCACTAGTCCAGCCCAATCTCATGAAAGTGCATATGTATAGCACGAATTGTATTTATCGTGCAATGTATACGCAAAAATTAGAAATGCAGTTTTCACACTTTATGGCATGCAATACGTAAGTACCCACGCCACTAATCCTACCCAAGGGGTTTACAGTGCATATCATATGCACGCAAAAATTATAAATACAATTTGTGCTATAGATACGCACTTTCATGAGATTGTGTTTTAGAATATTGAGAACTGCATCCTTTGTATATAACAATACCACAATGGACATAAAAAGAATAATAATATAATAAGAGACCTCTGATAATGGCTACCCACACCAGATTAGCTTTCATATACATCAAGCACACATGTATTTCTTGTAATAATAATCTTTACCAATGGCGACATGGGCTCCCTCGACTTGCATCTACCTCAAAGCTGTATATGAAACTTCGATGCTTTATGCATTCTATAATCCTACACCTTAAAAGGTCCACTGACATTTTTTTCAGAGGGATTGAATATGCTCTCCCCCTCTCCATAGAGGGGCCTTGGTATTTGTATGGCCGATGCGACCTTTCTCTCTGGCCTCTTAGATTAGGTGCACAACATGGAAAATTGTGCTTCTGCTGCAGTCCATAAATCATACTGGCCATCTTTTCCTTTCCCTTTAAAGAGGTATGTAAATACCAGTGTACTGGCTAGGTAAACAAGACTAACCCCTGCACAAATGGCTCGAAAATTGAAGAAAAGCACCTTATTTTTCAGCTGAAATTGCTTTTGAAGCCCCGCACTGGCGCATGGGATGGAGCAGGCCGGGAATGATTTGTGCTTGCTGTTTTTGTGTGTATATGTGTGTGAGTGTGTGTGTGTGTGTTTGTGGAGAAGGGGGGATAGAAAATGGGCTGATGATAACCACACTCAACACAGCTCCTGGGCTGCCGGAGTTCTTACAATGATCAAAGATATCATTGTTGTATATTATTTCCCCCATGAGGACCCCAAATGTGAGTTCCAGTATGACACAAAAACAGCACATGCTTAAATCTATACACAGTGCAAAGATTGTGCTCACAAAAGACCTAAAAGACAAACCAGCTTTGAATTTGGCTTTATCACAGAGCAACATATGAAAGGATTTACCTCTGCAAATAGTCTTTAATACATTTCCATCTACTATTGATTTATAAGACAACAATAAACACAATTTAAAGGAGTACTCTTGGTTCAGTACAAGTTCAGTTTAATCGACAGGATTTGTGGCATAATGTTGGTTTTGGACATTATGCTGTCATAGCACTTAAGTTGTAAAATTAGGTATAACTTTTTGTAATTGGTCCGCATTCACTTTGATTTCAAATGTCGCCCAGATAAAAAAAAAACTTTGACACAAGATTGAACTTAATGAATTTAAGATTATTTTGTAAATAAACCTCCATGCTAGGGTGAAAAGTCCTTCCTTTGAGTTCATGAACAGCTCAAATGCAATAGAATCTGTAAAGTTCTTGTAGAGTCCTTTTCTTGGAAAATCAACAAAGAAAATAAAAAATAAATAACAACAACAGTTAAACCTAGAACATGAACATAAAGGAGAAAAGAAGAAAGGGGAATGTCTATATCTAAGTGAAGGGAAGAATGACTGTAGCTCCTGGCGATTAGACAAACAAATCAAGCCTTCTTACATTTTGTCCTATTGTTTGCACAGCTGCATGGTTTGAATGTTGTGGCCAGAGCAACCTTGTTTCTAGCCAGAAGCATGGTTCACATACTTTCTGAATTCACACAGCCTGTTTGACAAAAATCATTGTGCTCCACTGTCGCCTCATTCAGTGCCTGATACAAATTTGATCGGTTTCGCTAAGTTTATCAAGACGATTCTCCTCTTTATCCAATAATGCCTTTCTATGGATTTGAATCAGTGTCAATATTCTTTATAGTCTTCTAGTAGTGAATGGACTTCTTCTGGCAACAAAAGAGCACAGAGGGGGTCTTGATCTGGTCAACATGTTAACCGAGTATAATGAGCAAGCCAGGCAGCGTCCTTCGGGCCACTCAGCATTATCGAAGCCAATAATAGCTCAGACAGAGCCACAGTTTCAAACGTCAAACAGAGAAAGAGGCAAAAGCCAGATAGGAAGAAAGAATGCCGAAGATGGTCTGAATAAAGCATACTGGCTTCCCCAGCAACACTGTGCAATCTGTCCCAAGAAGAGAGAGGTGCTCACAAGCTCTGATTGTCACAGGGACCGACTAATTCCCAGCATCTGGTGCAAGCTGCTGCCTTTGCATGGAATCGGCAGAGCCACGCCAGCTTGGCAGCGCAGTGTGTCAGACGGGCAAGCGGTTCCCCCATCATGCTATAGGCTGACTGGACGGCGACCGCTGGGTGAACCATTTCATTTCAGCATGGTGGACCATTGATGCCGTCAGAAGTAGGCCCTGTTATCTAATCAAACAGCACTGGTCAGCAAGGATGCCAACTCCCTAAATCCACGACCGTCTGCAGAACTGTGGGGGGAGATTAACTGTCACAAGCTGCGGTGTCCTACATTCAAAGACTTCATTGGTTTTTAGAACCACTTCTCACATCCCCCCCCCCCCCCCAAGATGTATACTTGCACCAAACGGGCATCAGAGCGGCCTTCTTATGGAATCGGAAGGTATCAAAAGAGACCTCACCAGGCTGGCTTTGAAAGATAGCCGTTTTACTTTGATACGCATCAGAAACGGCAGCGTTTCTGACACTGGCGGCAGAGTGCGAGATAGAGGCACGGGGAAACCACTTGTCCATGATCAAGGTGTGAGAGGCTAGAGATGGCTCTTTGTTTGGACTCTCTGTGGAGCACAAAGGAGAATCTGTGAGAGTCTAACAAACAAAGCCAGTCCGAGACATCTCCCTCTCTGCCTGTCTGTCTGTCTCTCTCTCTCTCTCTCTCTCTCTCTCCCCTCCCTCTCCCATTGAACAGAACCTAATAAGAGCATGGCGTCTAGAATTACACCGCTGTGTATGTGTACCTCATTACGCTGTGAGAAGCAGAGGCCTTCCTGGAGCCCAAGAAAGAGCTCTGGGCACTTTTTTAATATTAATATCCCACTCTGCCGCCATAGTAATGATATTAGGGAGCTGGCGGAATTCTCCACCCAGCTGGACATGTTAATTGAGAAGGCAGGATTTAAAGGCAAAGTTCACGTCAGTGCAGATGGTGGGACAATACAGGATGGCAGACCTAGGTCAGTGTCATTCCCAAGCCATACCTTAATGGCTCAGGCTGGGTTTTCTTTGTTCGCCTGAAGTTTGACACAGGCCGGTCCCTGAGATACCGAAAGGTCTTTAGGGTTTGTGCTGCTAGCTTTGTGTCCTTGACAGAGGACTACATCCTCAACTGGATGCATAATGACCAATTATTAACTCCCCTCAATGCCATCTACATGTCACTAACAATTGCAAAGATCCTGACTTTTATAACCGGATGAGGTCTTAAGGGTAAACTGTAAATGAGGGATGCGGATTCCTAATGCACTCCACAATCATCAACACATAGGCTGTGAAGTGCGATAATGACACTATGACTTTAGAACGTCCGCCATGTTTTATTGCTTTCAGTACATCCTTCACTAAGATTCTGAGATATTTTAATCTAAATGTACAGAGAGAGGTCACAGCAGCTTATTTATACTGTACATGGACACAATGTGTCCTCTAATATTAACTCCCTGGGCACAAAAGTGACAAATTGCACCAACAAATGGCACTAAATCCTGTCTGAATTGTTTTACCCAGTGCAGTCAGAAGCCACTAGGATCTGCTTTAATACAGGGTAGATCTTTGCCCTGCAGACACACACCTGGGCGTCCTCGCCTGCCATTGCATTTACTTTTCACTGCACATTAGATAGGGCAGGAAGTAATGCCCTTGGAGTCCATAGCCAAGAGGACACAGTTTATCTCATATAACTACCTGTCCCCAAGACCGTAGAGCTGTCCAAGCAAATAAAATGTCACAGTAAAGGTGTTTGACTATACGTTTGTGTGTGTCCCTGTGTGTAATGGATATAGTCTATAGCTGACGGTGGTTCATATCCTGCACACACACAAAAAAGTAATAATAATAATAATAAAAATAATAAAATTGTGAACAAAGGTTCTACATGTTGGAAATAGATTTTCTTAACTTTAAATATATAAACTCTATTCAAATACCTTGAGAATTGAATTTAGCAAACCCCAATAAATATATAAATTATATAATTAAAATGATATAATTGAATTATTTAATATTTATCATAATTTTAAATATAACTTATCCTTTTAAATATGTTATATAATCAAAGTAACACTTATTAACTTCTGAACAAAGCATCAATAAAAAATAAATAAATAAACTGAACTCAATTATGGACATTAGTTCCAGATGTTCCACTATAGGCCTGTGTAGCACAAATCTTTTGCAGTTAGTTATTAGAGGGGTAGTTCACTGCTCGCTTTTAATAAAACTTTGCTGTCTATAGAAAGGCAAAACTTTTCTAAAATCATTGCTACATGACTATATAGAAAAGAGAAACTAGCTTGTGTTCTCTTTTGCCAAAAACTTCAACACCCATAATTCACTTTTTATTTTGGTGCCCCCACTCTGTTGACCCGAATTCAAAAATGCAAACGTGATGTAGTTTTATCAAAAGCCCTGAGGCTGTCAAATGTATTTTGCCTCATCTAGTAGACTTTTGCTGACAAATAAACAAGGATATCTGGGTGCAGATAACACAGAGAAAGAGTACACATTGTTCATTTACTTACACTACCGAGACTGTAACGATTCAAAGGTGGTTAAAAATCAGTGATTCTTTACAATAGCCTACACTAGCATGATCAATATGCCTTCTTTTTTCCACATTCTTTAGGAATAAATTGTAATGACTGATTACCACTCTGGCATAAACAGCAACTGCTTTTTGAAAAATGCAACATTAAATTGCACTAACCTGACCTCAACTTATGCATGCATTACTCTTCACCACAATGGTAACCAAATGGCAATATTTCAACTATTTAAAATACCATATAACTCCTTTAAATACCAAGATACACAATTAAACATTAACAAATATCCCCTTTTCTCATATTGCTAACAAAATGCATAAAATAACTCTTTATTACACTGTAAACTTGAATAAGTTGGCAAAAAAAAGTAATCAGTTACAAGTTTCAAAGTTTAAGTAAGCAGAATTGGCAGATTTTTATTTTGTACTCATACATTTAAATTACTCAACTTGAAATATTTGAGTAAGCTAATTCATTCAGTCAACTTAAAATTATCATGTTATCTCAACTTAAATATTTTTAGTAGTGGAAACTTGGCTAGCTTTAACTAGCTAATTCAGTAAATGCTAACTTGCTAATTGGTAACAAAATGCTTTGATAACCTTTGCATAGCATAGCAACTGCTGAATGAGGACAGCAATATAGAAAATTCAACATATCTGTTCTTTTGCAGCATTTACTCTCCATGTCATGGCAAAGCATGCTGGGAAAAATAAATCCCAGCCCAGTTTCAATTAAATTTAAGCTTGTCTAAATTAAAAGAAACAAGTTCATAAAACTCAAAACAATGAAACAATTCAGATTAGATCAGTTTTGTGAAGTTCTAAATACTCATAAAAGTTCATTTGATTGTACCATACTTATTCTCCCTGTCCATTTCCATGCAAAGCAATGCTGGGAACTGGAAATCGCTCAACCCAGTTCACCAATTCTGAACCACAAAATTATTCATGTAGTCTAAAAAGACTACAATTAATTAATTAAAAGTAAATTAATTGAATGCAATGAAATAAATGTGACAGCAGCTTGTTTTAATTAGGCAAAAAGAAAGGTAAATTTTTCGAGTATACAGTATGTTGTTTATGTACCTGTCCGCATCCTAATCACAAGCTCCACTCTCCACAATAGCAACCCCCACAACAAAATATTAAACTCCAACATATCTTCCCTGTTTTTATCTCGCAAAAAAACTCTTCTTTTTCAACATTTTGGCTCTCTATCCAGTCTCATGCTTGAAACCCAGTTGCAGTAATTCTATCCCTATTGGACACAATTCATGTAGTCCCAACACAAATGGATTAAATAAACTTTAATTGGTAACACTTTAGATTAGGGAACACATATTCACTATTAACTAGGAGTTTTCCCCTCAATAAACTCCTATTACTGCTTATTGATAGTTAGCAAAGTACTTTTTGTAGTGGTTAAGTTTAGGTAAAGGGTAGGGTTAAAGGGTTAGTTCACCCAAGCATGAACATTTTACGTTTGTGTAAGAAAAATATCCATATTTATAACTTTATAAACTATAATCATTGGCTTCACGGCTGTACGCGAGTCGAGTTCCGGCCAAAGAATAACCTCTGACCTGACGTATGACGTAGGATGTAGGAAGCCAGTGATAGTTTATAAAGTTATAAATATGGATACTTTTCTTACAAAAATGCATTGTTCCGATTGTGTTTGGCTGAAAGAAGAAAGTCATGTAACACCTAGGATGGCCTGAGTGTGAGTAAATTATGGGATTATTTTCATTTTTTGTTAAACTAACCCTTTAAGGTATGTAGAATAAGGTCATGCAGAATAAGGCATTAATATTTGACTTATAAGTACTAATTAACAGTCAATATGCAAGTAATATGCATGCTAATAAGCAACTAGTTAATTGTGAATAATGTTTCCTAATCTAAAGTGTTACCCTTTTATTTCAAAACTTTAAAGTTGATTGCCATGAATTAAACTAAGAATCGTGTTACATTTTGTCATTTTAATAAAAGCCACAATATGTAATTTTCCGCCGCTAGAGGTCACTTATTCAAAACAAAAGTGTAGCTTTATGATGCCTTGATTTCACAGAGCTTTTATTATGCTGCAGACGAGCGCTTCCGCTTACTAACTGTGTTGAGCTACATAACAATGATTCGATTTTTATAGATGAATGTATCTAAAGAGTTGCTCACCTGTCTAATAAAACACATATATTACAGCGTCTCTGGTGTTTCCATGGTTTCTACAAAATAAATCGAGGGTAACGCGGGTATGATGTCATTGATAGACGCACATTAAAAATCCTCATTAAAATAGCTTATTTCTCTGGATTTAAACATTCTTGGAAACATTTGGGATAAAGTAAGTACACAAGTAAACAAAATATATAACACTGTTCTAGTGTTTTTTGGATATTTTAATAAAAAAATCTTACATATTGTACCTTTAAGTAAACAGTAATCTTCAAAATAAATTTGAGGGTAAATGGAAATGGACATAGTTGGAGGCCCAAAGTAAAAGCTAATCAACACATATTTTCCGTATAATTTTACTTCCACGTTATGTTTTGACCTCCCCGAGCACTACTGTTGTCAAAGCAGTACTAGGCCCTCAGATCAGAGTTCACTGACTTCAGGGCATCTGAGGAGAGAAGAGCAGCTCTCTGCTGTAAAGACAGTAAATAATCTATACTGTTGCACAGATGGAATCCCTCTAGTCGGAAGGATACTGTCACACCAAACATTTACATCAAATTAAAGCCATTCTCCTCCCTTTACAGCCACACCGGAAAGCAGGTGTCTGCTTAATAAGTTGGTCAAAGATCAGCAAGTTAAAGGTTGAGGCCGTGGCCGGTGAGGGAAGGAGGTCATCCTGCTGGTTGGAAACTAGTGAGATCTGATCTCCTTGAGTCTGGAGCAGCCTAGCCACAAGGTCATCCATTAGTGCTCCAGCCCCAATGCTGCTGTAGCATCCACTATAAATTTATGGCCCACCCTTAACCTTTTCAATACAGTCACTGACCCGCATAGTGAAGATGCACCCCCTTGAGGAAGGGGGAGCATATTGTATTATTAACATGCCATTGACAGCTTGTCAACTTTATCGAGTTCACTTGTTCTGCATGGTTGGTCTGCAGCCTGAGCTTTTAATTCAAAATATAGAAGTCCCCCTTTTTATTACATATAAAAAAAAATAAAAGAAATAAAAAAAAATCAACTAGCCAATAACTTCTAATTTCAAAGAAGTTATTGACGATAAATGATGATATCATCCTTGTGACGTATCTGTTCCAAATTTTTTGAGCAGTTTGACACTTTCTCTAATCAAGTTATGGTTCACTTTTAACTATAAAACACTGTAAAAAAAAGCTACAGCATAAACCTGTTAATTGGTAAACAGTACGTTTTTCATTTTAATGAATGTGAATCTTAGTTTATTAACATAAACTGACAAAATATACAATAAACAAAGACTTAGTTTGACTTGAACTATGAACTAAACTTGAAAAGAAACAAACTCACCAGCAGCAGGGGTCCGTTCTTCGTACGTCGCTAACTCAGTTAGCCGGATTTGATTGTTGACGATTTTGCATGATCTTGGATTGTTTGGTTCTTCGAAGCTCATCCTGGACTTGCTGTCATAGCAACAGGTCTGTAAGCTTAAACCTGCTCGGAGCAGGCTTATTTCATGTAAACAGGATTAGATTGCATCTTGAGGTAATACTTAAAATCTGTCCCAGCCACTGCTACTTTATTACAAGAGTTCATTACTGAACCTGGGGCAATAATAATTTTAAATAATAATAATATAAAAATGTATTTGAAAATAATATTATAATGTTGTGTAAAAGGTGTATAATACTATAGACACAGCCACTTGATTGAGAGATGTATTTGTGATGGAATAATTACTTTATAATTTGATTGGAGTCTTACGCACATGCTGTACAGTTAATCTGAGGCGTGCATTAATTTGAGTGATGACGGATATTATGGGAGTGGCTTGATGCAGCGCAAGAGATGCAGATAATTTGATCTTGACCCTTAAGAAACTACTGTCACGTAACAAATGTGCTTCAAATTGACTTAATTAAATGAATTGCTAATTACAATATTGAAATAAAAATGTAAAGGGTGTACAAATACTATAAAATCGTGAATATAAACTATTGGGAATTAAAAAAAACTTAAAGTTAAATTTATCATTTATCTATTATAACTTTTATGTTGGTTTGGTCGTTTGGCTGTTTCTTTATAAAGGTCCAGAAATACGTGGGGCTTTTGTGTGTAATTTTTTTGTACGTTTTTTGCCAGGTGGCTTTTTGAATTATATGATGTCATTACGTTGTGGTCTTGCCGCCAGCCAATCGCTGCATCGCTGATCGTGGTTTCGAGTATCGATGCATCTGCCCTCTTCAGGGAACACAAGAACACACAGTAATCTTAGATAACTTAATCCAAATATTTTAATCCAATCGCAAATTCGTTTGAAGAACCAAATTAGCCAAATATCAGTTATCACGATTAGAAGATTTGGGATCTACGAAGAACGCACCCCAGGTTACACAAACAAAGCTAGAGATACAATTCTTCTTCTATGGTTTATTGGTGGTTGGCAAAAAAAGTACTGGTGCATTACCGCCACCAACTGGTATGGCGTGTGGACCAGAATGTCTACTATATACATTGTTTAAATTTTTTTTTTTTTTTTTAAACCTATATCCCTCACTTAAATTAGTTTCTCTAAGATATTGCAACAGTAAATTATAATACATATCTTTTGACTCTCTTCGCAGAAAATCGATTAAATCAAAGCTTACTTTCATCTCTCCTCATTTTTGGATCCAATTAGACAAGATACATTGGAAACATGAGGGCTATTTAAACACAAGGACTAAAGACTAACAAGAAACACCTGTGAACAATAAAGATGATCAACCAATAAGAACATGACACATAAGACTAGGGAAGCACAAGACATGGGGTGTGTCTCATTCAGTTCCCTAGCTCCCGAGCTTGTGAATCAGTATGTCGTGTACACAAGTTCGGGGACTGGTATGGACAGTAAAAGACGCTGGCTCACTACACATTGGGACACTGATGACTCTATTTCCGGCGACGTGATAACGTCCTCATTGTTCAACATCATTACTGGTATTTATGAACCACAGCAGAGCTGATATCTTTCTGACATTACTTATGTTATTTAAAGTACATTATGATAAATACTTTGCTTGTTACATATACGTGCAACATTTCAGCCGTAAATAACTTATAAATGTTAGCTAGATTGTGTTCATTACCTGTCTAACGATGTCTGTTTATGCTGAAATATAATAAAATAATGTTTTTTTTTTTCTTCTGTTTTTAAAAACACATATCACGTGTTGTTATGTGTGTGAGTTGGCTCACGTGATTTGAGTTTCGCGCTTCAGAACTTCCGTTAAGGGAGCATAGTGCGCATCGATGCACCCTGGGTTTTGCGGTGCATTGTGGGACTTTTTAGGGAACATTTCAGTGCACTAGAAGGATTCTGCGATTGACACAGCCCTTAAAATGGCCGACTCCCTGATCAGTGCCCTCACTACTGAACTAGGGAGCTGATTGAGACGCACCCATGATCACATGAGTGGATAAGGGAATCACATGACAAAACCAGGAAACAAAGGAAACATGACTACAAAATAAAAGACATGAAAACGTGAACCAAAACCTAACACCAAACGTGACAGTTATTATATTATTACAGTGGTTGTCAGCTTGTCAATACATGTTAATGATGCAAAACAGATTTTAAATTTGCAACTACATTTCAACTAACTCTCATTAGAGTATTAGTAGACTGTCTGCTTAATATCTGCTAACACTTTGGCTGCGTCCGAAAACTGTAAAATGCTGCATTCAGAGGACACATTTTAAGGTGGGAAGGCATCAAGGCACGCCTGCCTCCTAAAAGACCTTCATCTGATCAATTTTTGAAGGCAGCATAGATGTATCTTTCGCTGCCTTGAATATCCCACAATCCTATGCATTCCATTTGGTGATAGTTGAGCTACAAAAAGAAAGATGGCATCTGAAAGTTGTGGCTGCTGGTCAGTTTGTGTGTAAAAGTATGTTTTTGACCAACGTTTTGCACTTCTGATGTCATTTCTAGCGAGAAATTACTACTGTAGTAATTAAATATTTGCTTATCACCAAGGCTCTCTCTATTTTGCTGTAGATCATTAATCTGCTACGCTGCCTCAGAAGTGTGTCTGAAATCAGTTTTGTGAGGTACCTTAGTGTGCAAATAATAGCAGTGAGGCAACAAGTCAGCTGCCTAAGTTTTCATAAGCAGCCTTTATTTTGATGCTCCCCCAACAGACATTCTACTGACTATAAGTAACTTTGCAACTTATTCTACTAACCTGAACCCTAACACCTAACCCTAACCTAACAGTCTACTACAGACAATACTCTAATGAGAGTTAGGTGACATGAAGTTGCAAAGTTACTTATAGTTAGTAGAATGTATACAGTGGACCATCGAAATAAAGTGTAACCCAAATGTATAATGGTATTTGGCTGAAAAAATGGAAAATATAATTGCCCTACATTGTAAATAGTATGACAAAAATCAAAATACGACATCTGCACATTGTTGTTGCACAAGAAATGTATCAGTTATTTTTGGATGTGTATGCGTAACAAAATTTTTTACTAAACAGTATAATAGGAACATTTGCTAACAATTATGATTCTGATCATAATATACAATGTAGAATTCATTAGACTTTAAACTGCATAGACCAATTCATGTGTTTTACTTGGCATTTTCATTTAAACTGAAAATAATCAGATCATATCTGCAACATTAAAATGGTTTAGAGTTTACAACTAGCATGCTTTAGTACAGTCTATATTGTATGAAATATGGCAAAGGGTTAAAAATTATAATAAAAAAAAAGAAAGATTGTTCTCAGAGTCTAACCAAAAACAGTGCATTGCTTTATTGCCGGGGAGGCAGTATCTGAAAAATCATGCCTTAAACTGTGACATATTCCTCTTCTTAATAAGGAAAGGATGAAAAAGCTGAGATGAAAGAAGAGGAAATGTCATCTGTGTCAAGCTCTGCCTTTAAATAGGACCTTCTCATGATCCTGGTCTACTCTTCTTGTCTCATAGCATTCCCAGGTGTCAAAGCCGAGCGTCAGAAAAGAAATTAAAGTGACAAGGTGCTGGCAGGAGTGAAAGAGATTTCGCTTCTCACCCCTCTCAGGACAAGTGAAGAGCCATCACCTCGCCTGAAAACAGGGCTCTAATGAAGCCAGTCACACCAGAAGTTCTCCCGCGCTGCTGACTTCTGACCGCACCCAGGTCTGCCTGTGTCATTATAATGGGATCTGCTATTGCACTAAGTCCTGATTCGATGGCTCTCTCAACGTTTCCATGGGCTTATCAAGTTGACACAGGTTAATTTTGCCTTGTGCTTGTAAAAACATCGACTTCTAGGTGTTGCGGCAATGTAAGGCCACTGTCTTTTTTCTTTTTTTTCTTTGTCTTTTGTCTCTTATTTAAAACGAGCAATAAGTCGAGATGAAAAGGTGTCATATCAGAGACAGCTCAGTTTATTTTATTGTAAGGGTTGAGGTAAGTATAATTGGTGACCACAAGAGCATGTGTGTGTGTGTGTTACCATGTAATGAGTATCAGAGTTTGATGTCTTTACATACAGCATTTAAAGATAGATAGATAGATAGATAGATAGATAGATAGATAGATAGATAGATAGATAGATAGATAGATAGACACACTGTAAAAAAATCATAATTTGTAATGATTTAAGACTGTAAACTGACATTCCCAGAATTCCTTTTTTTGATGGCTTTTTATGTAAATAACTTCGTTTTCTGTTGTTATTAGTATGTACATTAGGGTTTTGTGTTACATCTTATGTTGTTAACTTAATGTTTATTGCATTATTTTAGTGTCATGTGTGTTACCAATGGTGTTTTCTATTTGTATGAGACACCATGCACTTTTTATACATTAATATTTATATACAAAAGCTATTTATGCTTAACTTTGATTCATCATGTAGTTTTCTCTTTACTATCTTTTTGAATTGTGGTTGTCAGTATGTATAAAGGTAAAAAACAAACAAACTGATTTTTAACACTATGGTATATTAACATTACATGAGTTAATGGAATATGAGAATACAACTTAAAATTTTGCTACTGTATACAGTTACAGTAAAACAAATTTACAGTGGATGGATGGATACACAGATAGATACACAGACAGTAGCTAGATAGACATTATATCTCATTCACACACACATACATAGTCTATCACATCACACTATCTCTCTGAAGTCTGTGGGGAGGATACATTCCCACACACTTGTAGTCCCCTCTCCTCTGCAGAGCTAGACCTTTCGGGCAGTCTTTCTTCAGGACCCACCCCCTGTGAGCATGGTTGGTGCTCCCTTTGTGCAAGCTGCTCTCTCCCCGCTTCAGCCCTATATCACACCGCCAGCCATTCACCGCAACAATCCCTCCTCACGCCTCAAAGAGGACTCCCTCTCTGCTTTTGCCAACCAATTAAGGGCCATCTGGGCCAGGACAAATTGGCATAAATATACCAGAATTATTGTACTCATAATAACAAAGTCATGATAATAATTGTCAGTCAATGGCTAGGTAGAGGTTGACTCATTTTGGGGCTGTAAAATTCTTTGGACCGCAAAGATTTAAACATCCTCCTGTACAGGAGAATATGTACATGACAGCATGGCAGCGTTGGCTTGATATGGCCCTGTTACTGATGCTCTAGAGGGTCAGGCAATCCCAGTGGTGACGTTGAACAGGGACTTGAGAACAGCAGGGTTCAGTCCTCGGGTCACTGCAGCTTCAGATGTGGCCGGCCAACTTTGTCCTTCAGGGGAGGGGAGATGGTGACAGATTCTGCTGGTGTTTTCTCAAGGTCCACTGAACCCTGCAGCAAAGATTGCAAGCCGAGTCACACAAAAGGGAGACGGCATCGAGAGAGGGAGCGCTCGCTCAGCTCCACTTCACAGAACTCCAAAAGAGTGGAAAAAGAAGGGAGGAGAGAAGGGCTGGAAGGGCTCCAGTTTGCCTCAAGACAAATAAAATCCAGCCCCAACCTCGTGGTGGCACTGCCAAACCTCATTTTCCTCCACTGGATACAATATGTGCTTGGCGGTGTGGGGGAAGGGAGGGACAATACACTACACTATCTCTTTTATTCTTTTGAAAATCCAATGGCGCAAAGCACAATTGTCTCATTTTATTCTCAATTAAATACAGGAGGTTAAACTTAGCAGTCATCAAGATGGCACATCCCAGCTGTGGTCTTGACTGGACAGTGGCCCATCACTGATCCTCTCCAACTGATCCCCAAAAAGACAGAGCTAGAAATATGTCTGGGTAACACTGACGATTAATTCTGCACATGGTCACGTCAGTAAAGAATAAATTTTCTTATGTAATTTATAACTGAATCACTCTTACTATTTTATTTTAATTCAAACTATTCAAATAACACTCTAAAAATGCTAGGTTGTTTCAACCAATGTTTGCTCAAATATTGACAAACCCAACCAAAAATTTTATTTGAAAATTTAAACCAATGGTTGGGTTTGTTCATATTTGATACAAACATGGGTTGAATAATCAAGAGTATATTATATAGACAAACTAATAAATAAATATACAAAACATTATAAAAATGTGTATCACATGATTTTATTTTATTTTATTTTATAAGAAAACAGTTGAAATGTTTTAACTTAGTAGTCATTAACAATAAATCATTTTCATATTTAACTATGACAGGACAATGATTCTGAACATCAATAAATATATAAATATATTTTTTATATTATATTTATATTTAATTACAACACCAAAACAACAATGCCTTAGCATTCCTAGTGCAGTTCCTCTCTGTGGAATAAAACTGAGCAGGAGTCTGCTGGTCTTTTGTTGTTGTTGTATTTCTTTCCCATTGTCTACTTTATTTTATACACAGCTGTGGTCTTTTTAATACATCAGCTTAAATATCTTTCAGGGCATTGTATTTCACATTCTGGTAATACTTCCTTTGCCATGTCAACCACATGGAGCTTTCCTTTACGATATTCTTTGGAATATACAACATTTCTGAAAAGACATCATCTTTCTTCCCCCCTCAAAAATCCCTAACGCACACATTCAATACAAATACAACCCCCCCTCCCTCCCACATTTTAAAACTGGCTCTCTCCTCCGTTAGTAATTTTTGTCAAAAGTTGAAAATGTCTTGATTTAGTTGTCTGGCTGTTCCGGACGCTTTGCTTCCCTGCTGGGCTAATGTGAACAGGACGTCCTGCTGGGAACCAAAGAATACCACTTCACGGCAAGCCGCATAGCTGGCTGCTTTTATTTATGGGGCTCCCTGAAATGAATGGGTATTAGTGTCCAAACATTTCACCATGCTCCTGCAGCCGCACACAAAAGCCTCTGATTTCCAGCAAATCTGCACTTATTTCATTCAAGCAGACTAAGCCAAAAATGAAAAAAGGAGAAAAAATTCATAATGACTTAAAAGACCTTAGAGAAGGGGGAAAAAAAGAATAGACTTCTCTCATTCAAAATGATTGAGTTGAGAGAAATCGAACATAAAACACCACAATTTCACTGCAACGCAGTTCAAGTTAAGATGGAGAGCGCTGGCAGATTGTTGAGCTTACGGTCTGAGGAAAACCAAAGAATCTTTGCCCTGTGGACCTCCGCCAAATAAAAGTATTTAGTCAAACAAGCTAGGAATATTATGACAGCAGGCCATTAATTTCTGCTGTAACTTAACACTGCTCGATCACCAAACACACGCATGAAAAATACAGCATACACTTCTGAAGATACTGTAAACAGGGGTACGACAGAGTGCAATGAATCTAAATTCACTGAACATTGCATCTAATTGCTTTACATAGATTCTAGGTTTGGGTGAATCCCTGAAGCCTTCACTGTTCCCAGCTTGGACGCATGCACCGGCACCTCATCATGCTCAAATACTCTGCTTGGTTTACACACCTCATCTGTCATCTCTGCCCTTCTGCAAACATGCCGCTGACATTTGGAAAAAAACTATGGCATTCACCCATGTTATGGATTTTTGTTGATTATAGCTTTCTGTCCCCCCAGATTGCAAGAATTATTGACTGCGTGAGCCGGTGACTATTTACACAGCTTTGCTGCCCCTCTGCACCACATGATGGCTTGTAATGTCCACTGGGGTCTCATTTTTATTTTTTCATCCGTTTTTCTGTATTTTCTGCCAGCTTATATCTTGTAGACCCTGTTTTCTCCCTTGTTTTTTCTTCTCTGTCTTGTGCGCTGCCACCAGAGATCAGCGTTAGAGCAAGGAGGTGGTCAGCGATGTCACTTAGATTGTGATGTGATACTCTAGCAGCCCGTTGGGTAAATGCCCTTAGCCTGAACCTCCTCATTGTCCTTTAATTTCGAACGGCAGCTCGGTTTCACTTGCCCACGTAATAGCCCATAGGTTAAAGTTCTGCTCCTTTTCCTTTCAATTTACATCTTTCGCGGGCCCGGTCTCCCTGCTACATGCCGGCTGGTTGGTCCATAGCTGTGGGCATGAGAGGGGTTGCATGTGTGGGGAGTCTGGAGCTTGTCGGCCGCCCACTTCCCATCTTTTTGGAGGGTCAGTGGAGAGCAACTCGACTTAATGGGTCAACGCGAGCAGGCCCCTCCCTTCTCTGGAGGGGAAGCCATGGAGCCCTCCATTACAGACTGACCTCTTATCCACACCGCACAGCCGCAGCTGGGCTCCACTGAGCTGGAGACAGAGCTCTGCCTGATGCCTCATTAGATCACCAGAGCCTAATAGAGGATTAGTACTCCTTACTACTTCCTCCCACACTGCTGTCTTCTCTCTCATTTGTTTGATTCCTTTTTGCCTTCTCCCAAGCCAGACTTACTCACATCTTCACTCAACTCTCCCCTTCTCTTTTGCCTGAATGTTTGCAGGTTTGTTTGCACAGACTTTGCCCTATTCCTCAAACCCTGATGTTTTTACTCAGAATAGAATAGAATAAAAAAAAGAATAGAACAGAATAGAATAGAGTCGTCACACATATCGCTTGTTGTCAATGCTTTGAGGTGATTTAAGTTCAATGCATTTAGAGAGTAATAGAATATAAAAAACCTATACTAAAATGTATTTACAATACATTTATTTCATACTAAGTATACTACAATTCCATTAACATATTTACTGACATATTGCTTGAGACTTTATTTGGAGTTCTTCTTTATTGCACAATGCACATTTCTTAATATTAAGCCTAAAATGTGTTTTAATATCACTATTAGTAAGGATAGTATGATCTCTGTATAATATCAGTGTTTAAATGCAAGATATTTAAAGTGTACCTAAAGTATATTTGCAATAGTTCCATTTTAGCACAATCAAATACACTTAAGCATATCTTTAGTTGGACCTCGATAAACATATTTGTTCCAAATTAGCAGACTTTAAGTATACCAACTTAGTATACCAAAAGTACAATTGCAGGGTATTTATATTACATGTACTGTACATAAATGTATTTATACTTAGCATAAAATAAATGTATTTCAAATACATTTTGGTATTTATTTTTCACTGTAGGGAATGCACTGCAATACAACAAACAGATTGAAAAATAATCCAAATGTGTGCCAATGCTTTTGAGCTGATTTTGTAAGGAATATTCTGGGTTCAGCAGAGCTCAGTTGACCACACTCTGTGGCATAATGTTGATTACCATAAAAAGGAATTTCAACTCACCCTCCTTTTCATAAAAAATAACTAAAAATAATTTGGTTTACAGTGAGGCACTTAAAATGGAAGTGAAAAGGGTTAGCCATTAACTAAAAGTAAAACTAAAACTATTTAAAAAAATGTGTTAATTGAAATAAAGTTGGAAAGAAACTAAAATATAAATATTAGATGAAAAACAACAAAATTTAAAAAAATAAAAACTAAAATAAAAAAATAAATAATACTAAAATAACACCAACGACATGACAACATGACACATGTAATGACTAAAGCCCTAAATTACCCAAAAAATTATGCTAACAACTTTACAGCTTAAATAATACTTGAGTATTTATCATAATAATTATTGTATGTGCTTTTACAAAATTATAACCTTCACATTTCTGCTTTTAAGTCCTCCAAAAATGTGCCTATTTTTTCCTCTTTAAAAAGTGCTTCCACAAGAAAATGATGGACAAGTCAAAATTATCTTTTAAAAAAACCAACATGTCACAAATGCTGTTGATGGAGCTTAAAATATTAGTTTAAGTTGTCATTCCTGCATACAGAGAGCAATTGAATAGAATCTGTTCTACCCTCAGCCCTTTGATCATCCCTGCGTTTCCTCACATTTACCCAAGCTTTGACTGTGGTTAATACACAGTGGCGCGACCCATTTACTTGTGTCCCAACGTTTTGAAAGAGCAACCCTATTTACCACAGTGACCCCTGCCACCTGCAGCCCAGTCATGGCTGAGCAGAGGTGTGTAGGTTGGTCAGCTCTGTGAAAGAGAGAAGACCGCGGCCACACACAACCACACACAGGTACACAGACAAAACACACACATAAAGCAGGTAACAGGCCATCCCCGTGCTACACTGATTCCCCCATCACGCTGCTATTTGTGCGTCACCTTGGGGATTTAATTCATATTTTATGTGCTATCATGGCTTGAAAGAGGAAGTTGTGTCCCAGGGCTGCTGATGGAATAGCGGTTCCTCAATAGAGGTGCCCCTGTGTCATTGGGGTTTGCTGCTTTCCTGCATGCTGGTAATTTATTTTCTCTCATCGTTCTTAAAATCAAAAACACATTGAATGATGCAAAATAAAACCCAACAGATTTATTTTGATCATTGATTTCTACTTCTCAACTGTTCTCAGATAACATACAGGATTGAAACGAAAATACATTTCAACACCTTGAATTTTTTGTCTTTAGTACCATAATGAATGTCTAATTATAAGTGTGAAGAACACCAAAGGTATTTGCATCAGTAAGTTATCTACATAGCGAAGTCAGGTATTATTATGCTTAAGGAGTAAAAGGTGTTAATACACCAATAAAATTGTGCTGTGATTTACAAATCACATTATCCCAGATCACATGGCCCACCAACAGGTGTGGCTGTCCAGATGAGTTGATCATTAATCTGGTGTTTTGTCACTTGACATAAATGTAGAAGGACAAAATTAGTAACTATAATGACTAATCAGCCAGATACAACAACAAAATCTGACTGCTGAAACCACTGATGCTCCAAACAGAACTACCAAACAGAATGGTGAGAAAGATAAACACAATGTCATTTAGCTTGCTATAAATATCTCAACGTGAGTGCTAATGATGGCTATATGAGTTTATTTTATAAATCCTATAGCAGTAAACATAATTTATTCATGCTGCAATGCATGCTAATGAAAGGAGGATAAATGAAATATCCAAAAATTAAAAATCCTGTTCTCTTCCTATTGTGTCCAGGTGAGTTTTCCTTGCTAATTGGTTTCAGAGTATATTCTCTATGTTTTGGGTATGTGTTGAGTACATTTCTGTGTTAAAGGGATAGTTCTCCCAAAAATAAAAATGTTGTCACAATTTACTCACCCTCAAGTTGTTCTAAACATGTATGAGTTTCTTTCTTTTGTTGAACACAAAAGAAGATATTTTGAAGAATTTTGGTAACCAGGAATTTTGGTATTTTTTTCCTACTATGGAAGTCAAACTGTCTGGTTACCAACATTCTTCAAAATATTTTCTTTGTGTTCAACAGAAGAAACTCATAGAGGTTTGGAACAACTTGTAAATGATGACAGAATTTTTGTGGGTGAACTATCCCTTTAATTCTGGTGTTGTGTTAGGCTCTATCACAATTACTCCTCGAAGCCATTTCATTGGCTGAGGAAACTTTTTATGGGGATTCCATAGAGTGGTGCAGGTATGACATCACTGTGTAGGCCAACCGGCAGTTAGCATTACACTGGTTCCCTCGAGAAAAACCCAACAGGATTTCCCCGTAGGCTTTTGGATTATCGCAAAAAACAAGCTCTGTGATCAACAAAAGTTTATGATACTTGCACGTTTTGTCCATAAAGATAATTATCACAGACTTTTATGAATTTTGAAGCCTAAATGCAGAAGTAAAAAGCTAAAGGTAGGCTATAAACGAACTACGCCACAGTCAAATTCAATGTCACCATCACTAAGCTTCCGACAACTATTTCAGTTTTTATCTAAAAACATTTTCCCAGAACGTTTGAGTTGGACTAGTTTATAAGAGCGCAATTATGAGCATAATGAGGCTGTATAAGCGGATTGAGCTTACCTTTTTGGTGTGATGACGTTTAATCTCCCTGACAGCCTCTGTAGTCCCATTTAGCTACTTGTTAGCATCTGCATTTTGGCCTACAAAGTTATGTCATACCTGCACCACTCTATTCAATGCTGGATTAGAAATAATAGAAAATAGCTTTACAGTGTATTTATCATTAATTAATTTCACATAGCATTCATTGCTAAAATTGATCAAGTGAATCCTTCCCTTATTTTGTGTTTTCAGTTAGCCTTTGGTTAGCAGGCTAACAGCCTAGCCTGCTAGCTTAGTGCTAATTGGTTAAAGCTATTCAGGATTATCTAGAACAAGATATTGTGATAATATGGTATGTTTTGTTCAGGCATTGAAAAAAGTGGGTTAGGCTCTTGCATGACACAGCCTAGATCTGGTAGATGTGGTCAAAGTTCTAGTCAAGTTTAGATTGTGCCATTTCGTTCAAGTCTTCTGATCATTAAATATTTGTTCTTTTTAAAATAAACTGCACTTGGGTTCAGCGTTTTTTCAACGTTCAGTTCTAGAAAAGGCCGAGATTCACTAGGGGGTACTGTAATAATTTATTATAGAGATATTCAATAAGATGAAACATATTTACATTTATTGTCTCCTCTAAATTAGGGGTTTTCAAACTAGGGTTCAGGGTTCACCCCCAGTGAGGTGCAAGCGGGTACTAGGAGGTCCACAAAGTTTTTTTCTTTCAGTGGCGGGGACAACATGCAAATGACTTGTATATGTACATCATACATTATATGTCTAAAGTACCTTAAACAAGTGAGATGGAATTGTTACATTGTTTAAAAGTCACTCAAGCATTCGATATAATCCTGAAATGATAGCGATTGTATTGTCTAACAGCATAAAAACACAAGGCATAAAGAAATAATTAATTTGCTTTCAAAACAAGTAAGGAATGCTTTTAGAGAGCTGTCAGATGCAGGCTGAGAGAGAAACGGCGAGGAAGAAAGAAACCAATTGGGAAAGGCAAGAGAGAAAGAAAAAGTGAAACTGTGTAACAATCCAATTAAACTCTGGTAATGAGGTCAGACATCATCTCCAGTGCAAGCGATATCATTACATGGGCTGAGCAAACTGCTCCAGCTGCCATGCCAGCACCAAGGGATTACGAAGCTTCCACCCCGGAACCTCCCTCCGTGACTTTTACCCCCATCCGAAGAGAGGATGTTCCCCTGTCCTGACCCTGGCAGGCTCCTAAGGGCCTTAGCTTCCCCTCACCCACCCACCTCTGCAACCCTGGTGCCAGTGGCACCCACGGCCATGGTGGTGAGACGGAGAAGGGGGGGCAGGGCGCTAGGCAGGGGCCACCATGTGGGAAGAGCCTGGGCTACGCTCTCACAGAGACAGGCCGGCACCACAACCCAGTCGCCCAGCCAGGCCATCTCCGCACAGCTCTATACTGCTTCAGACAGCTCGCCTCTGGAGAACAATGACAAACTGTGATGGCTCATGAAAGAAAAAAGTAGACAAAAAACAGGACTCTGTAAACGAGGAATACAGAATTGTTATTCGAGCAAAAATATAGTTAGTGCTTCATTCTGATAAAGAGAAGTACCTCAGTATTTTATCGGTTCTATGCACGATGAATGTGAAATGGCCAGTCAGATGTTTGTTTAATGCTTTTTCCTTTGTGTCACATCGCGTTTGTAGGGTCACTTGCAGGAGTCAGCCTAATTTGTCCTTTTTTGGGGGTCTGCGTGTGGGTTCTGTGCCGTTCACCTTCTTGTCCCGCAATTACTTTGAGGATATCATTTTGACATTTGCCAGCAACAAGAATTCTTCTGTTCTAATTTATATCAATTAGTCGGGGGACAGTAATTCAAGCTGACAGTTCACTGTATCTTGAAAGGCTTGCAACCATGTACTGGTGGCAGTGCTGCAATGCAGCCAAAAGGCATCCGTTCCCCCTCCAACTCTGTTTGTCATTCCACTACGAAGGGTTCCGGGCTAAAGCGGACAATGCCAGCTACAGCCAGTACTTTGATAATTAGTTATTGATTGAGAACAATGCCACAGCGCACTCTAGCATATTAGCCAGACGCCAGCGGGTCGCGACATCAGGGGCACCCATCAAGAAACAAAAGCTAAAACATATCTGACTCTTCGATATTTTCTTTTTCTTTCCCTTTCCCCAAGCACGTCAGTGTTCGGCCAATATAAGGTCAAGAGTATTAATGCTGAAGCATTAACAAGTATCCAGTGAAGAGTGACAAGGTGAAAAACAAGTCACTTTATGGATTTGCTTTGGGCATTTTTTTTTAAATCACGAAAAACACAGACCTTAAATAGTCTTAAGCAATTTGGATGGTAATTGTTTCTCTGTGACATCTATATAAAAGTTTTGCATGACTCCATTGTGATAGAACTTTCAGATGACAATTAATCCACAGAGTTATGTAATTCTACAAAGCCAGAAATTTGGTTCTATTATAATTGATACGACAGCGAGTATGATGATCATCTAAAATTAACACTCGCCAAGCAGCAAACGCGAAAGGGAATTCGTTACCCACACGCTTGTGTGGGAAATTTAAACATACACAGCCATGCCTTCCTGCGCTTGAATGGACAAATTCATTTAGAATTAAAAATCTCTGCGAGTATCCTAGTAAACACTATACAGTCGTTATGTCTTCATTGAACTCAAACACAAAACGCGTGATCCTTGTATGCCTTCGATCTTAAAGTGACAGCCTCCTAATAATCAGCTACTGTCTGCGTTTTTATTGTTAATCATCAACAAAGGACAAAGAAAAAAATCACTCACTGCTCTTGAACTTTAAAAAGGATATTAAGACTATGCAGTGTTATTTATTTGATTAGCCTTACTTTATTAAATTTCGATACCTGAAAACAATTAGACCTTCCTGAGGAGCACTGTTTATTTCATTTGTATCTTTGTTGAATTTTATTTTTTGGTGCTATTGCTTGTCATTTGATTGTTTTTTTCTTATTTTATTATTGACTGTTTACTTGTTTTTAAAAATGTAGGCTATTAAATTTATATTAGTTAAGCTAGTAGTACTACCATGTACTAACATTTTAATTAATCATTTGATACAATGCACTTATTGTGTACATACATGTTTTTACGTTGTACTTACATTTTTTAAAATTACATCTGTAATTAATTTCTGTAGTTAGATTTATAATTACACTGCTGATCCTTCCCTTACACCTAACCCTACCCTTAAACTTACCCATACCACCACACCTGTCCCTAACTTTACCCGTATCCCACCTCAATAGCAGCAAAAGTGTTTTGCAATACAATATGAACACAGTAAGTACATTGTACTTATTTTTTGATGTAAGTACATAGTATTTAAGGCCACCTAATATAAAGTGGGACCACTAGTATTTTTAGCTGTGGTATCGGTATGTGGTATTTTTTTTAAACATATATATATATATAGTTTTGTTTTGTTTTTTGTAAAACATAAAATGCCAGGACATTTTCCAGAAATTTTCGTTAACCCTTAAAACACAACCTAATCTACAATACGGAAAATTCCTTCATATTTATTGTGCCCTATTTTTACTGACTTTTTTTTAACAGTATATGTATATATATATACATATATGTATACTTATATATACACCGATCAGGCATAACATTATGACCACCGTCCTAATATGTGTTGGTCCCGTTGAGGCATGGACTCCACTAGACCCCTGAAGGTGTGCTGTGGTATCTGGCACCAAGATGTTAGCAGCAGATCCTTTAAGTCCTGTAAGTTGTGAGGTGGGGCCTCCATGGATCGGACTTGTTTTTTCAGCACATATGCCATGTGCTCCCCAGGTAAGCGACGCACATGCACCCGGCCATCCATGTGATATAAAAGAAAACGTGATTCATCAGACCAGGCCACCTTCTTCCATTCCTCCGTGATCCAGTTCTGATGCTCATGTGCACACTGTTGGCGCTTTTGGCAGTGGACAGGGGTCAGCATGGGCAACCTGACTGGTCTGCAGCTATGCAGCCCCATACGCAACAAACTGCGATGCACTGTGTATTCTGACACCTTTCTATCAGAACCAGCATTAACTTCTTGAACAATTTGAGCTACAGTAGCTTGTCTGTTTGATCGTCCCCACGTGCATCAATGAGCCTTGGCCGCTCATGACCCTGTTGCCGGTTCACCACTGTTCCTTCCTTGCAGTGGCGTGCACAGACCTCCGCGGGGGCAGGGTCAACTGGGGTGGGGTTGGGTTATTTGGTTGTTGGGGGGAGTTTCTTGTGTTGGTAAGAATTGCGTTCCGGGCGGGGTCCCACTCTGTAGAAATCACGTTCGCGGGGGCACCGCAGCGCAATGAAAAGGGCACTTTCACTTTCACTTTTAAAGGGGCAGGGGCTCAAAACCCTGCAGCCCCCCCCAACCCCCTACCCCCCCTTGTGCGCGTCACTGCTTCCTTGGACCACTTTTGATAGATACTGACCACTGCATAGCGGGAACACCCTACAAGAGCTGCAGTTTTGGAAATGCTCTGACCCATTCGTCTAGCCATCACAAATTGGCCCTTGTCAAACTCGCTCAAATCCTTACGCTTGCCTATTTTTCCTGTTTCTATACATCAACTTTAAGGACAAAATGTTAACTTGCTGCCTAATATATCCCACCCACTAACAGGTGTGATGAAGAGATAATCAGTGTTGTTCACTTCATCTGTCAGTGGTCATAATGTTATGCCTGATCGGTGTATACATATATATATATATATATATATATATACAAAATACACACTTTAGAGCTCAGTGCAAATGTACAGCTCTTGGAAGTGGTCAAAAATTTCTAGATTGTTTTTTGTCGATTCATTCCTGCTTCCTACATGACACAGGAATTAAATTACCACAGAACCCTGGTGTTTGTCAAAAACATCAGGTAATTCAACCAGAAATGTTCTTGCAGGTGGTGACAGAAAAACACAGACGTGTCCAATTTAGATGCCAATAAAATCACTTACTAACCCCTGAAAATGCTGGACTTGCCTTACCTCACCCCACAGTTGCCATCTGAATAGGGCTTTAGATTTTTTAACTGGAAAGATAACAAAAACCTTGAAATAGAATTAAATATAAATAAAATTGTGAACTGAATCCTCTATCCTTGCACAAAATTATGCAACATAAATGAATTTTAAAAGAAGCAAAAGGTATTGTGTATATATTTCAGTGGCAGTATAAAAATGCCTGCTTATGATTTGTCGATCGTGTGTCTATTGGTGTCTAATAGGAGAGGGGCCCTTGTGTCCACCCCACCCCACCCCACCCACGCCCTGTACAGACGCACCTGGCATTAAACTGGTGGGGCGGCGGTGCAGGCTGAACAATGGAAGACTGTCAGCGTCGACAGCAGGGCACGGCTTGAGCCTCACCGCACTGACAGCCCAGGCCTCAGAGGCTAAACTGCTTTGCTGGAACTAATTAAACAGATGAAATTACGACATGAATATGCAGATGTTGTTTACATTTTACCATATGGCATTATCTCAGGTAATAGCGAATGGGATAGAGAGGTGTCTTCCTCGTCAAGGCGAGAGGGGACAGACTGAGAGAGCGCAGTCCATCAAGACATTCTGTGAAGGGATGAGACAGGAAAATGCTAATTAGTAAGCTGGGGTACAAACGCAATTGCATGGAAATATACTTTGCTGTCGGAGCAGTTGTGCAGAGGGTAGCATGACATATCTGAGCGTTAGGCATTGTGCGGACCTGAGTTTGAGACCCAAAACTATCGACCTCTTATCTCCTTATGCTTTAGAGAGCCTCCATATAGCCTACCTATGTATTGAAATATAATATATTATCTATAATAGATAATAATTTATATGCATTTTTATTATATAGGGAAAAAGCATATAAATAAGATGTATATTATGTTTAATTAATTTTAGATTTTAACATATATATATATATATAGTTTCAATTAGTTTTCATATTTCAGCATATACAGGCATAATGATTGTCTTATTAGCTTTTGAAAACTGCATTTTTCACATAAGAAGGTGAACCAAAAGATGCAGCACTTATGCACTCATCTCTACAACTGATCTACAATTTATAAATGCAGAGCTCATAAACATCACACCCTTTTGACTTGCATACCTGGCAACACAAAACCCACAGCAAAGACAAAAAAAAAAGAAAGTATTTTGCATAATGCAAAACACAGCACTAGTATGAGAATAGTTGACCCTTTGTTCACAGAACTCGTATTTGGAATTAAACTGGCTCTCTCACTCACGCAGTGTTTCCCAGTGTTTGTTGAGCCTAATGCTGGCTCCCTGGGAGAGACTGCCAGGAGGTTAAGAGGGAGAGGGCCAGACGAGGTGAGCAGGCTGAGGAGAGCGGGATCATGGGGGCCAGCTGGAGAGGTGATAGGGAGCGTAATTGTGCCCGCTGTGTGGCTGGGGCGGGGGCGAGGGACAGGGTTGAGGAGCTCGGTAGAAAACGAAAGGGAGGGGACTACTCAATTACCTGTGCTCCCACTGACCTCACTATCTCTCTCTTTTTCTCACTTTCTCTCTCGATTGGCTGTCTGAGCAACAATTTGTGTGCAATTTCTTGGCAAATTATACTTTTAATTGTGCATATTGTTAGTGTTCTTATTGTAAAACTTTTTACTGTTTTATTAAATGTTAAGCTACAAGAATAAAAGAGGAAGACTACAGTGTAAAAAGGAGTTTTAGATTTAAGAACATTTTACAAGAAAATATTCCTCACAAAAAATAAGTATACTTCAAGTGCATTTTATTAAGTAAAGTATATTTTTAAGTATACTTTATGTAATAAGTATGCTAATATCAATGTACTAGTATACTTGTAAGTGTACTATTTTAATACTTGGGACCAAATTGGCCCACTTTTTAGTGTATAAAAGTATATTTTAAGTGTAACAGTAGTAAACTTTGAGTACACAACTAGTTTACAACTACGTTTACAACTATATTACAAGTGAACTTATAGGTATACTGATAGTACATTTTTTAGTTTGAAGTATACTCTCAGTAAACTACTAGTTTACTGCAAGTATACTTGTGAGTTTTCTTTAACTTAACATCGTACTTAGTTTACTATTTATAAATTACTATATTTTCATTTAAAGCATATACTATGCTCCTATTTAGGTATACATTTTATACTTGAAATATACCCTTAACTGTACTTTAAGTATTTGAAGTAAATTCCTATGTACACTACCAGTGGACTACACAAAAGTTACAAAAGTTACTACACATACTCAGATTTAGGAACATATCTGTTTTCTTTATAAATCAATATTTTCAGACAATTCAAGTTTATAAGACAGTGTGCAAAACTACGTGCAAAAGTATTTAATAGGCTACTCAATCAATATATTTGAATATGTTTGCATACTTTTAAGTATATCTCGATCAAAAGATAAAAGTATAGACCAAATATACTTTTTTTTGTCAGTATAAGTCAAGTGTATTACTGAGAAGTACATAAAAAGTAGACTGAAAGTATACTTTCTTATTTTTAGTTTTAAAAAAGTATACTAAAAGCACACTTCAGTTTTTGTACTTTAAAATGTCACTTTTAATTCAATGTGTTTAATTCAAATTGTTTGAATCCTACACCAACTTATTGGGACACCAACAATTTGATATTGATTGGTAGCTGCAGTCACTTTCAAATCAAATTGCTTAGAATTTTTTTTTTTTTAAAAGAACATTTTCGTAAGCACAATCCTCTCACTATCACATGTAACGTGACGTCTTGGTTTTCCAGCCTTTAAATTATTTTAAATAAGTGTCTTAGAAAGGACTCCTGCCGTTCGGGTCGCACTCGGGTGTTAAGTCAATACTTCACGGCTGCGTGATGTCTTAATACACTGCCTGTGTTGTTCAGACAGGAAGGCCATCCGTGTTGGAGGAAGGCTACAGCTCCAGCTATTGTGAAGCTGTCATGCCTGCCCCTCAAAAGCAGATGAAGCCGTCAGATTATTAATATATGTATAGTGACAGGCCCCTTCATCCACCCCCTCTGAAACATCCCACCCTCACCTCTTTCTGAATCCCTCAACCCAAACCCAATCAAAAAAAATATGCTCGCATTCAAAGCGAAGGGGCGAGAGGGTGGACTCCGAGGGTCATAGGCCAAATAAATTTTGAAAGCAAATTCTTTTTCCCTTGCAACCTGTTTTTTGCTGCGGTCCACTCCCCTTCTCCTCTGTGTCCATTCAGCCACGACTTAAAGCTGAATTGGCAGCCGCTTTCAAAGTGGCTGGCAGTGGGGTGATCCCAGGGAGCTGTGGGGCTGACATCTCTCTGAGCGTGTGTATATGGCAGGGTCAGCCATCGCCGTGACTCCTAGGCCTTCGCTCACTCAGCCGCTACCACCAGTCAGTCCTGGGGAACTGAAATTACAATGTGAAAAGCTGGCGGACTGCAGGCATTCTTCACCCCCCATGGCATTTCTCCTTTCTCATGACAGTTCCTCTGAGACTGCTTTTTTCTTTCATGTTTCATTTTCTTTCTCTTTCTCTCGCTCTGATTATTTAACAACATAGAAACAGGGCTGCCAGGGAGCGAGATGCTTGATTGACAGCCGGAGGGAGTACTGCAGTCAGCACAGGGTTAAATTCGATTTTCTGCATGTTCACTACTGTTGTCTGGAGGCATTTAATGCCTGTTGTGAGGCTTTTTTTTTGATGGATCAATTATCCATTTTAACATGAAGTGTAGCTAGAAACCAAACAGATGAAATGTGAGACACCTGTCAACATTTGCTATTAGCAGGAGGAAATTGAACTGATCCAATGACAGCTAATTAATTCTATGTTCCAGTCTGTAATAGAAGCATTAGCGAGTTTGAACGTAAAAAAAATGCAATAGATTGGAATTAAAAAGCAGAACTTGGATAATGACCCAGGATAAAAATCTTGTTCATCTGGAAATGGAACTAAACAAACAAATAAAAAAGATGGGAAAATTTATAAAAATCATTATAATAATACAATATAATATAATATAATATAATATAATATAATATAATGTGATTTAATGTATGTGTGTGTGTACAAATATGAATTTCTTAAAAAATATATAGTTATTAATTTAAAATGTATTACAATGTCAGAAATCATGAAATCATCTTTCTTTACCTGCATTAAAAGTTATAAGTGCAAACTCTAGATTTAAGTGCATGCCATGTGTATGCGTATAAGCAGCGTGGGAGAATCTTAGCAGGATAAGCATGTATGAGCCTCCATATGACGAGAGAGAGATTCATTGTGATTACGGATGGCATAAATTTACTTACTCTCATAGGGAGAATAGGAGGGAGGAGATGCTTCTTAATTTTGTCCCAGGAATACACAGCGCTGTCCCTTAAAGTCTTTGAAAAAGATCTGCCTGCGTTAGGGCCCCAAGTTCTATGCAACAATCTCAGACTTAATTTAAAGATCAGTTCAGGGTCCAGAATGTGTGTGTATGGAACGTGCGTAATAGATAGAGCCGTCATCCCTCAGATGTTTGGAGGTAATCTTCAGCTAGGCTTGGTCTAGCAGGCCTCTACCCTAAAGGGATTGATGCAATGTCAGCACCTTTGGCTCAGGGGTCACCTTCTCCTCTAGCCTCCTCACTCTGACAAAAGCGCATTTCTCTCGTACTCTATCTCCCCCCATTCGCTCCTCTCTCCGCTTTTTATTCCTCTCTATTGAATTCATCGGCCGTGGAGGCAGCAGGCACCTTCATTTGAGATGTGAATGAAACATTTTCATTAAAAGAGGCTGGAGAATTCCGAGCTCGGAGACAAGGCCAAAGCCCGAACCAAGACAATGACGATTCCGAAGATTATTTCTCTCTCGCTCTCTCCCATCTCTCGTGCTTCTCAATTTTGCCTGCTGTCACTCCGTCTGCCGGGTGGCAGGCTGATTGAAATCAGCACTGTGTCACGGCCGTCATATCTCGCACAGACATAAAACATGCAGGACCATAAATAAGCAACAGGCTACTGTCAGATCTTCCACCCCGGTGTCTGAGCAGTGGGGGCCGAGGGGAGAGACACGGGAAGGTTAGGGCTCTGGGGGGTTTGCAGAAATGCCTAACCACTGAAGAGTGTTGCGCAGGCTTCACAGAGACACAGAGAAGACAAGATAACGTCTATCGGGTTATCACCCAGTTCAAGTCGCTCCTCGGACAGCAAGGCCGCTGGGACGGGTTGTCAGGGAATTTGTGTCCTTGTTCTCTTTCTCTCTCCTGTTGTGTGGCATTTGTGCTTTGTTCAGACAGTAAAATTTTTAAAAACACATCGTAAAAGATATTGATCTTCAGCTGATAACCTCTGTCAAGTACTGCAAATTTTGAGCTAATTAGCGCAACCAAAAAAATCTACGAAGCGTTTTTCCACAGACATAATGATTTTAATATTGTACAAACTGTATATTGTATCGCCTAACCCTACCTATCACAAAAAAAGTTCTGTATTTTTACATTTTCAAAAAACACAATTTGGTATGATTTATAAGCTGTTTTCCTCATGGGGACCAAAAAATGCCCCCACAAGGACAAGTATTTCAGATGTTGCCAACTTTGTAGGGACATTTTGTCCTCATAATGTAAGGTTTACCAAGACCACACACACACACGCGTGCACGCACACACACGTTCTCATGTTTTATGGAGACTTTCCATAGACATAATGATTTTAAACTGTATATTATTTTCCCTAACCCTAAATCTACCCATCACAGAAGACTTTCTGCCTTTTTTACATTTTCAAAAAAACATAATTTAGTCAGACTTATAACATGTTTTCCTCCTCAAGAACAAGGATTTCGGATATTGTCAAACATTTTGTCCCCATAACATAGGACCGCACACACACACTAAAAAGCTCTCTTTTCAGCCAATGAATGCTCTCCACTTGTTAATGTAATAGAATACCACTGCTTTGAAGGGTGTGAAAGAATAAAATTACTCGCCCACACAAACCTCGCAAATTCTACCTCGCACCCGTACTTGCAGGCACAAGAAAGCAGTAAGTGGGATTTTCTCACTTCACCAATGTGATATAATTGCTGAGCAAAACATCCAGTTCACTCAGGTAGCTAATGGTCAAGAGACGGCGGCGATAACGTGATGAAGTGCAAAGTCATAATCATGTCTGCTGCCTGTCTCAGATGCTGGCTTTAAGACACTAATAGGACTCAAGAGGGACCGAGCATTCCCTCACAACCTGACTCAAACCTGTTAGCACAGTTAATGAGCAAAGTTAGCAAAGCTCGGACAGGGGGCCGAGTCGCACTTCCTCCGGCCTAATAAAGCGCTTCCTCTTTAGTGTGACTGACAGGAAAAGTAATCAGTTGGGGCAGAACATTTTTCTACAATGTCTAACAGTGACAGCACTGGGCTTAATGCAATTTAAGAACGATTACCGACAAATTGCGACGGTACACAGAGATTTGGGCATTTAACATAGCTTAGCCACAGATGGCGGAAAGTTTCCTCTGCGGCCGCCTATTGTTTACTTGCAGCAGCGAGAGTAAACTTTTCTTTGTGGATGTGAGCCCATCTGCCTGTCACGGAGGACTCGCGTACGTAGTGCTTCTCGCTGCTCTCCCTCTCCCTTCCTTTTTGCTCACAGGCCCGTTCTCCTCCATCTGCTTGCTGTCCATTGATCTGCCTACTCAGGCATCAGTCTGTTTAACATCTGCTACAAGTAGCTCAAGCTCAGGTAACTAGCTCTCCGCTCGGCACCGCTTATTGATCTGTGTGTCCACCTGCGTTAACATCTGTTCCTCCATGTCTTTTGTCAAACAAACATCCACTTTTTGCGCTGACAACTCTTCCGCCACCTCGCCGAAGTTTCGCTCCTCAGATTGCATGAGGCGATAGATTGAGAGGGTCAAGCACCTGCTCAAACGAGAAAAATGGCTAGATGTCTTTGTTTGGGAAGCAAGAGCAACTATTGCTCACTGCTTCAAAGACCAATAGCATGGTTGAATATTTATTTGCAAACTAAAGTATCAGTCCGAATTAATGTATTAAAATAATAACCTCTTTACTATAAATGTGTATGTACTGAAATGAAGCCCCTCCCAGGGAAAAACATTTGAATATGCATGCATAAAAGCTAGCGAAAAGTCACAGGAGTCTGTTTTTATTCAGAGATCAAAGACGTCATGCATATTTCACTCACCGCTG
Source organism: Rhinogobio ventralis (assembly GCA_039654625.1). Taxonomy (NCBI): domain Eukaryota; kingdom Metazoa; phylum Chordata; class Actinopteri; order Cypriniformes; family Gobionidae; genus Rhinogobio; species Rhinogobio ventralis. The sequence continues at coordinate 7,826,803 of CM077206.1, read as the reverse complement.
AATTAATTTCAGTGTCATGTAAATTCTGCTATTTCTGTTGTGGCGTAGCATTACAATATCAAGTATAATCTGCCCGTGATCTGCAGTTTCCAATGAAAAGATCCTCCCTCTCAATGTAGCGCAGGTGTGTGTGTGTGCCGAGTGTTGTTTGCGTGTAAAGATAAAGTGATTTTGTGTGTGTGAGGGAGTAAGCCAGGCATGCAAGCGGAGCATCTTAAAATCTATTTAGAAATTTACCTTGGCAGGCGTACACTGCCAATAGGAAACACTGTTGCAATTTTAATTTGCTCTTTTGTAATGACGGGGCGTAGGTTAGTTAATTTCAATTTCTGATTTCAAAAGCTATCAAATAGCGCTCAGATGAGAAATCAATTTTCTCAGCTGCTCGGGCTTTGTGGCAAAAAAGCCTCCTGCCATTGGAGGACAGACTATCACATGACCCAGCCAGGGATTAGTTCAGTAGGCCCATGTTGCAGCCACCTCAATTACAGCCTGCCTCTTGTAATTTACCTTTATAACATCTAATTCCCAGACAGAACTCATATTTAATTCATGAAAGCCTCCGCAAGAGTAATTGTAAAATAAATTGCCATAGAAAATATCAATTTGTGACTACAATTTTTATTAGGTATGCTAGCAGCATTCAGCGCTATGTCGCACCCCTTCATTTTGTGGTAAACAAAGAGAGGAGAAACGCAACCCTTGTGCCAGTTGCCGGCAAGAATTGTTTTTTTTGTTTTTTTGTTGAGCCGAAAATGATTTCAAACAGTGTACTTGAGTCACAATCATGCTCTCGTTATACTTGTTTCAGAGCAGATTGGTCATTTGTGATGCATGTGCGAGAATTGATTTATTGTCGTATAAATTGTAGCATTCTTGATGGATCGATGATAAGATGTTAATGCAATGACAATGATAATGGTTTATTCACAGTGCACAGTGCAGTGGTTTTTATTTTAATCAACAGCAGAGTGAATTGTCTGGTGAAATAAGTTTCCCCAGCCAAAGCCATTAACAGTAGTAATTATATAAATGCTTTATTCCTTGCTCAAATAATGTATTGCTGGACATATGTTATTTGCACCTGAATGGTTTTATGACATGCTGTAAGTCAATGAAAAGAAAGTACAAAAAAGTTTGGTCATTAACAGAGGCATGCAAATTACAGCACATTTTATTATTGTAAAAAGAAAGTATTTTTTCTCGTTAAGATCTTGTTAAGTTCATTTGTGGCAGATGTCTTTATGCATGTGCATTACCAAACCTCTACTATCCTTAGGTTTTATCAGCTTGCCTCCCCCATGTATAATTATTTGACTGTAAGGTTACTCCATATTGTTACCATGACAACTGTTTGGGTGAGGCCTCTTCCTCTTTCAACCTCAGCTGTCATCTCTTTACCTAAAAGCTTTGTAATTGCTCTCATTTGCATACTGCAATTAAGTGTGTTAGCTCACAGCAAGACAAATCAACCTCTCCTCTCAGATGTGTGGATAGTATAATTATATTATCATAGGACATCAAAAAACATATAATGTGAAGATTCCTAGCCATTCATTCCTTCATTCCTTTATTCATTTATTCATTCATGCCTTCATTTGTCCAGTCATCATTTATCCAATCATTTTTACAGGTCTCTTTCTGTACGTCCATCAAGCTAAATAATGTAAAGTCTAAACATACAATACAGTAGCAGATCATTTTAACTTAAATACCAAATGTACTGTATTGGCTGAAACTTATACTATATATATGTGTGTGTGTGTGTGTGTGAAATGTTTAAAATCTGAAATTGCATATATATGCAATATATATATACACATGCAATATATGTAATATATGCTATTTCATATAATACCGTGGCGATATTATGTTGAATTTCATTCTGATAAAAAATTGTGATAAAATATAAAATGTGATAAATATAAAATCTGAAATTGCATATATATATATATATATATATATATATATATATATATATATATAATCCCTTTTTTTATAAATATAAATGCATATTTAATATAAAATGAAATTGCGTATGAAATTTCTGATTTTATACATTTTATATATATATATATATATATATATATATATATATATATATACACATCAGTAAGTATACACACATTAATGACCCATCAAGCATGTGTCGGTGGTTGTTATGATTGTAAGGCAGCAATATTTGAGTTGACCCACAAAAGACTCAATAAACTCAAGCAGCTAAGCTGCTCACAAGACCCTCTGACATGCCTGTCACTTATAATATGTGGTCATTATGAAGGTTCTCTACAACTAATATGAAAATGATTTTTTTCCCCTACTGGTTTCATGTATATTATCGACACAAGTCACACATAGTAATTTATTCTAAGTACAGATTTCAGCCACAACTATAGTGAGAAAAAAATACAGCGGATGTTTTTTTTTCTTTACAGGAGTGTTGTAGTTTGATCCTGATTACACCCAATTATGAGGATTCAACACAAAGAGCTGAATTAATTCTTATGTACAAACAATGTCTTTAAATAGCATGATATTCACTTCTAAACGACAACTGGGAATTTACAATTTATCTCATAAAACATACTTATATATTTTTTTGATTTTGTTATGAAATGTAAAATTAATTAAATGCTATTATTTTGTATTTGATTTTCATAAAAAAATAAATGCATAAGATAAAATGATAAATGTAGTCTTTAAAATGTTAGGAATTAATTGCACTAAACAGAAAGTAAAACAAATGGCAGGAAACATGCCATAGCTTGATATCCTTTTATAATTGTCCCCAGTGCTACTGAGGTAAATAACTCCAGGCAATTGCTGAGATGTGTTATTATTTTTTAATAGTGCAGAAAAACCCACACTGGCAGTCAGAGGTGAGGTGAGCTGGAATCCCCGGCTGCCTGCCTCATTTGAAGTGTGCGGCACGGCTGCTGAGGGAAGAGGTCACTGGAGCAGCTCTGGAACTCAGACTGCAGGATTCATTTGCCTTTTGTTCAGGTCTCAGTGGTTGATTAAAACGCTACTGTATTTTCTCTTTATATACTTGACAGAGACAGAGTGAGTGATATGAGTCTCGGAGAAGAAGAAAAAAACATTTCTTTTTTAGGAGATGTCCTGATGTTATCTTTGTGATCATGTGGGGGCTTCTCGCTGTCATTCTTTCTGTCTCTATGTCTCTCTCGCTCTCTCTCTCTCTCTCTCTCTCTCAACAACACACTTTTGTCTTACATTCATCAAAGCAGCCGAAGAGCATTGGCATGTTAATTTCTGAATAATGCGACATTTATTAGAACAGAATTTGGAAACAGATCTAAGTGACGGTGTCTTTGAAATAGAGGAGAAAAGATGGAAGGTGAAATTCATCTACAAATAATAACACTAATGATAAAATAAAATAGGTAACATTTTAGTTTAGGGTCCAATTCTCATTATTAACTAGCTGCTTATTATCATGCATATTACTAGGATATTGGCTGTTTATTAGTACAAATAATTACACATATTAATGCATGATCATATTCTACATCCCTTAATACCTAAACTTAACCAACTATTAATAAGCAGTAATTAGGATTTAGTAATTAGGAGGCAAAAGTCCTAGTTAATAGTGAGAATTGGACCCTAAACTAAAGAGTGACCATAAAATGAGGTAAAAATAAATAAACACAATTATGTATTTGACAAGAAAACAATTAAGCAATTGAATTAATATCTACATGCACTATGTGGTATGATCATGCATCATATTAATGATGTATATTAATGATGTGTAAAACATAAACGACTAGTTTAATAGCAAACAGAGGAAAATGCTGTTCAAATCCACAAACACAAATTACAGAAAATAATTTATGTGCTGTTCGCCTCTTCTGGCAAGCTCCTTACATTTGTCGAAAGCATCTGTTTGTGTAAATACACAGCACATTAAATCAGCGCCTGATATTTCTTTAAACAAGCGACAACATGCCACGGTATACGCGTTACGGAATGTGTTGCTAATAAAATGTGTGCTAATCGAGCTGTAAAAGAGACCTAAAGCTCCTTGTGTGCCAGTGTGACACAGAGAGAGACGTGTTAGCCCGGTCAGATAGGAGGTTGTTTGCCTAGGAGTCTCAGCAGAGCCTTGGAAACCAGCTCCCACGGTGGGGAGAGACAATGCAGTTTGAAGCGGTGATTAAATGGGAAGGTTACAGGTCCTGGGCCAACCACATTGTTTTTCTTTGCCGTAGACCCAGCGGGATTCTAATGAAGAGCTCTTGAACTGCCAGTCAGGCGAGCTGTGACAGTGTTTCAGGCAGGACGGTCCTCTCCGGGCCTTTTTAGAGAATACACACACACACCTATGCATAAGGGCAATGCACACAGAATCTATGTATGCACACGCACACACTCGCAAAACACACAGGCTTCTATTCAGTGTTCCTCGTCAAAATGAAGATGTCACTCATGTGACCTCACACAAATCAGCAGCTGTTCATTTCTGGCCTTCTCCGACTGGAACGAGACGAAGCCACATAACGACAACGCAGAAAAGAAAAAGCAGCAGGAAGAAAAACATCTAATATTTGCAATATATGTTTTGCCTTTCGAAACTGATGCATCACAAAGGTCGTATTTTTCTTCCATAACTTGTTTTGTTCTAAGAGCTAACATATGGTGCATCTAACTTACACAACATAAAGCTCATTCAGAACAGAACAAAGGCAGGAAACTGTCATAGGTCAGGTAATGCAACAAATGTTGCGAAATTATTTCGAAATTTTTACGTTTACCATGCTTGAACCAAATGTCAGAAAACTTTTCAAAATTTTCTTTTTAAGGAAAAAAAAGAGAATAAGGGGCCATTTACTCTATACAGTTTTCAACTAAAAATGTAAAAAATGCTATGCGTTTTGGCAGATAATTTACTCAATGCCATTTTTATTTAATTAATTAATTTTTTTATGTATTAATTTTTTATATTTATTTCATTTAGCTTTTTTTTATGTATTCATTTTTTTTATTATTATTTCATTTTATTTTTATTTTATTTTATTATTATTTTTGTTTAGTTAACAGGGACATTGTACATTAATAAAACATTTCTGTAAATGTGCCAGAATTAGCCAAAGGCTATTTTTCATCTGTAGTCCCTGGATTTTCTGTAGAAAAAAATATGTGGTTAAAAATACATTCTAGTACAATTTAATCAAATACATAACACTATCCATAAAACCATCTATCAGTAAAAACAAATCAATGGAAATTTATGGAGACAATAGTAGGACAGCCAGCAGGTAATGTTGACAAAGCTGAGTACTAATTAACCATTTCTTTAACTAAATTCTTAATAATTCATATGTATCTCGTTCTCTTATAGTTGCTGGAATAGCGTTCCATTCCTGTGCAGCTTTAACAGAGAAAGCAGATGAGGTATAATAATATAATATTATGGTATAATACAATCTCCTCTTAACGCACCTCTTGTGGAGCAATAAGAAGTTGTTCTAATACTAACTAACTAAGAGCACTGTAAACCCGAAAAAGTTGGCAAAACTAAAAAAAAATTGAGGTAATCAGTTACATCATTTTTTTTAAGTTATACATATACATTTAAGTCATACATTGAACTTAAAATCATCATGTAATTGCAATTTAAATATTTTTAGTAGTGGAAATGTAGCTAGCTATAACTAGCTAATTCAGCAAATGCTAACTGGTAACACAATGCTTTGATAACATTAACATAACATAGCAATTGCTGAAAGAGTACACATATCTGTTCTCAAATTAAGCTCATGCTCCACTTGTCACCATGATGCAAACTCTTGTAAAGTACACTGTAAAATCCAACAGTTGTTCTTACTAAGACTTTTTAGTAAACTTAACTTAATGTCCAATAATTTTTTGAACTTACTTAAAACAATTTATACATTACTTGACTGGTTTGAGTGCCATTTTGCCAAAGCAAAAAAAAAAAAAAAAACAGGCGGGCGGGCAAAAGGTTTTTGAGGCGGGGCAATTTTTAATAGACTTTTGACTAATTTCCTCCACTTCCTCTCACCATTATAGTGATCAGTGTTCCTTTGGTTGGGCACTTGGAACTTCATTCATATTATTGTTATTCTCTTCCTAATGATGCAGCGATGCAACAAGAAATCACAGTTATCTGATTTCAAAGGAAGGGAAGTAATATATATATATATATATATATATATATAGTCTATATTTTTGACAATATCTTGCAACTGACCATGCTTGAGTCACACACACACTTCAACATTCAGCATCAAAACACAACAATGCTAACAAGGTTTTTTTGTTTTTGTTTGTTTTTTTAATTAATAAGACCTTTACCATTTTATTTGCTGTCGTTATTGGGGTTATACTGACAAAAGACAAATGGTAAAATAAAGCCAAAAATAGTAAAAACAAAGCAATTAATTTATTCATGCTGCAATGCATTCTGGGAGTACACTTCCTCAGATCTCAGATAGAATTAAGTTGACAAAACTTAAATGGTTTAAGTAAGAGCTCACTTAATTGAGTGTTAAGTGCATTCAGTGCTAGTTGAACTACAAAAAATATGTTCACTTGTTCAAAATGTGGAAACCGATTGCAAATAGTTTTTTAAGATTTGATGATCAGAATGACAGATTAAAACTATGTTGAGAATAATAGTATTTAAGATGTTTGCAAAACATAATATAACACTGTTGGTTAAATGGAATTACTCAAGTAATCTTACTATTAAATCTTAAGTAAGATTAGTAATTATTAGTATTATGAGTATTTTAACTAGAATTGCCATTAAACTAACTTGATATTTATTATTACTTGGGAGGAGTTAGCTTTCTTTACTTTTAGCTGATTTTACTTTTAGCTGATTATTAAATTAACTTCATTATTCCTTTTAAGTTTGCTTTGCAAAAATAAGGCAATCGGTTTCCAAACTTTTTTTTAAGTAAACTGAACTTGTTAGAATTTACAGTGTAGCACAGCAAAACATTAAGCATTACTCAATCTCCCACTTAACATTGAACTTGCACACAAAAAAAATTACATAACACTTGATTTTAGCATTTGCTCTCCCTTTCAAGCGCCATGGCAAAGCATGCTGGGAAATAGCCCAGTTTAAGGTAAATTAAAGTTTGTCTAAATTAAAAGAACCAAGTTCATAGAACTCAAAACAATGAAACAATTCAAATTAGTTCAAATGTGTCAGTTTCGTGAACTGATCTGGAACAGTTCCATATACTCATAAAAGTTAATTTGATTGAACTAATTTGTTTAATTTGAGTTTTTTCTACTCAAATAATTTCGAGCATTAGTGTTTACAGTGAGGAGGTGAAGTTAAACCATAAATAATCTTATACATCAGGCATACATTTGCATATTTAATTATATTTTCCCATCTCAGCAGATTCCATTTTTTAAATATTGAACAATGATGAAAGTGTACTGGTTTCTTATCAAGAACTAGGTGTACGTTTGTACAAAGAGTCACTGAACTCGCCTGAGACCAAGTTGTTGAACAACAGATAATGGGAGAAACAATCATAGAATGCATATACATCTTGACTGCCTCTAATGACATATAATCTCTAGTAAAGCTAAAGTTATAAAGATTAAACTTAACCTGGTTACAAACCCTTTTAACCTGAGCTTTAAATATGAGTTTAGACTCAAGCAATTTTCCAAGGTATTTATATTGAGAAACTTCCTGCAGCCTCACCCCTGACACAAACACATCTGGTTACTGATACGGTTTGACTAAGAACCATGCCGATACATAAACCACAGAATTTGTAAGTTCATTAGCAACTTGTGTCAAACTATTTCCATGTAAATAAATTACAGTATCATCCGCCTACATTTGCATATTAATGTCAGGACATACAGAATGATGATCATTTATATATATGATTCTATCCAATTGAGTGTATTTAAGGAGAAATTAAAACTAGATAGACATAAGAATTCTATGATTAACAGTGTCAAAGGTTTTCTTCAGATCAAGAAGCACGGCTTAATCTAAAAGAGTTTAGGGGCCTGAAAACGCAAACTTTAGAAAACATGTTTCAAAGTGCAAGTTTTAGAAAACAATGCCGTTATCATTTTCGTCCGTCCGTGCAAAACGCAAAGACAAAACTTTTCCATTTACCAACTTGATGAAAAATTTAAATTCTGTCATCATTTTCACGCATGTCATACCAAACCTGAGCGTGATAACATGTATAGGAAAAAAACGGAGAAAATATGGTAGATAGATGTTTAGGAAATAAAAGTGAGCAGAATGTAGAGATGTTAAGAACGTTTTTTAAAGTCTTGGTTTGTGAACATCAAAAATATGAGCTCTAAAATATACAGCTGGTTCTACACTAAAATAAAATGTCTAAATGTCCAGTTTTCAATTTAAAGTTTTGTATTATACTTTTATTATTCAAATAACAATTGAAATTGTTAATAAAGAATGAAGAGAATCAATATCTGAAAAGATATTCATTTGAATAATTTATAACATATAACATATTATTCTAAACATATAAAACAATATCTAATATTTTATAATATATTATAATGTAACTACTACAACTACTAAAATAGTTTATTAAAAAAATGAAAATTCTGTCATCATTTGCTCATGTCGTTCCAGACCTGTATGAATTTCTTCTGTGGAAGTTTGAACCGTTTTTGTCCATATACAGTGAAAGTCAATACAACAATAGCCCTCTCTGACTGTATAGATAAAAACAGAATTTCAAAAATATTTTTGGGTGAGTATCCCTTTAAACACAGCCGATTAAATGCCATCAGATGCCACAGATTCTTCTGCTACACTTTTATTGGCTCTTTTTCCCCATTTAACATTTTACATCAGATATCAGAGGGTGTGTAAAAGGGGTACGTGACAGCCACACCAAGATGTCCTTCTGTCTCTCTCTCTCTCTCTCTCTCTCTCTCTCTCTCTCTCTCTCTCTCTATCAGGCTCCCCAGGCAGGCTGGTCAAGCAGAAATGAGCCCCACATCAATTTCCATTTGTATTTATCCAGCCCATGACCCTGGTCTTTTCACAATGCTGCAGGAGCCACAAATTACACCCATCATAACTCGCAGTCTGACTGCCCGCCGCTCCCGCTATCAGAAAATTAACATGCTTATGTATCAGCCAGGGGTTCAGAGTGTCACGGCACAATTATACAGTCATGCTACCTGCCTGGCTGACTGGCTAGGGCCTGGGGCTTGGCACATGACACACACACACACATTCCTCACTAAAGGAATCCTAGAGGGCTGTCGCATCTATCACAGAGCTAGTTAAGATAACTTTGGTTCAGATGGCTGTGCAACACTATCAAACATCACAGGAAGCTGCAGAGTGCTTGCAGCAATGCACATGTAACAGCAAACATCCACGCGTGCTTATCGCATTATTGCATTGGGAGGGGGTGGTGGGCATCAAAGAGAGACAGGAAGGAAAGAAAGTGATGCTAAACAATCAATTTGTGATAAATGACAGTTTAAAGATGTGCTATACGCCTTGAAATATTCAGCTGGATAATAAAGCTGAACTGAGATACAAAAAGATACTCAAATTCTGTGATCAGCAGAGCACCTCTCATAAGCTATCGGCTTGCTTTCCGGCCCCCCATCATCCCCCACAGAGTGAAAAAAACAACAAAAAAAAAAACAGCGAAAGCTTCCGTGCTTGGTACCCCGGTGTGCTCCGAATGTCATGCCATTAGAGGCTGTGAAATGAGGTGCCACTCATGAGTGATTATGCTGCTGGGAGAGGAGAACATATAGACCCTCACTGTCTGCAGCTACTACTGCCTAAGCCTCGCATAAAGCCCCTCTGATAAAGGGACACACACCCGCTCGCACTCACACATCTTCATCTCACGCTGATAATGTAGGAAGAACGCTTTCATTCTGAAAACTTCACTCTAATCCCTTTCAGGGCAGCTTTAAGTTTAATGGAAAAGTTAAAGTGTGTGTGTGTATGTGCATATGTGAGGAAAACTGAGGTGTGAGTGATAAAATGTATGGGGAAAAACTGAGGAAATATGGCAGATATATCTTATTGTTATAGGAAATATGAGTGAGCAGAGTATAGAGATTTTTAGTCTTGGTTTGTAAACGCCAAAAATATGAGCTCTAAATTATACAGTTAGAACTAAAAGATAAAAACACGTTTTTTTTCTCTGAATATTTTTGGATGTCTGTTATTATTATTATTAGTAGTAGTAGTAGTAGTAAAAGATTAAACTTCTATGTACAGTTTTCAAAGAAAATATTTTTTGTATTATACTTTTGTATTCTAAAAGTTTTGTATTATACTTTTATTTAAAAAAAAAAAAACTATTGAAATTGTTAAAATTTAAGAGAATCAATTCTGAAAAGATATTTATTTGAATAATTTAATGTAATATCATAACATATTATTCAAAAAATATAAAACAATATGATTTTTTTATATTTTATAATGTAAATAATAATAATAATAATAATAATGTGGTAACACTTTACAATAAGGTTTCATAACATTAGTTAACATGAACTAAGAATGAACAATATTTCTAGAGCATTTATTAATCTTAGTTCATTTCAACATTAATACATTATTAAAATCAAATGTTATCTAAAGCTCTAAAATCTAAACTAAAGTTAACATCAGTTAATGCACTGTGAACTAACATGAACAAACAATGAACGACTGTATTTTTACTAACATTAACAAAGATTAATAAATACTGTAACAAATGTATTGCTCATTGTTAGTTCATGTTAGTTAATACATTAAGTAATGTTATCAAATGAGACCTTATTATAAAATGTCACCAATAATGATTATTGTTATTTTGTTTTTGATAAAACATTATTATACATTTTACCGGTTTCGTTCATTTTTTGTACAAACATGGACAATGTGATTTTTATGTGGCAACAAATTGCTTTTGAGTCTGTCAGATTGATTTCATTGTCGTTGGCAGACAGGACGCCGTCCCCTTAAGCATTGATGATAATAATAAGCTGTTCACAGATATGGGTAAATAAGCATGAGAGAGAGACATGATTTTGGTTAAATTATACTCTTGTAAAAATGCGGCATGTAGTTTAACAATAGGTTTTCTTTATTTTATTTTATATTTGGAAATGCATTTTTGTTTTGTTTTGTATCACTTGTGATCAAGGGAATCTGGGACACTTGATTTGAATTGATCTGAAAAATATACTTTGCAAAATTTTGCCTCGCTAGTTAAACAAAAAAACCTCAAAATGTCATCACGTCATGCTGTTCAGCTGGTCCTGATGAAAAGACCGTCGCCATGCTCATCTCATTCCGGTCTTATCTTTCACTCACAACTTGCACTGGAAACACAGAGTCTGCTGCCCGGCACAAACGGAGTGTTGTGTCTCCTTTTATCCCCGCAGAGGGAATACGCACAACCCTCACACTCTATTGGGTATTGCAGTGTTGTGCAAAAACATTGTTATGTTTCAGCACAATAACATATTGCAAGCTGCCATTGTCCATACAATCTGCGAGATCCGCTTGCCCGCATTGTGCTTATTACTCGGATCGTGAGGTATGAACTTGGCATGACTTACAACGTAATTTGCAGTCTACACTGTACCATGCACATCTCCTCACATTCCCCTCTGCTCTGGCTCCCCTGACAGAGTCAATAGGGGGCATCCCTCATCTGTCCAAAAGACAAACAGTAGAATACTAATTAGATCTATATTTGTCACCACTGCTAGCACTTGCCCACACACTCACAGAGCTTTCTTTGTCCTCTGAGGTTGTAACTAGTTGTGGTCTGGCAAACCCCTTGAAGACCAAACGCCCTTTACGTCGACTGGATTTCACTACTTTGCTGTGTGTGTGTGTGTGGGGGTTCATTCTCCACGAGCTCCAGAGAGAAGGAGCAGACCCTCTGCTGACTGCCTAACCCAGAGGGGAGGCAGCGGCGCTTGCTGAGTGCAGCTCTGCTCAATCTGGGGGCCAGATGGCTGCAGGCTTTGGGCAGGTAGTGGAGGCAGTGAGTCTGTGAGTCGAGTAGTGAGGCAGAGCAGATTCCCTCGGCTCATCTTAATACCCTCTTGTGCCACAGCCATGGGCAAAGGCCACAGACAGGCCAGCGGCCCCCTAACTGAGTCTCCAATCACTATGTTTGTCTCTCGGTGTAAGTCTGGCCCACTATTTCTGTTGCCTTCTCTTCTTTTTCCATCTCTCAACAATAACATAAAAAAGTTAAAATCAAAACTCGCATTCTTCTATGTTCAGCCGGATAATTAATGTGTGCATTAAGAACTAAATAAAAATACGACCAAACTAAGAGAGAGAAAGAGAGAGAGAGAGAGAGAGAGAGAACTTAAAACTAAAACTACTTAAAATATTGACTGAATTTTGAATACAAGGTAACACGTTATAACAACATTAATAATCATTATCACATTTTATAATGTTTAGTTAATATTAGTTAACATTAATTCACATAGTCAGAAATGTCATATGTATATAAGTAAAGCATGAATATATTTATTCATAAAGCATTCAAAAGACTGGTTTGTTAAACATAATACTATTAATTATGTTTGTTAACATAATAATAACAATTAAAAAAATTGTTATTAATGATTTTGAGCAGTCAAAATATTGTTATGAAGTGCTATATCATATTTTATTACATCGGTAACACTTTACAATAAGGTTTCATTAGTTAACATTTGGTTAATATATTAACTAACATGAACTAACAATGAACAAAACATGTTACAGTATTTATAAATCTTAGTTAATGTTAGTTAATAAAAATACAGTCGTTCATTGTTTGTTCATGTAAGTTCACAGTGCATTAACTAATGTTAACAAATACAAATTTTGATTTTAATAATGTATTAGTAAATGTTGGAATTATTATATTATATTATATTATACTTTAAAAAATGTAAATAAAAATAAATAAAATAAACGCAAATAAATGGAAACCTTAACCTTAAAAATACAAAATTAAATATAAGTACGTGTTTGACTATAAGACATAAGCAAAATAACTGGAAGCTAAACTTAGTTGAATGCTGTCAAAGAAAATTTGGTACAACCATTAGCCCTCCCAAAGGCACGATTTACATGAAAGCAAATGGGTGCATCATGGGTCCTAATAGAATATTTTGCCTTTGGCTGCATGCGGGCTTGTGTATCCATGTGCATGTGTATGTTTATATGGCGGTGCTTCCCTGTACCACCTGGGCTTTAATCGGTATGACTGGCAGGGAGACTCCGGCAGGATGTGCTCAGCGAGGTGAGACTGGCGCCACCCTTCCACGCACTCCACGCTCTCTTGCCTCCTTCTCCCTGCTCTCCCTCCTCATATTATATAAAGAGTGGCAGCAGGCAGAGTGACAGACTGCCCCCAGAGATGACACCTGTCACAGAGGGGAGCGCTGCTAATCTACAAGCCTCATTTTGTTTGAACTCTCTGTCACCTCACTGTCAAATCCTCATCTTCTCAGTCACTGCCAGCGTCCCTCCCCTCGGCCTCTCTCTATTGCTCCAGCAACCAGCCCTCCCCCACAGCCGACCCCCCCCCAAAACTTCATTGCCCATGCTACCGGTACTCTGACCAACATCACCCTGTGTAGACACAGCCGCCCACCCGCCACACACACACACACCAATCAGTCCTCACCGAATGCACACAGCAGTATGCACGGCATCATATATGCACACACTCATGTAGTACATGCGTCAAGATGGATTTCTATTTTAGTTGACGTTTTTCTGCACATGTCTGGTTCAGTGTTGATGGGGTCAGGATTGTCTTGTCATTTACAATAAGCAAGCATCAATGCACAGAATACTAATTTACCGGTGGTATCAATGCAGTTTTACTACTGCAGTACTTTTCTGTTCCAGCAGTGTAGGCACAATTACAGAACTGATCATTTTCAGCATGATCAAAACAATAAAATAATACTGATTGAAAAAATGATTTGAATAGAACTGGCAGTCTGTGTAGCGATCATCCCAACGCACTTGCATTAAACAGGCTGAAGTGCTGTGCATACTGTGAGATAAAGCCCATTCATGGCGGCAAAAGCTAGTGTGCAATTGCGTTAAAGAGTGTGAATGACCGTGCTCTGAGGCCGAAGTCTCAGTGGAACAAACCTCTCCACCCCCTGCTCAAATATCTGTTTTGTCCCTTTTGCGTCCAGCCTGTATTATAATTATAATGTAATTCATTATGTCTCCGAAGCACATGGCACAAAGGGGGGAGTGCTCCCCCAAAGTCCCTCCTTGCTGTTCAGGCTGACCCAACACGTCCTACCTCACCCTACAGCTCCTACTTCCCAGGCATAAATGCAGCCTCACACCCCCAACTGAATCATGCGTCCCTCCTTGTGTTGATTAAGATATCAACACCCTGTGTGACAGCTGTGTGTGCAGACCCATCTCATAAGGCTCACTTTGAGGTTCAGACCAACGGTAGGTGCGTCGTGGACGCCCTCGGATCTGTTAGAAAGAAACAACAGAGTCAAACCAGCTGTGAACCACTGGAGAACAAATAAGAAAAATTAAATAAAAAACATATATATATATATATATATATTTATTTATTTATTTATTTTTAATTGTCACACTTTAGATTAGGGTCCAGTTCTCACTATTAACTAACTATTAACTATGACTTTTGCCTCAATAAACTCTGACTGCTTATTAATAGTTAGGTAGTTGTTAAGTTTGGTATTGGGTAGGAATGCATATTTTTGTGCCTTATACGTACAAATAAACAGCCAATATCCTAGTAATATGCATGCAAATAAGCAACTAGTAAATAGTGAGAATTGGACCCTAAATTAAAGTGTTACCTTAAAAATAACAGTAATAAAATAAAGCAATTGTGTTCAGAAAGGTGTTCATTTTGGAATTAGCGCAAATAGCATTACAAAACGCAATTTATATCATCTGTATTGGCAGGATTTTTTGAATCAATCACTGTAAATGCTGTCTATTGCACACATATGCATAAAAAATACATATCATACTAAGGTCCAGTTTGGGCTCCAGTCAACGTATTCAAAAGCCACCCATTAAGAGGAATTATCTTTTCGAGACACATGATTGTGTCCCAAAATTACTTTCTTTTGGAATGTGTTGGGCTTAATTAAATCCTTTTTGCTGAACAGGATGCTGCATTTTCGACAATGGTGAGGCCGTTCCCTATTGAACATAATGGTTCTGAGGTTAAATTGAAGGTTGTGTGAATTCTGAAGAGAGCAGCTTTTGCTGTACCCGGGAGGGTGCATTCATATTCAAATGGTTGAAGATGGACATGTACCCAGACTAGAGTACATGTATGCTGTGGCATTAAAAATATAATAATGCAACAAATGAAATTATAACTGCCTTGCATTCACTGAATGCACTACAGTGTCCACTGAAGGACACAGCAACGCATGAAATTAATGTGTTATTTACTTATAAACATAGGATAAAAAAGTCACTTTGAGGATAAGAAATGCGCAGTGTATATATTGTTCACAGTCATGAGATATAAGCAACACAAACATAATCAGACTTTTTTTTTTACATCTCTCACACAAGCACGCACACACAAAAAATGTAAATAGGCCATTATATAGGATCACAACCTGCCGTAGCTCTATTAAAACTGAAATCAGCACAGGGCGTATAACACGTAACAACATGCCTTAGCAGCATAATAAGTCTGTTTAAGATGGGAGCAATGACTTATGGGAGAGTCGGAGACCACGCACGCTCTTTCCTGCAATGGGACGCCCAACATCAATCCACCATTGCACCTTCCCAATTAACACCTCGCCTGGCAATCGTTGGTAGGGCATGAGGCTGACTCCCTTGGCACCCGCTACCTGTCTCAGCTCCTCTCAACACGTGCCCACCTTCAATATGGAATTAACAGTGCAACTCACCCCTCTCGGACCCAGCGTGCCTCAGATTAAACCTGTGCGGGTCTGAGATATGCCAGCCCTTCTGAATGAAGGTTCCTGGGGGTTAAGATTCCGAGTGCAACGGGGGCCAGTGCCAGCTATTGTGCTGCCATTCTTTTAATAATAATTAAACTCCTGTATGAATAAGTTCTTAAATAGAACCCTCCATCCTAATTCCACTTCCAATGAACACCTGATAAGAGAATCATTTTTATGGCCACCTGGGTCCTTGAGCATATCACACTTGATAAGACCTTAATAAATCTAATAAGTTGTTGGAGCTTAGCAAGGGGCCTTTGTGTGACAGAGGAAGTGCTTTTCCCTCCCGCTTCAATTGAAAATAATGCATTTCCATAAACACAAAGGTGGTGCATTTTATCAACAAGGATCCAGCAGAAATCGTATTACAGAACGCCTATTTGTATCAACACACACACACACAAGCACAAAGCTTTTAAGATTTGATTAATTGCAGGGCATTGTGTTAATATCAGTGGCAGAAGATTTACCTTCACCTTACCTTTACCTTTAAACATCTTCCCTCCATCAGACAGATGAGGAATAAGATTCAGCTCAGAATTCAGAGCTTGCAGTAATTTGGACTAAAAGTGGAAATAGATGAGAATAGAGGGGGGCAAATATTCTGTGCACTTTACACAATATCATTATTTTCAATAATGTTTACAAAAAATAGTAATATAGTAATAAGATAGTAATATTAATAATATAGTAGTAATATAGTAATAAAACAGTAATATTATGAACATTGTGGCATTTTCTTAGGGTTAAAAATTGTCCTTGAATAAAACATCTGTTCATCAAATAGTCAAAATATGTGATATGCTGTAATAAAACTATGATAATTTAAAGTGGTCTTCTCTGTGACTTCCTGCTTTATAGTTTTGTCACATGACAAAAAAAAGTTTAACTGATTTAGCAGACAAATGTTTTCTAATAATATTTTAAAACAAAATTGTTACATTGCTTACTTACTTACATAGACTTTTATTTAAGACACAAAAATACAAACATTTTCATTCAGAAATGATAGTGTATTCAGGTCATTCTTTATTCATGAATTGCATTTTAACATACATTTTTAATAACTTAATAGATCAAGACAAATAATAATAATAATAATAGCATCACATGACCCACATATCAATTGCTTTTGATGTCACCATAATTTGACTTTATGGTGATTGTAAATTGACTGATGAAATGTCCTGCTGGACGCCTTTTAACAATTTCAGTGATTATATGACAGTCGACACAACTTCAAAAATTTTATAGTGACTTAATACCTGGAAAAAGAAAATGTCTTGTATCTGCCGAAAACTGATTCACTTACTTGTTGTACTTGTATTAAATCATGTAATTATTTTTCTACCTCCCTCATGCTCATAAAATGCTAAATGAGAATTTTCCTGATATAGTGTTTAATAAAAGCACACTTATTAAAATGGTAATTTTTTTATCTAATGTTTAACTGCACATATTGTGGATGGTATTATGATTGTATTATCTTCTACTTTGGGGTTGACATCATTAATCCATCTACTTTTCAGAGATATTATGAAGTGAGGATCTGACACATGCAGCTCCCTGCTGGAAGACACCATCACTAAATTCAATTTCTATACACACTAAATAGACAGGTGAACAGCGGTCAATTACAATCTGTGATCATCTACATTCATAATTCATTTCAGCCACATTATAACAGTTTTTCAATTTAGTGCTTTTATGAGTTGCAGCAGCAATTAGACAAAGCAACTGATATAAACTCAATCACTGCAGCTTGATGGCTGACGACATAAATTAGATTCATATTCAGCGCGTCAGTCATAGAAGTTGCATTGGCTTAGTATTTGTAAACTTCAATTATCTGATCAGCTGGCGTGAATAAAAAGAACTGAAATAAGTTATAGGTTAGGAGAAATAAATAAACAGCAGTGGCATGAATCATACAGTCAAATAAAGACATTTTTCCAGCCAACCCAGAGACTAAATTGCAAATAAAATGATATAAATGTATATTAATATTTTAAAAAGAAATGAATATGAACATATAGCCAGCCTGGAAATAAACACAAGACTAAATTGCAAATAAAATAAGAGAACTATGTAAAACTATAATGAAATGCATGGCAAAATAAAATTGCATGGTCCATAAGGCTCTTGAAGCACAGGTCATATAGCATGAGAACTATGTGTCCCTTTACCCTTGTGAAATAACAATAAAGTGTACAGTAGCCATGTTTCTGCTGGACCCACACTGTGCACTGTTCAGGCTTGATTGACAGGAACACATAGTGAGCTATTAGCTGATTATAAGTACAGGCTAATCCCACATTTGTCAGTTTCCAGCTGATGTCTGTTTATGGAACAATGAGGCCCAACTCTCCCCTTCTTTTCTACAAAAAAGTGGACCGCAATCTCACACACCTGTAACACGAGCAAACACAAGCCACACGCTGGCATACGCTCTCACACGCCACACGACACACATATCGAATAAAGCCATCATGTACTTATTAGAGGATGGGTTTGGCACAGC
Organism: Rhinogobio ventralis; assembly: GCA_039654625.1. Classification (NCBI taxonomy): domain Eukaryota; kingdom Metazoa; phylum Chordata; class Actinopteri; order Cypriniformes; family Gobionidae; genus Rhinogobio; species Rhinogobio ventralis. The sequence goes on along the minus strand of CM077206.1, from coordinate 7,808,280 downwards.
GTGACAGCCTTTATACAAGACTGTCTATTAAATATTCTCACAAGCGGTACACACAAACTTTTGAGAGCTACGCAAAAGAGAGCTATGCACCACTAGGAGATGTTTCTTGTTGTCCAATGCATATAAAATAATTACAGGAAGAAAAATGAGGTAAAATGCCCTTGACATAGTGATTGTAGGTTATGAGGAAATTTGTTTGGATATGGGTTTAGGATTCACAAAGTCAATTCTCATTTATAAATATGACAAATAAGATAGATGACCCCCATCATCTATGTTGACAGTTTGTTTATTCGTATTCTTGTTCATCCTTCGACACTGAGATGAGCACTGGCCTTGGATGTTTCGCCTCTGTCTATTCTTTTTAAAGATGAATCGCAAGGAAGGAAATTATGGTGTTGCTTTCCTTTGTGAGGAGAAACCATAGCGTTCTGATTGAATCTTGCCCTAATTCTGAATCTTTGATTCTGGACCTCAAAGTTATAAATAATGTATTAAAGGATTTGCGATGTGCATTAAGAGGCCCATCTCTGAACTGACAGAGACAGAAAGACAAAAAAGAAGAAAAAGATCTACTTTGTCGTTAAAGTTATAATATATTCCAACATATAATTACGTTTAAGTTTACTTAAGATTATTTGCTGTCATTTTTTTCCCGTTCTTTTTTACTCCAAGGTGGCTTATTATTTTTGCAGAGAGGTGTTTCAGGCCTACTGGGACCACTTAAAAGTTTATGCAGCGCACCGGCCAAGTAACACAGAAAAAGCCTTGAAGTATACACACATAGCGCCTTTTCTCTGAGCCTCTCAGGCCTGGCCAGGGGGAGTGTTGTTGGTTTATGAGAGGGAAAATAGCCTGAGCTTCTGCAAAAGTGAAACAGGATTAAGGCCTTTGTGACACACACAATGGTTAGGGGAATTAGCAATAGTTGTAGGCACTTAGAGGGGCTCTCACACTGAAGCTTATCCCAGATTTTGCACAATAATCATTTGAATATCAACAGTGTTTTGCAACTACAGCGCTAATGTATAAACTTCTCTCTTTTGCGTTAGTCCAAATCCCCTAGCTGATGAATCCATTGCAAACTCCTGGTCGAAATATCTCCAAAAATAATCAGTGCTTTTGTAACCTTATTTAATTTTATTCACATTTGAAATGTTTATTTTACTTTACACCCCAGATTTTATATCTTTCTCCTTTTTGTGATCCTACTTTTTTAGTCTATATAAAGATTTAAACTTTCTGCAGGTTGTCCGTACTGTTCCAAAGATGTTTTTTCTTCTTCTTTTTGGCTTATAGATAATAAATCATTAGGTTGGTGTGTGGAAAGTAGCAGTGGGACATAGTGTGGAGTCTGTTGGCATCTGCTTATCTGCCTCATTAGACTGTCTTTTACGGGGGCTGGGAGGGAGGCAGCCACTGCTGTTAGCAGGGAGCTCACAGAGGGGAGTAATCCTGCACTGCTACCTCACTACAATCACACTGCCATGCCTGGAGGAGTGTGATGGTTTCAGATTTGTTTTTTCTTCCTGAGAAGAGAGAGAGAGAAGTTGGAGAGAGTGAGAAAGAGAGAGCGAGGGGAGAGCGAGGGAGAAAAAAAAAGTATTGTCTATATCACAAAACATTGAGTGAGATCAGCGGACTTGTCAAGAGGCCTTGGCTTGAATATGAATGATGAGAGAAGAGCAGGGTGGTCTGGGTGGCTTGGGCGGAGGCGGGCGAGAGAATAAGCCCAACTGTCCCTGCCAGCCTCACAGCAGGCAAATCAAACACAGTTGAGACACCTCCGCTCAAACTCTCTGATGACAAAATAAGAGAGGAATGCAGTCGAATTTCACACAGGCGGAGGGAAAGCCGGCGTTCACAGCTATCCGTATCATCCTCTGCGGTGATAATGGCGTTGAGGAAAGTGAGTGTTCAATATTTTATAAAAAGAAAAAGTTTTATGGTTTTTGTCGAGTGTTACTCAACGGCGACAAGTAGCTAACAAAATGTTTTGTTTCATCTGTCATGCAAAAAACAGTTGGGTCGGCTACAAGTGAGACGTGACGTTTTTTCGGCCCGCTCTAAATGAAGACATTAAGACACCCCGCACCCCCCACTCACACAACCTCCCCGGCCTTTCCCAATCCCCACAGACTTGTTCAATTCACTAGAGTGTCTGCATAGTTCCCTCATTCAACTGGATACAATGATCCACAAGATGAATAAAGTTATCTCTGGGGTGAATGGGATGTTGCTGAAGGGAGGAGACAGGGAGGACCCAGCGGGGGCCTGAAAGAAGCCCCGTTTTGAGGGGCAGATCTGAGGGGTCGGGACCCAGCTGCCTGGCCGGGTGAAAAGGACACCAGCGGGCTGGACAGGCCCAAGGAAACAAAAAAACAAATCCCCTTCCAATAAAGACATCCCACGCCACACTAGCCCTGGTCCCACCGTAAAAAAGTTGCTGATCACTCACATTTCACACATTGAAACTTTGCTCTTTAGGTTGAGTGCTATACATTTAAGTCGCAGTCAGCTACTTTTTCCCTCCACTTTTCGAAGGGGGGGGAGGTATTGCAGCCAGACTAGTCCTAGTTAATTTGATGAAAACAACAGGGCTACAAAGGTAGGAGCTGTTTTGAATTCTCCGTTTTTTGGCATTTGGATAACTTTGGCTGACTATCAGTTGTTGTCACCGTTCTGGCAATGTTTAATGTCTTTTGTACTCAGCTCAACAGAATGTCAGGTGTCTTGTAGAATTTTCCCTTGTTATTCGGGGGAAAAAATACAAATGTTTTCGAAATTTCTCTAAAAGACGATACCTTTTTGAGACCCACACTAGCTTTAATGGCAACAGTTGTGTTAAAGTTGTTTATTTATGTTTAAAATAAATTCCTAGACCTACACTATACGTCTCCTATTGGTTAAAAAGCGCATCAATTGAAGGGGTCACATCTTTTCTGGGGTTATACTATTTCCTTGATGGCACCGAATAGCTCTAAGTTGGAATTTGCAGGGGGTAAGTAGGATGATAATCAGGCCATATTATAAGGAATTGATGGTTCATTTTCCCTGTCAGCAGTAGCACTGCCTCGCCCAAAGATGTGCCGACCTGTGCAGATGGGGTTCAAAGCCAATTTCCATGTTAAAAACTCCACACGCTCCAAAAATCCCCTCTGAGTGAGGGCTTGCTGATAGGAGCATGTGACCGCACTATCTGTTCTAGCGTGCATCTGTGTCAGCCACTACTCAGAAACCCGCCACCCCGAAGTCTGTGAGTTTGCATGATAAGACGTGGTAATAGTACAGATATTTTATGCATACGTCGCAACAGAGTAAATTAGCAGGTAATATTTTTTTTGCGTTTGCGTTGGACTGTCAGATCACAAAGACCGGCTTTGTGTGCGTCGCTTGAGTAATAGACTAGGGCTGTCTCAGCTATTGCTTCAAGATTTTTTCTTATTACATCTCATTTATTTCTTTTCTGTTTTAACTGCCCACATCAAATGTGAGCCAGGAGTCCTCTCGCAGTGATCCGGCTGCCAGAAAATCAGCTTTTTCTCATTCATCATCTCCAACATTAAAACCCAATTGCCTTCAGGCTGCTATATTTTGTGTGTGTATGTGTGCAGTTTAGATGCAGAATAAAACCTGAGGAAAGAGAATAAAGGCTCCGCGTAGACAGCACAAATTGTTTGATGAGTTATGAGATGAACTGCAGAAAGAAATGATAGTGCCAAGTAGCATTGCCTGTATCCCGAGGACAGGACAATCTTGCTTTTTATCCTCGTGTCTGCCAGATCATTTGTTTTCATGTGATTGAGGGAGGGTATTTTAAAGCTAAGCTCTGTATGTAATTATCCGAAACCCAGATTCCACTAATTTTCACATTGTGTTAGGGCTCGTATCTTAATTGCAATCACACATTCCTGTACGGGGGGGAAAAAAGAACTAGACTTTTTTTTTTTTTTTTTTTTTTTTTTTACAGACTTTGTCAAGATTATTAATATCAGAGAGAGTGGCATAATGGTGTCAGTGCAAAGGAAAAGTGGGGCTCCTGTCTGGCTCCTCGAGCTTTACGGGAGATAGATAACATTATCCCAAAACAGACAAAAGTTTGTCAGTGTACACTGCAATGCTTCGCCATTCTCACCAGACACACTGCAGGTAATGAGATAGTGGTGTGATGACTTATTAAATAGAGCAAACCTGCTGCTTGGCTTTTTCTCATTACCTTTTCACTCTTTTTTGTCCCCTTCTCATCATCAACCCTTGGAGCCAATGAGACTTGTGACAAAGCTCCCACCATGCAATTCTCTTTCCTCCTAGCTTTCATCAGGCGATTTGGTGGCAAAATATGAAGCCGATTTTATCTCGCTTTATAAATTCACAAAAGGCCCCTGGAGTGGCCCCGTGGAAGACATACCGCATCCCAACCATGTGCCATCACTATCGCTGATCCCCTGCAATTGATAACGCCACCTCTCCTATTTAATGATTTGACAGGCATCAGACGCCAGTCCAGCAGCCACGCTGGGTTTTTTTTAATATACTTTTCTTCATGTCATTGCCTGTTTACACAGAGTGGGTCAGAAGAAAGAAGGTATCTGCTCCATCTCCCTCTCTGAATGTGAGATTTATATTAAAACTGGGCTCTCATGCCAGTGTGATGCTATTCTTAGTCCTAAGGAGAATATTTTCCCCAAATTTCTAGGAAAAGCCCTCTTTTACTTTACTCACCTCTGATAAACACATTTAAAAGTCATATTTTTACTGCATGCAAATAATGATAATAATAAACAAACAAATAAATAAATGTTTGGATTAAAAAAAAAACACTAAAATTGTAAAATGTTGAAATTAGTATTGTTTATCTGAACAATTATGAAATCGCATTCTTTTACTTTCTAGTGCAAATACAAACCTTTAATTATTTCAAATATAATATGTACTGCACTATATCTACCACCATGAAAATAATATCTTCATGTTAAAATCTGATCATTCAAAGAATATTAGTGAGGTTAAGCTGGAAAATAATGAAGTGAAAGATTATTAATAATAATACATATAAAGTGGAATGTTATATAATGATGAATGTAAATTGAAATCTGATGTGAATTGTATCGATATATTGTACTGATAACTTTATATTTTGTTATATTTTATTTTTAAATGTTGGGGTGGGGAAATTATATTCTGTAATTGTATAAAGTATAAAATATATATATATGTGGGCTGTGTCATTTCTTTTCATTATAATGAAATATCAGGTGGATAGGTGTTTCCAGGCTTCTCGTTCCGCATTATTTGATCAAATTTCCCCCCTTTAAACTTCTTTCACAATAATAGATTTCAATTTACTTTTGATGTCAAAATCTCAGAATTTGAGAAGCTGTCATGACAACTAAGCAGGTGGCACAATAATCTAAAATAAACCATGACAACCTGTTATCACAGTAAGAGTTGGCTCTGACAACAATCATCTCTGTTTATCAATAATGTAAAGGCTTACAAAATTGATATGCAGCAACAATTTTGAATTCATTTCATTTTGGCCACTTAGGTAATGAGAATTTTTAACGTCAGCACAACAAAGTCTTCAGGATACTAATAAATCATTCATCACCTAATAAGTGATGTATTATTTATTGGTATTCAATTTTTCATGTTTTGGCTCATTGATCGCGCAGAGGTAAAAAATTAAAGTATGAACTGTATGAACTCAGCTTTATTTTAGGGAATTCTGACAGAAATGATTTCTTCCTGACAGCTTTTAAAATGTGACTGTTACTCTAAAAAATTGTATTTCCTTTTTAAATGTTATTATTATTATATAAAAACAGGGGTTTAGGAAGAGGTGGATTATTGAGTTGTAGCAGTGAACACATGGCTGTGCAAATTAACTTTTCCCCCCTGTGCTTTCTAGTAAAAGCCAGGCAGCCTCCCCCCGGGGAAGGAAGTCAGCAAGCTCCTTTGCAACACAATCTCTGGTTCACAGGGTTCCAGTTTGATCAGCCTTCCATGTAAGCACACTACTCTTGATACTCATTAGGTTTCCTTCATTAAAAAGTTTGATGTTTTTCACAATTCCATGTCTTTTATCAACACATTACGGTGAAAACTGTTAACTCTTTCACCGCTCAAAAAAGCCCTTTGAGCATATATATATCTAACCATCAGAAGAAGAAGGGAAAAAAGCAATAATCATTGTCATTATCACAAATCTGCTCTTGGTCTGTTGGTCCTAAATAACTAATTTAGCTGCAAAACAGCTTCATCTATTTTGCCTATTCATTATTCTTCCCTATCATATATCTAAATACAGATCTTCAGTTTATAACTGACAGCTTATTACCTCTGAACACATGCTGATAAATTTAATTCCAATGAGTTAGCTTCAATTTTCCTATCCTATTACCACCTAATATTGCACCATGAGGGAGAACACTGAGCTGATGGAAAATCGGAGCCAACAAGGAGAGAAAAAAGAACATGTTTTGATGCCTATTATTGAATGTATTTGTTCTTTAGTTTGACGATTAAATTATTATTATTTACTTATTTTAATTCATTCATAATAATTCCTTATTTTAAAATGTGACCCTGGACCACAAAACATTGTATGGGTCAAAATTATACATTTTTCTTCTATGCCAAAAATCATTAGGATATTAAGTAAAGATTCAAGATATTTTGTGAATTTCCTACCGTAATTATATCAAAAATGTATTATTATTAGTAATATGCCTTGCTAAGGATTTCATTTGGACAACTTTAACGGACAACTTTTTTTGCACCCTCAGATTTTCAAATAGTTGCATCTCGGCCAAATATTGTCCTATCCTAACAAACCATACATCAACGGAAAGCTTATTTATTCAGCTTGTATAACTCTCGATTTTTTGACTGGTTTTGTGGTCCAGAGTCACAAATGTTTTTGCTTTTTAAATTTTATTCTATTTGTGTTTCATAGACTGCTGAAATTGTCATTCTAATTTAGAAATCATAATTAAAGTACTTTTTTGTTGTTGTTGTTGTTGTTGTTGTTTATAATACTTAATACTTTCTTACAATAATAATAATAATAAAAACTGTCCAGCTTTATCGTTTCACACACAAGCAGCCTTTGGTGACACTTTGTTGAGGAGCCACCCTCTCTGCTGCTTGTGACAAAGGACAAGAGACTTCTTCAAAGAAGTAGAAATGCAACTGAAACGCATGCCATCAGAAGAGAAAATATTATTGTGCTTAATGTTTTAAACATAATGGCACACAATGCACTACAAAACTAATAAGCCTCCTTCAGCATATACCCCCCACGAAAGCTGCATTTAGAGCGCTGTTGGGTCTCTTATTTGCCAAAAATAAATAAAGGAGCTGCATACTCTTCTCTCTTTTTTTGCTTTGATGTTGCCCTGAATAGCACTCAATTAACAATGTGGCTAATGAGCCCATTAAGGATGAAAGACTTCTCAACAGGTATGAGAGGAGGATGCTGTTCTTGGAGTCTCGGGGCTCAGCGCTCAGTGCAGCAGGAGTTGCACACACTGCTCCTTTACAGAGGCTCGAGAAGCAAAGCCCTTGTGCTAATATCAAACAGAGAGAGGAATTACAGGCGTCTTTTCTCAGCACACTTCAACGACTGAGTAAAAGAATCTTATATCCGGGCAAATAGAAGTTGAAGCCGCTGGATTTATACATTTATTTTGCGTGCGTCATAATGTACCTAAAATAATTAGATGTTATTTTTAAAATAAAAAATATTGGCGCACAGTTTAACCCGATAAACGACCGAATCAGAAAAATAATGATTTACGCAGATAAATAATGAATATTAAGATGCGATTTGTTTATTAAAATAGCGGGGAAACATTGTGGCAAAAGTGTCTGACTCTTTATTAGCTCGTTTGTTTCCTTGCTGTGATAATTTTATTTTCTCCAAATAAACATAGCCTACTTGCTTGTATTTTTACGACCTTTAAATTTGTGTCTCTACGTGTGATCGTATTTATTCAGCCCACGTTGAACCTAAAGACATAAATAGCCAACGGATGTGAGTTTTCTCTTGTGCGCAGATGAGTGAGTCTTTAAATAGAGGCACGCCTGGCTGCGTGGAATTTGGAAAAATAAAAATCATATAGGTTTAATCACACGTACTAAAATAAACATATGATCGTCGTGACGTTGATCGACCATCTGAGTTGATTTTGGTATAAACTAATGGTGTGGATGTTTGATGATGTGTGTGATGGATTTTTTCCCCCTGGACCAGTCTTGTACTGTCGTTCTGCTCTCCCTGCACAGGAGTCCATCAATCAATTATTATTATTATTATACTACTATTAATTACTTTATTTTATATATATAAAAAAACGGTTTTGTAAAAAGTGATTATACTTCTGTTGATGCTTTGTAATAATAATATACACATAAATGACTAATTAATTTAAAATATTAGAACATTTGTATTTATTTTAAGAAAAAAAGTGCAAAACATAATTTTACTGGTTTAAACACATTTTATAAGTTTATTATAGTGGTCAATTCTGTGAGAGGAAACCCAAAATAGTGAAATTCTTGCAATTATATTTTGTGAACAGGAAAAGGTAATTAAAGAGACAATAAAATAAAAATAAAAATAGTGATTACCTTTAAAAAATAAAATAAAAATAACACACACACAGCCTTAAACGACTTTCTTGGTTACAACACACCACTGCCACTCTGATATTTAAGGTTTGTTAATAATGAACCTTTACAACTGCATCAGAGCTCTAAAATAAATTACGGAATATTTCGCGTTTGGAGGAAAATAAAAAATAAAGGTAGGCATATATATATATATATATATATATATATATATATATATATATATATATATATATATATATATATATATATATATATATATATATATATATATATATATATATATATAGCGGACTTTGTAAATCACACACACAGTCCGCGTTTCATTGGAATTTTTTCAGACTTTGCGTCCATGATGAACCCAATTTAAAATAATTAGTTGCGTCTTAAAGTTTCAATTCTCAAAAAGGCGAGAATGTTACAATTAAGTTATTTTGGATGAGAGTTCTACGCTTGTTTCCTTCACGATGCTTACCGCCGTTGTCCATGTTACTGCATCTAAAGTAGGTTCTTCAGATTTGAAAAGATATGGTACTCTCCTCTCCATCCATCAATGATGTTAACACCAAAATATTTATATTAAAAAAGGGAAGAAAAAAAATATATAACGTGCAATCAAATCAAATTATAAAGATATTAGCCGACTAATTGCATTTTTATTAGCTTGTGAAAAAGATGGTGCTGTGCCAAACATTGTGTGGTGACAAATGGACTGATGCAAAGGATGGGGCCAGTGTCTGACCGAATGGGGGGCCCAGTAAACTGATTATGAAAATGTGCAGGGCAGCACTCTGTTTTAAACTCCCAACCTCAGCACTTCAGCTTGAACACATCTCTCTCTGAATGATTTTCCACTATGGTGCATCTGCAGGCGCTCTCCTGGATGCTTTCCAGCTTTTGTTGTACTGATGTGCTTTATTTCTCTATTATTAACTGAATTTATTGTATTTAACTAAATGTTTGTTTGAAAATGTATTCAGTATGGTCTGCAACATATTTAATTCTTGTTTTTTTGTGTTTAGTAGGTGTTGTGTTTATCAAATCATGGCACAGTTTACATTTCATGGATTGTTTACAGATGGATTGTTTAGACTTGTGGGTGTGCCTTTTTCCTGCCATATTTTACATTGTTCTGAATAGTCCATGCACTATTTTTATTATTATTAAGGAATCTTTTGTAACAAACAGAAGTATATACTATATTAAGCTTTGAATGCAATGCTATGCATTACACAGACATTCACCACCAGCATGCAATTTCCAGATTCAGCCTGCCACTTACTGTACATTATCATGTTCCCTGGTTTCTGAATAGACTGAATGGAAAATGTACCAAATAGCACCATTTTGCTTTCAAAATAAATACACCCATCTGGAGGAGTAACAATGCAAATAATATGGAATTCACTGACATTGAGAAGCTAATAAATAAACAAACTGCTCGGATGTGGAATAAAGTTATTGAGATGTTAAACCGGCATGTCCGAGGAAGTTTCCGAATGTTATCTGGAGCTTCAGCTCGATGATGGCTTGAGGTGTTTGGAGTGTGAATCTGCTTAAAGCAGCCAATGCAGGAATATGTGGCATATGCTAAACACAGATAAGAGTGTTATTTAATAGATCTGGAGAAAAGACCCGTCCACATGGCTCAATGAATGTGCTTTGAATGTGCTTGATAAGTTGGCTTAAGCTGAATGAAGTATCCAGTGCAACACGGAGTTGCTGTTTGAGCTTGTGACAAACTTGCTGTTTAGTTAAGCCTGCATCCAGGGGAGGGATTAGAGAAAAGCCGTCAGGATCAGCCTCTGTCTCCAAAAAAATTCTCATCACAAGTAATTGCATACTCCCAAACAGGGCCAAATCAGAACGGAAATGTTAATGAACGTCTTTTCGTGGGTCAGCAGTACTATGGTTGAATCTTTAAAAAAAAAAATGGCTTGTGTGCATGAAGATTTACTTCCATTACGGCTTTCTTACTTTGCATTTTCAATTGCATATCCATATAAACCACACCAGAACCTATAAATTATCCTCTCTCTTCTTGAAACATGCAATAGGCTGAACGTCACATATTAATTAGTCTTATTTTTCTCCCCTCTAGTTTGCTCACTGACATTCTCTCTAACAGTTGAGTTCACTAATAACTTTTGATTCCAAATTCAATTTCAGAATTGAAAGTGTTTGGTGCAAATGAAACATATACAAGAGTGTTTTCTCTTTGAGGTCTTTAATGGCTATGGAGTATAGAGGTGATGAGAAGGGCAGCTAAGCCTCTTTTAAGCTTCTCAAACCTCTTAGAGGGCTGAAACTTCTGAAGCTTGAGCAGCTATAACACGAAAGACTAAGAAAGTCCTCCACTGACATAAAATGGCTGCTTGTTGAATTTCATTCATTTATACTTTATGTTCATTTCAAATTCCTTTTAAAACATCTGATGAATGTCAAACAATGAAAATTTAAATTCATATAAAATTAAAAAGATATATAAATTTAAATTTATATATTACTTTGTGCCCCTTAGGAACTTTCAAAAAGTTTCTGTCTTCCAAAGCATAACAACTTCGCTACCAGAACTTTCCATTAATCAGGCCAAATTGGCTCTAAGGTATACACGTTTTTGGGGGTGTAGAGAGCCATATCTCTGAAGCAACGCTGCACAGAGTTTCTGGCATATGAGCTGTCTTGTCAAATCAGCCTGTCTCAGCTTAGCTTCTTTAAAAGTCACACTATTTCAAATGCTGCCATATAAAAAAAGGAAAGAGTAGTCTGATTTGCAGGAAGCCTCGGGCGATGGTTTTGAGGAGAGCATGATAAGCAGGGGGTGGGCGCACATACTGATCCATTTCTAAAAGATGAGTCTGTGAGCGGTTCTAGTAGAGCTGTTATTTCATGTTTTTTTTCCCCTCTTTTTTTGGATACAGGCACCCTGTTCTCTTTGAAGTCACTGTCACTCATGGGAAGGCGGTGAAGGTGATGCACTAGGGCAACATGCCCTCTTGCATAATTCTTCATTCTTCCTTACCAGAGGGGCTGTGCAGGCTGACTGGAGCATATGTCACAGCGGAAAGCAGCAACATCTGGTAACAGACAATGAGATATCAGAGGTTTGAACCTGATTAAAGGCTTCAGAAATATTTGCCGTCCAGCCTTTTAGTTCCAGCAGCTATATCATGTCGTTTTATATTCACACCAAGTTTCAGAGAGAGACGTTTCAATGTAATATGTAAGCTACTAGAATAGCATTTGGAAATTATAAATATTCCTCAAAGTAAATAAATAAATGCACATAGTAAAGCATACATTTTGATATATATTCTACTGTCAATCAACAAAATATCTGCTTTGAAAGAAAAATGAAGAGATGCAAAATATCCTTATTTAGATTCAATAGATATTTCTGGTCAAGTGACTGCTCAGCGGTCTGGGCGATGGCCTTTGACTCCACTGTGCGCGGTTAATGAGCTTCAGTGACTTCTCCTCTGCTCCCCTCATCTCACATGCATGAAGCCTGTTAAAACAGACTGCTAAAGATATTCAGCTCACCACTTCTGTTTCATTAAAAGCCAATAGCAATACAAGATGGTAATCGAAAAACCAGAACCAGTCAGCTTGTATCCACTGAAGAGAATTCCTTAACGTGAGAAGCTGATTCTATTTCTTTTCCTTTTCTTTTATAACACAAGATATGATAACCAAGTGGCTCATAATGCAGTGGTTTATTACCGTTTTGCTGTTTTAAATGCTTGTTCAACAATGTATTCACTGAAGGAGAAAAGTCTTTCTTTGTATAGAACTTTGAAAAGTCTTCCCATCCTTTCCTTAAGTAAAATGATAAAAAAAATTCACCATCGTTACGGAGGTAATGTTTGTTTAAACAAGCCAATTATTGACTCCTCATAAAGCCCCAGATATTAAAAGGCAGAGTAGTACAATCTGGATTTAGAGTAATTTATTCAGTAATATGGAGATATGCGCGGTGCTTGGAAAATATGTCATAGGGGCATCTCTTTCACACCCCCACCTTCTAATAAGGCAGTTCGGCTGGCCTCAACTGTAATATATTTTACCAATAAAGCAGCAGCAAAGCCCGGGTGGCCTTTTGACCAGGACTGAGCACTCGGAAAGCAGCAGGCAGTCGCTGCTAACTAGGCCGTCTCCTCTCTCTAATATTAGCTACCTGTCCCTTTGGCTCCGCTCGACACGGAGAATGGCTTAGCGCTTGATATTTTCATTTGTGCTCTGCCAAGATGCAACACCCCTGCTTTAATCTTGTGTTTGACGTTAAGCTCTGTGTCACTGAAAAAACCCAACTGAACTTCAACCTTAGGGTGGTGCTGTCATACAAAGATGATGTGGCTGGGGAGTGGCAGCGCCTGGTCCGTCCTTGACCCCAACTATTGGCCAGTCGAAGCCTTTCCCCTGCCCTTTTTCTAACCAGGCCAGCATACTGACAGGTGAAAATTTAGCACTGAGGGCTCAGAGCCGGGCCTCTCTTGTTCTGCCTGTTTCCGGCATAGTGCCACAGACAAAGCATCATCGTGATTTTCACTTGAATAGAAGAGGACAAATCCCCCCAAAAATGACCAGACTTTGACAGCCATTGACCTTCGAACTCTGTCACGCACTTGTCATCCACAGGATTATGGACAGTGATGTCTCTATTCCGATTCAAATGCGCAAGTTTGAATAAGACGTCACAATTTGCACGATCCTGGAGGCCTTTGTTGGAAAGAGTGTCACATATAAGAACAGAGGCGGAATAGATAGTGAGAGAAAGGCTTCATTATGGTACAGATGTCGCCATTTGACAAGCGGCTGAGAATGTCTATTAAATTATGGAGAGGATAATTGTTTTAAATGAACAAAATTAATATTAGCACTTTCATTGCACATAATGGCACCGTTAAGAGAGGTACAGTGGCTGAATGATATACACATCTTCACAAACAGTTAAAGCACTCAACGCACACATTTATACACAAAAGGTGATACTATTATAACGTTACATAAGCAGAGACAGTCAAAGACTGGCACGGAGTCAGATCTCCCATGCTGAGTGAGACTCCATCACAAAGACAAGACAGGCTTTCCTGCTCTATGATCCCTCTGACAGCCGTTCTCTCTCTCACACACACACAATCACTTTGCCTCTTCTCCCTCATCATTTAGTCGGCAGCCCACCTGACTGATGCCGGAAAACCAATTGTTCGCCATAGCATCAATGTCAGTCTATTACTCCATTCGCATGTAATGACAGCCTGTCCTTTTGGCACAGATTATAGTGCTCTGTCTCAAAGCAGCAAAGTGTGGAGTTTCCCTGACCTGCACAGGGATGAGTGTAAACACCCTCATTTAGCCACCAAAACAGAATACATTTCACTGATTAGGGAGTCATTTTCTGTCAAACTAATCACAGAGCGCTTGGTACCGGCATCAGAAAGAGAGTGCATTATTGATCTACTCAGCTGAAGCACATTGTTACAGAATGTGTGTGGGGCTCTTTATCTGAGACAGGAGACGATTTGGTGTGCGCAAGCAAACATCACAACAAATGCGGCTTATATAAAGTCTATTTACCACACCAGACGTAAATATGCATTTTTTTCCAGGCCCCAGCACACTTAAAAGATAAAGAGGGAGGGGAAAAAATGGTTTCGCTGTGCGGAGACGACATAATGCATCATTATAAAGCATACGAGCGCAGGCAGCGAGCGGCATTCGGGAGTCATTACCGAGCCCCGGGTCTGCTCCATTTGCCATGCCGCATATGTGAAGCCTTTGTGGAGGTACTACATAAAAGTAATCTACCATTTCAGGCATGACTTCCACTGCACTGAAGACAAACCTGTGGGCTTTTCCGTCATTATCAGGGTGACAAGTCCACCTGAAAGAAAGCTTTTCCCTCTCTTTCATTTGCGCCGTATAGATATTGATTGTAATGGGAGCAAATTTCTCCCTGTCATTATCATGCTGACCAATATCAAAAGACTAAAATGGCGCATTTAAGAGTCTCCTGCATAGCAACCGCAGATAAAGCACATTGTCCTGACCCTCATTATACGCAGCCAAACGGCAAGCTGCAAGCGTCTTTGATTAGCCATTTGAGCCTGACTGAAAACTGCATGTTCACCACCACAAAGTATCTCTCTGAACTGACTAATTGAATAGAGTTGGCCGATTCTATTATGCCGTAATAAAGTCAGCATATTTCCACAGGTTGACCCTAATCATTGGAATGTGTGGTGGATTTAATTACCTCCACTGAAGTAACCAAAAATATGGCGGAGATCAAGTGAATTATGCCCCCTTTCTGATATTGTTCTCTATACTTAGAGCTTATATAAGAAGGTGACATGAGACTTCAGTCAAAACAAAAGCCAGAAGCTACTAATGAGACTTGTTAGTGATGCTAATTTATGTAAATGTTATTAATTACAGACACCTATCTTTCATCTGTGCCATTTGGCGGAGAAGTAATTAAAAACAACAATGAGAATCCCAGCAGTGGAAAAGCAAACATGATCAAAGGATTGCACAAGGAAAGGAGAAAGACCCTGTTCCTGAACTACACATTGCCATGGGCAACTAAGGCCTCATTAGAGTCAGAGACATTTGGTTGATCACCAGTTAACCTGATTTGCTTTTTTTCCCCCTTTTCATTTTCATAAAGGCCTCGGACCTCACCGCCATCTCCTCTCCCTCTGATTGACAGGGCTTGCTGGCAATCTGCGTCTCTGTTTCGCCACAAGGTTATAAAGGCCTCCATATGATCAGTTACAGTATTATGTCACCAAACAACTTCAAAATCGCCCCATGTTGGGCGGAAAGCCACGGCCGTCTTTGTAGCCCTGCAGAAGGGCCCTTTGATAGGAACAAGGGCAGGAATTGTGGCATGTATCATGTGAGCTGAGGTAGAGCACTGGAAACAGATACGGAGAGATCAATAGTCCTCTCTGCTGTGCCAGCCCTCAGGATATTGACCCAGTCTCCATAGAGGACCTTCCATTTTAAAGAGTTCACTGAAGATAAGAGCTACTAAGAGGAGAAGCCCTTTAGTACTTTCGCTAGCTTGCTTATGACCATGATTTCCTCAAGACCTCCAAGGTATTATTGGCACCAACAATAAAAAAGAGAGAAAGGCATCACTATGCTCATTTACATGGCAGAACATTACATTACATTGTGAGAAACAAAACTGCATGCATATAGATATAGATATAACATACAAATATAAACATTTCCTTCCTCACAATACATCTTGCTATTGCTTCGGTAAGCCATATTTCACACTTGTTTTGTACTTCTGCAAAGTGAGTTTTTTCCCCCTTTTGTTTCACATAATTATACTGTAAATTGCTGTTAATCACTGTTCTACTTCAATAATGAAGAGCAGGAGCAGGCATGGGAGGAGAAACTTTGGAATACAATACAGAAAATGAAACATGAAATGAATGGTATCCACCTTTCTGGCCCTTTCTCTCACTCTGTAATTTGTGGCATTTAATGGAGGAAATCATTGTGATTTTGTACAATAATATGAGATGGAAAGTGGAAAGAATTAAAACCAAGATCTGTTTGTATCGTGAAATAAAACAAGACTACAAATGTTCAAATAATTACACCATATTGTCTTTTCTTTTCTTTTTTATACTTCCAATCACAACTTTCTTGTTATTCCACAGAAATGGGAACTTACTCTGAACGGTGATTTATTGCTTAAATATATCAATGAAATGCATTTCCAACAGAAAGTGAAGCACACAGAGAGAAAAGGAAAGACAGAGTTTGATGGTGTTTTCTTCACATTTACCTTTTATCAGAAACCGCTCATTCGCATTTGCATTCGCAACTATTATTTATGATGGTACCAAAAACAATTTACCAGTGGGGTCAATGGTGATAATTAAGAGAGCACCTATTTTCTTTCAGACATGTAATATTATTATTATTATTATTATTATTAATAATAATGAAAATAACATTTCCAACAAACGCAACAACATTCACATTAAGGTGAAGAGATAGAATTTGACTCCATTCCCAAAGGTTCCTCAGAAGGCATTTCAAAATTAAACCATTTATTACAATATATTGTCTTGATAACTGATTATTCTGGACTCAAAAGACTTGACACCTATGAAAGGCATTCATTAATTTCAGCCCATTTCAACCTAATTAAAATATTAATGTAGAAATGAAATTGTTACTTTGACCTTAATATATTTAGATTGCAAAAAAAAAGAAAAAAAAAAAAGATACATTTTATTTGATGCACTTAAATGTAGACCTCTTACAAGATTTCACAAATATTCTTTGCATCATTACTAATAAATGCATTCTTGTCAAATTTCTCAAGTTTTATATTATGTCATTTATAGCATGCATGCATACACTAAATATGTGAAACCTAATTAGAAAGAGGAATAATTAACCTAAAGAAAACAGTCCAGTCCAATGACAATACGAAGGGTGAAGGTTGTGTTTAAAATGGGAAATTAGCTACTCATCACAATATTATTCTGACCACAATGAAAGCAAGTCTTAGGGGTGGGTCGATAAAGGTTTGACAGCATTTTCCCAATTCATTTTCCTCGGCTCTCGAAGCCAGGCTCAAATCTAACCATTGATCGCACTGTTAATCCATAACCAAGCTCAATCCACCCCCATGGAATGTATCATAAAATAAAACCAATAATAGGCAAAGGAACTCTTGACTTTCCAAATAACTGGGGAAGAGTTAAGCACAGATTAGGCTTTGGTTCATTTAATATACACTTACGTACCTCACTAAAAGCACTCAGGATTGACACAGCCTTGATTTACCATGCTGCACTGTTGGGTATAACAGTAAGTGTTTTGTTTGTGGAGACTGATTTATTCCTAGGAAATGTTAGCAAATACTCTATTTCCTGCAATTTACACAATTTTAAAATGCAAAAGTGAACAAAAAGCCTCTAAATCCAACTGAGTCCACATTATTTTTACTCTCCTCTGTTTTTCTTTTCCAGCTGAGTGACCTCCTCTGTTGGTACAATCTGACCCCTAGACCATGCGAGTTCAGCTTTTGTCTACTGCCCAATGACCAGAAACAACCTTTCCGAAACGCTGGAAATGTCAGACTATACAGATCCTCATGGCATCACCTTAAATCAGTGCTATTAGTTCCTGAAGAAAACAAATTGCTGTCAAAATGTTGTTATTCACTCTCTGTTGCACTATTATGGGTAACGTTTATTTTAAAACATCTTTCATCTGTGGTTTAATATTAAATAAGTGATTGAAAGTTTGCTTTTTAAAATGTGCTTAAATCTGTTGTTCTATGAAAGTGTAATGATTAAAAATGGCTTGGAAAATGTACAAACCCTTTTTTCACTCTTCTGTTATAATAGGAACTTAATAAAAAATTGATTCAAGGACACACATTTTATCACAAAAAGAAATGGGCGGCCTTTGTCTATAGACATTTTTTTCTTCCAACAAGAAACATGTTTCAGCAGCCCCTGACAAACGTATGATTGATCCTTGAAAATGACCCAATCCAAACACAGAAGCTGATAATGGTTTGAAAAGATGGCTCTATTATGGGATAGTATTTCATGTTGTGGAGAAATTGCTCCTAATGAGCCTTGTTCTAAAGGCCTGCAGGCCTGCCATCCCTCCCCTTACTCTCCAGACCTCCAGGGGTTAGTGTCTGTGCGTCAGGCCCCCATTGTTGCCTGCCGACGGATAATGTCCTTATTAATTGTACCTCTTTGTAAGGTGTCAGCTGCAGCCTTCGATTGAGACGGATGGGTCCTCTGGAGTCTGCTCTCTGGCCCTCTACTGCTAGCCTATCTTTAGACAGCACACAGGTGCACCATTTCTCATCCTGCAGCTCGGCACTTGCCCAAGGCACTCACTGTAATATGACCAAAATTTTATGAAAGAGGAGAAAAGACACTAGAAAGAGAAATACTGAAGGTTTAAAAAAGATTTTGTGTGTTTGCATGTGTGAAGGTTAATATGGATAAGCTGAATAAATTGCTTCAGTAAACATCAAACGCAGGGTAATGAACAATGCAAAATGTGAAGGCAAAATTAACCAAAATCTATTAAACATTAATTAGGTTTGCGACCTAAAAGTTAGTAACCGAAATGTATTAAATTAGTTGTGACAGGATTGTAGTGTTTTATTTCAGTGACTGTAGTGAAATGCTGACGGAGAGGAGGTAGAGAGTGGGAGGTAAAAACACCTTTTACATCTGTCAAAGTGTGCAATGCATCTGATGTTAAAGGTGAAACGCAACCAAACATCTCAATCTGTCAAAACTAACCTTGTTACCATTCATTTTCAAAAAGTGTACAGCTGAATCAAAAAGGTTCTGTTTGTTCTTTTTACTATTGTATTCTAAAAGTAACATTTACAGTTTATAACAACTATAACAATTTACTTGTGTATTTATTTTCCTTTAAAAATACTTTCATCAACTGTCATTTATGATATTTTAAAGCCATTTTAAAAGTTTGTCTATAAAAATAAAAAAAAGTTAAGAATGTAGTACAGAGGAACCTTTGATCTAAAAAAAAACAACAACTAAATAATAATAAAAGAAAACATCTTGTTATCTTTATGATGAATGTATGTAATGGCAAGTAACCCCAAGTACTGATGTGGGGCAGTCTGAGGTGACAAGGTCCATCGGTGTGGTCCAGACTTTTCATAATTACCTTCTCTGCTTATCTCAGAGGAAGCACTTGCGATCCTAGAGTATATGGGGCATAGCTACATTGGGACTTCCACAACAAATGCCCTGTCCCATGGCAGTACGCCATAAGCCACTGTCACTTACCTGGCCCATTTATCTCTGTAATTATGCTCACCTGGACTACATGCCTGAAAGTAATTTAGTCATTAGTTTCAGTGCAGCTTGTTCCTGTTGAAAGTCAGCTCTGGAACTTTATGTATCCCCCAACAGTTACTATAATCATAACCATTTACTCATGAATAAAAACAGGTCACTGGTCGTGCGTGATTAAGCACAGACTGGAGGCGAACAGGCAAGTATGAGCACTGCCATCCGCTGTGTGATGTGCTGCTGCTGTAAACTGTATGAACAGCTTGCTTACATTTCTCCCTCATAACTGTAGGAAAAGAGTGCAGATATTCGCTTATAAAAGATATCTGTGATACAAATGTGTAGCTATAGCAAGAATATGCCATAAATAATTTTAACCATACCACGAACGATAATATGCCCTTTACACTAGGAATAATAACTAGCCTACTATATCCACCATAAAAAAAGTAATTAGTAGCGAGTCAACACACTAACGACGCAGAAGAACGATATCGTTTGATGAACGATAAAAACACTGACAGACAAACATAATTCATAACGCACCAGCAGGCGCTTAAACGCGCGTCATCGTCCAATATCGTTTATGGTGTGAACGGGCATGGCAACATGTTCCACTTTAAGAGAAACTTAACTACAATAGTTGTGTGTTTTGTTGGTGGATAATATTAATACAAGGTGATAGGCAGGCAACCTATCCGAAAGCTAAAGACGAACGGGAAATGTCACTAAAATAAAATAAATAACTAGTTAAAGAATATCCCTACACAGAATGGCAAAACGCAAAAACTGTCAACATAATGACGTTACCTGAATGAAGGTAGGCTGTGTGTTAATCAGGGAGGTCTCTAGAATCCGTTCAAGACATAAACAGTAGAATAATAAGCTATAGTTCTGATTTCAGAATGTCGGTGTCGTGCCGAATCGCAACATTCTGGGTAACAACTTAGCAACAACATGTTATTCCGAAATCATTCAGTTCCGGGAGAATTTGTCATGTGACTGAACGAGCAGCGGACGCTTTCTAGAGTCATCCCGAACAATATGTCACTAGTAAAACATGTAGGCTATACAATAGGCCTAATATCGTACATTAGAATTATATTTTGCTTTGGAAAATTATTTCATAATCTTTTTAATTACTGGTGACAGGTGTAGTAATAGTATCAGGTACTTAACCAGCTGTCAAACTAAATTGTGAATGCTGGTGTTCTGCGTATCAAGTGAATTTAAGAACAGTTTGTTTGTGGGCAGAACATGTAGGCTAACTATTAATATTTATGATTTGTCGCACCACAAATCACCACAAAAGTGCTGCATAATCGGTGTAGTCCGATTCACAAACAAATGACTGGTATGAGTTGGCTCCTTTGATTAATCATTTAAAAACACTGGCTGCATCTGAAATCAGTAGGGCCAGTAAAAATAGATCAATTCAGGTAAAACAGGTAAAAACAGTATGTGTCCAAATTCACAGTACTATAAAAGAGTAGGCAGAAAGTACCCGGCTGACCTACTACTTCTGACGAGATACTATCCCATGAGGCCACGGGAGAGGATTTCTGAATGGCTTTGAAGCGATGTAACCTTATTTTAATTCTTCACTGTAATGCAATCATATATGGCCATATGACTTTATGAAATTATAAAAAGCACATAGAAAAAAAAAATTCACGCTAATCACTAACAGAATAGAAGGTCAGTAGCAATCTTTAGGACTACTAGAAGGACATCTTAGTGGGATATGAAGACTAATAAAGTTATTTCTCATCAATAAATGAACCTTCTTCTGAAGACTATGTTATTTTAATAACATGTGGCTTTGAGACTGGTGCTAATAAGTTAGTAGTAATGAAATATCTTTTTCATTGATTATTTTGGTTTGCTGAGAAAACACAGTTAATTAAGTGGATTGAAGCCTCTATGAGATCACCGGCATTAACATCAAATCCTTTCCTCCTCATTAAAGGCAACGCAGTCAATTTAATTAATGCATATTAATCCCCACTGATGCTCATTTCGGCTTTAGGAAAAAAGGATCCACATAGCAGTGCTAGCTTGACTTCAAATCACTTTGTTTCAAACACGCAAGTTTGATTGTTGCCTGAATTTGTGGGCACCACATGAAGGGGCCCCCATTTGAAAATTCTGCAGCATTTTGTGTGATCTTTCCATGAGCTAATTAAAAAAAGGGGGACGATTTATCACAGATTTCCCTTTCAGAGCGTATGGACACTGGACCACATCAGCCTCTGGATATTATGATGTGTCAATAACTGCTATACATTACACTAACCCTAAGCTAAGTATGCTCACATTTAAAAGTGACATAAATACACCAAAGATGATAAAGCTTCAGCTCTGCACGCTAAAATGCCTTTGCATGCCATTCTGCAAGTGCAGCTCATCTTTCAAATATTTGTATAATTTCAAGCTGCTTGCTATGTCAAGCCTTTCTCTTTCCTTTGACTAGCTGTGTCAGAGGTTATCCACAATGCCCTTGGCTGTGTTTTCAGAATGAAACACTCTCTTGCCAACACATTACTCCCACTGGCGATAGTGAAAAGCAAACAGCTCCTGCCAGTGGTCAAATATGACCCAGGCTCCTTTTCATGGACATTGATATGCAGCAACTGAACTTAAGTGGCAAATTTTGTACTCTCTTGTGTTTTTATCTCACTGATAGTGAGCCTGTTAATGATCAACAAAACATTGGCATGTGGGATTGAACCGAAAATGAAAAGAGCGTTGATCCCAAATGCACCCTTTATAGAATTTTGTATCATATCAGTCGTTTTGCAAGAAATGATAAGCAAAATAATGAAAGGTGAATGTGTTGATGTTTGTGCAAGATCATTTGAATAGCTTTATTTTTTTATATATTAGAAAAGAAAGTATATATGTGCATTTAAATAATATTTTGGGTCTTGATTCCAGCAATACAACTCATTGGGGAAAACTTGTAAATCAGTGCTCAGAATTGCACTGATACATTTATCCCACTATCTGAATAAAGCAAGTCTTTGTTCCTATAATCTCAATAAAACTAAGACCCACTGTAAAAAAAGAAAAAGAAAAAAAGTTGCTGCCTTAAAGATGCACTGTGTAAATTTTAGCGGCATCTAGCGGTGAGGTTGCGAATTGTACACCATACACCGCTCACCCAGAGATTGTCTTTTGTACAAGGTGGCTAATTCGTATGAATTCGTATGACCTTACTCATATGAATTTGTACGATTTGTAGATACTGCACAAAAAAAAAGTACAAAATTGTACCTTTTAAGGTACAAGTGGCCGTCACTAGGGTGGTACCCTTAAGGGTGCGTTTTGTACCTCTAAGTCAGGGGTAGGCAAGTTCGGTCCTAGAGAGCTGACGTCCTGCAGAGTTTAGCTCCAACCCTACTAAGCCACCACAGTATAAAACTCATGGCTCCCAGCATGCATTGCAGCATTAAGTATGTCACCATTGCTGAGATTCATATGCTGATTCTTGATATCTGTGTGGGTCTAAACTTTTCCCCCCTAGAATGTATTTAAAAATCAAAATTCAGAATGTCTGATCTGTGGCAAGAAAGTATTGTTGGTGAATATTATTTATTAACATTTTTAGTCAGTGATGAGTTTAGTCAAACATTTTTCTTCATGACAATTTTTGTTTATGGCTTCTTTTGATTTGAACAGATTATGTGTTTTGTTAACACTGTAACAAAAACCACAAACTCACATAAAAAAGCCAAGAGTCAAACTGCCCAACTAAATGAAACACTGATCACCAAATCTTTTCAATAAAACATCAACATTTAAACCTCTGTTAATTCTCAATAAGAGCTTCTATAGATGTCTTTCAGGGTTTGAACCAAACTCTGCAGGACAGCGACTCACTAGGACCGAACTTGCAGTAGAGGAAAAACAATGGTATAATTGTACCCTAAGGACCAATTGTGTACCTTTAAAGGTACAGTTATATACGTTTTGTTCCCCAAGAAACAAAATTGTACTTCCACTGTACCTTTTTTTCTTAGAGTGTGCAGTAAAGGGTTTTAGGGGCAGGGTTAGGAGTAGGTAATTCGTACAAAATCATACGAATTGACCAACTCGTCAAATACATAAGTTTTAGCAAAAACCGTACAAAAAAACAACGCAAATATCTCTCTTTTTTTCTATTTAAGAATACACATATATATATATATATAGTTTTACCTTCATTCATTAAAAAGCGTTTTATCATCATCATTAGGCACACAGCAGAGTCATAAGTCATTGCAACACAAGACTAACCTGGCAGCAACAGAAAGAATACTTTTTTTTTTATTAAACATACAATATAATTATCATAATTGGTAAAACCTGGAACCCAAAGAAAGAAAACATCATTATTTTCTACTTTCTTTAGACAATATACAATATCACTCAATATTACTATTAAAGTAATGCCGTAAATGAGTCCTACCTGTCGCGACATTACCTTATCTGCCTTCTCTTATAAAATAACCTTTTTATCATAGTAAAATCTACATATCGTTCCCAACAAACATATTGTTTAGTGTAAAACATGTTGAAGATTAGCAGACTGGCAGTCGACTGATTAAGTGATAAGCTGTTTCATCACAAAAGTGGTTTATTCAGTGTAGTGAAGCCTCTTCTCCATTGACTTCCATTAAAAACAGCCTCTGGTCTTCTTTCATGCATACTGGCAGCCGCAGTGTTAGCATTAGCCGTTATGGTTTTTTTTTGGCTAATGGTTGCAGGCTTGTCATCTAGTGGCTTTGTCTCACCCCTCCCTTTCGAAGCACATATAGAAGCTACGGTGGCCGACACAGGACAAAGATGTCGTCGTCTGAGACAGCAAAGAGTAGCTAGTGCTCTGTAGAGCAATTTGTCTGTTTAGGGCTACTGTAGAAACATGACGGCACAATATGGCGATTTCACTGTAAGGGGACCCGCGGTGTATGTAGATAGAAATGGCTCATTCTAAGGTAATAAAAACATAACGGTTCATTATGTAAGTTCTTTATACACCACTGAAAACATAGTTATATAATATTGCATTTCTGTCAATAGACCCTTATAAATATTACACACTGCACCTTTACTTTTTTAAGTACAACCAACTTAGATGTTTAAGCAATTTCAACTTAAATTACATTAAACTTGACTAAAAAAATTTGTTGAATTGTATAACTTAATTGAAATAGTTGAAAATTACTTATTTTGATGGGTTAAAGCAATGTAAAAACATATGTTGTCATAAATTATTGATCATATAATTTTTTACAGTTCAAGCTATGTCTATGAAAACTACATTTTAAACCACCAGCAAACATGAAAATAATTTTTGGAAAAGTGTTTGCATCTCTTGATGAAAATAGATACATTTAATATTCATCAATTACAAATGTAAATTGTAATTTTAGCGCCATCTATTTCACCTACTATGTGATTATTGCTGATCTCTGTGTTATTATCATTAGCTGCTTGAGGCAGGTGTCAGTACATACATGACCCCTTTTTAACATTTGCTCCTAACTGACTGAATTATGTGTTGGTATTACTGAGCATTTCACTAGATGCAGAGCCTTACAAAAATATGACAGCCTCCCACAGAAACCTTATTTGCTTTACAGAAGTGTGGCGGCGCAAGCTTGGATAAAATGGGAAATAAGGCATGAAGCAAGAAAGGAGGGGAGCAACCAGCCTCAGATTCCATTAAGAAATGTGTAGCACTGTTTCCAAGTGTCAATTGTTTTTGTGTCTCTTGAAGTATAGATGATGTTTGGATTCAAAGTATTAAGTCCTGTGCCTGCTGTGTTAAATTATGGTCTGTAAGCGACGAGGTGGGGATAATCAATGGCAATACACAACGGCAATGTGTAACGTGTGAGCTCCTAGCAGCAGGGACACTGTACCCCCCTGCTCTGTCCCCTCAGCAGGTTAAATAAATATGACAGTGTAAGTGAATGCACTAGATTATATGATATCATTGTTGAATCAGAGAAGCACTATTACACCTCCTTGCCCACTGTGAAGAGTGCTGATGGAGTAAACTTCAGATGATACTCCTCCACACACACACACACAGAATGCCAAGAGGTAAAATAAAAAAATATAGCTGTGTAAATTGAAAATATGGATTACTGTGATCATGGACCATCGAGCTAAAGAAGATATACTCAGAGTAGCTATATTTCATTTACTGGTTTGCTTTCAGCCTGGATTATTCAATCAAGAGGAGCTGTGCTGTAGAGGATTGACCTGTTGTTTAATGTTTGATATGCAAATAATATTTCACACACACACACTAATACACACAGAAATGCCATGGAAAACAGAATCAAAACTGAATTACTGAAAGCATTATTAATGTTGTTTATGAGGATATATATCACAGTCAATTTTCTATCTATTTATCTATCATCTGTCTGTCCATCTATCTATCTATACCTACTATCTGTCCGTCCGTCCATCTGCCTGTAATGTCCACAATTTTAATGTACTGAAAGTAAATTACACGTCTGTTTCAAATCTCCCCTGTGCACGTTTATTTGTAGCTTTTGAATGGACAAACACATCATTACAGGATGATTTGACACTGGAGAAGTCATTTAAAGATTCTGCCCAATAATTCCTTTGATGGAGGGAGTGATGTATGATGAGATCGATGAAACATCACGGTAAAAGAGGCAGATGCAGAGAGAACAGCTGTGAAAAGATAGGTCTCTGCCACAGATAAAGGTTGATGAATGGATGTGCTATTTTCAGGTTGACCTGGTGAAATGACAAAGCTCAATTAGCTGGCTCTTGAATGTTGCTGAGCCGGTGGCGAGCTGGCCATATAGTAACCCCAGAGCACTGATCCACTGCAGGTATTGATTAAGCCACTCTCTCAGCCAGCAAAAGGTATCAAACGAAGCATGTGTGAAAGGCATTATCAGTGACCACTTCAGATAACCTGATACAACCCGATACAGCCTTCTCAAAGGGTTGTAACCCCTCTGCCCCTCTGGCTGTCATTATTTTACAAGCGCTCCTCCAATCTCTTCTGTTTTTCTTTCGCTTTCACTCACTCTCTCTCTCTCTCTCTCTCTCTTCCTTTGTACATGGATATCATTCTATGTTCTTGTGTCTCATATATTTGCTGTAGCTGTGATGTGAACGTTGAATCTCAAAGAATAACCTGCAGTACAGTATCAGCCTTTCCTTGCGAAGATGTTTCTCAAACTCAGTCTCCTCCATTGTCAGCTGTCTTGAGCCGTCTCTGGGGCCTTGTTGGTTTGCAAAGGTCTTAGCAGGTAGATGTGGTGTTGCTTGTTTGCCTGTTGGAGAGACAAGTGTCAGAAGTAACCCCTGAACCTCCATGCTACTGCTCAAACAGATTATGAAGACTGATGTAACAAAGCCCAGTGGAGATTGTGCAGAGATAGCAAGAGAGCAATAGAGAAAGGCAGAGAAATGAAGGGCAAGAGAGTGTTGTTGGCCTGAGGGCAGAAACTGATGCATTGCAAGTTAGTATGTTTGTGTCATGGCAAGATAATCAGCATTCTCTTGCTAATTGCATCTGATGCTTATTAATTGAATTAGCTTATATGAAAAATATTAATCATCTGATCTCACCACCAGAAATTACAGGAATATCCTCATGAGAACCAGAAAAAAAACAGTTTTTAAAAGTATTTCATGTCATTACATTGTTTAGAGCATAAGAAACAAATGGGGGAAAAAATACATTTTTGAAAAAAGATATTTAATGCATATGTTATATATGTCCTCTGTAGTGGACACCAGGTCTTGGTTGTTTTAAAAAAAATAAAAAGACATGTTTTTCATTCACCAATCTATTTTTAGGTTTCAGGATTTTTTTTTAACCAATTTTTGTATAAGATGATTCTCAACTATGTTATGAAAGATATACCATTTTACTTGCAATATGTGCGTAAAATTGCCATAAATGGGTAGTCCCATTAAATACAATGTATCTATAATATACACTATATTTAATTTGCATATGAATGTGTTCTTGGGGCAACATGTAATGATAAAAGAAGTGTAATAATGGGAGTAATAATTGGGAACAATTTCATAATAATATAATATTTCATAAGAATATATAATTTCTTTTTCAAATCTTGTGTCTCCCAAAATGCCTGACAAACATGATTTATGTCCTGGTGTCCTCTGACATGCCCCGTTTTATAACAGAAAGTCATATTTGGATTAGAAACCCCATAACATTTTCAGATTAGTCAGATTTAAATGATAAATACAAAATATTGTCATATTTCCATAAGAGTGCTAAATGTAATCACTAAATTAATGTCATTTTTAAAGACCAAGGAGTTGTTGTTGTCATGGTGAAACAAACATTTGGTATCTTTAAAAAGCCATGAATGTGCTCTTTACAGGACATCCAGACTTAAAACTGTGAAATGTAAGGTGTTTTTTTTTTCTCAATATAATGTCCACTACAGAGGACAGAGGTCTATTGCTGGGTCCCAGAAGGATATTATAAAGGCAAGCTCAGTAAACAGCACTTTAATTTTTACTTTTCTTTAAAAACAATATCTAGATACAGTGAGGCACTTACAGTGGAAGTGAATTGGGCCAGACTGTAACTGTTAAAATTACTTCGCTTTTCTGTGTAAAGTTCTATCTAATAACTTTGTCGCCATAACCCCTGAAACAACCACAACTTTACAGTTCAGTAATACTTATAAAATCTTCACATTTCTGCTGTAAACAATTGGCTCCATTTACGCACCCTTACATTGATATTTTTAAAGAAAAAAAAATGAGAGTCTAAATTTTGTTTTGTTTTTTGTGGTAATTAGCATTATTCTGTCAATTGAGATT
This sequence comes from Rhinogobio ventralis, assembly GCA_039654625.1. NCBI lineage: Eukaryota > Metazoa > Chordata > Actinopteri > Cypriniformes > Gobionidae > Rhinogobio > Rhinogobio ventralis. The sequence continues at coordinate 7,779,964 of CM077206.1, read as the reverse complement.
AACTTGTATCAAATCTGGAATATTAATTTAAGCAAGAAAAAAGTAATCAAGATGGGTAATGACCTTTTATATTAGCGGCTGGTTTCAGCTATAGTCAGATTGAATAGTTGGGACATTTACTGGCTCGAGATGTCTTTTCTTTCATTTTTTTCATTTCCAACCTTTATTTCAGTTGTTGCTGAGCTCAGTATTTCATATGGAAATGGCATCTCTGCCTAAAGAGAAAAATTCTATTTATTTTATAGTCTCAGACTAAAGCACATTACGCATTCATATAATTCAAAAGTGACTACGAGGCAGACATCCACTCTCGTTCCATATACTGGTAATTATATGAATACTCTGCATACTCCCCCTTTCTCTGCTCTGATATGATCTAATAACATGCCACAAATTATTGCATGCCTGCCTAAGCCTGGCACATGTCTGATTGCTTGGATACATTAATGTGCCTTCATAGAGCTTTTAGAGAGCTTGAAGAGATGCAATTTGAGAATGTAATGGGAGTGGGTGCTTTTAGCCTTGGACATGTCGCTTACTGGGGCTTAGGGGCTAGCTGACATTTGGAGGCATGTGTTCATTGTGAAAGCTTCATATGCTGCGCGCCTAATGTGCAGAACGCAAGTATTGTACATTTCCCATGCACACCCTATTCCCACATTAAAACCAACAGCGAAATATCACAAAAGCATGTTTTCTTACTGTCTGTCAGAGAGGCTCATCATCTTCTTTTTCAACTGTGCCGGTCTCTTTTCTCTGGCGAGAGAATGGCCTGAAAGGGAAGGCTTGATGCCAGGTATTGGTGACACGGCAAGGGGAATTTGCTGCCTTTGCCACAAAAGATTTGGGGAGCTGCATTTGCATAAGGTCAGAGCCTGCCTCCCGATGGAAGTTGTGCAGCATCTCCCGTCTCTTAGCAACCCTCTTGCTCTCTTGGTCCTTGCGTTAAATTGACTGGTCCTCTCCTTTTCTTCCTTTTCAGTGAGAGGCTCACAATAAAATGCCACCCTCCAACCTATGTCTGTCACCCAGAAGGTCATCCTTCTCTTTTTTGCCCCCCTCCCCACTCATTCTCTTTACAGAGCTTTCATCTCCAATTAAACGATGCAAAGAATATTTGTTTGGTGGTCATGGATAAGGATAAAAAAAAAATCAGTTTTCTTTTATTTTTACCCATTTTAAAATATGCTTATTTTTTCTAATTAGAAATAATGATTCCATTACAAAATGGAAAATCTGTTCAGTACATTAATAATAATAATAATAATAATAATAATAATAATAATAATAAATCAGAATTTCCATTGAGGGGAAATAATCATTTGCAGGGCAGATAAGAGGGGAAAGGATGTTACATGCCTTTTCCGTCCTGTGATGGTGGGGTAAAGCTGGGTCGAGAAAGGATAAGAGCAGTGGAGCTGGGTGTGTTGACAGAAATTGGTTGGCTTTTCTGCCTTGGTGGTGGGAGGGGGTGAAAAGATCCAGATGCTGAGAAGCTGTGTTAATAGAGGGTCAAAATTGGACAATAGTATCCATCACTGCTTTCAAAGCTGCCTCTGTTATCCAGACCAATTTCTGACTGCTCTATCAAACAGAATTGGAGGGATGATTCAATTACTATGGTTTTGGCATGGCAGTAGCAGCGGCACACCATCATTTTCAGGGCACTTTAAAGACTCTCCCTCTACATCTTTGTGTATCCTGTATGGTGGCTCTAATGTAAAATCGTGTGGATTATATGTACATACCTAAATGAATGACTTCTGATGAGATAATAAAATGTGGTAAAGAGTTAATGACAAGAAATGAGTCTAAGGAGGCAATCTTCAACATAGATTAAGACTAGACAAGCTGTGATTATAATTATGATAATGTGATGATGTTGATAGCAGAGATGATGGTGGTGGTGGTGGTGATGATGATTATGATTTATATATAGTTGCATTTGAAATGAGTTTTTTCAAGCTTTGCTTGTCTATGACCATTTTTTTCTTTTTTTACATCAGATAAACTCGTCTTAATTGTATTTCAGTTACTATCTCGCGTTTCAGACAGGTGTTGAAGAACGCGTTATTTCACATAATCATGGGCTGGTGTTGTCGTTTGCTTAAAAAAATTAAATTAATGCAGATAAATAAATAAAAGCGCTGCGTCAGTCATCCCACAAAGACGCGTTGCGTATTAACATGAGCAATACTTTTGTTACAGTATTTATTCATCGTTGTTAACAAAAATCCAGTTCATGTTCGTTCACTAAAGTTAACAAATACAACATTTGATTTTTAATAATGTATTAATGTTGAAACTAACATGAACTAAGATTAATAAATGCTGTAGAAGTATTGTTCATTCAACTAATGAAACCTTATTGTTACCAAGAAATGTATACCAGGAAGTGTCATTCTCAGCTTTGGTATGTTTATAATATTGACAAAATGATCTATGCTGATATAACTTTATTGCTGTTAAGCATCAATATATCAACAATTTTGTACTATTATTTTTTTTCATTTAATAAATCTACACCTGGCCTATCACTTCTGTATTTGCTGTTTATAACTAAAAAGAGGATGGGGAACGGTGATAAGAGATTGCATAAAAATATTTTGGAAAAAGTAAAGTTGATAATCAATCTAATTTGATGCTCACAATTAGTGTTGGTGGAATAGGCTCTCTTTATTGATATTAATTTACACAGTTTTACAGTGGGTTTTATAGCCTACTTTATTGCAGACAACTCTGGGAATATTATATCAAACTTTAAGAGACTTGGTCCAAAAACAGACGTACGGACGTAAATAAAATGTGTTTCAATGTGTGCGCCAATGGTGCTGATGAAACGACTCAAATTATGTTAATGGTCAATTTATTCCCTTGTAAACGCCGTTGTAACGGGGAAACTGTTAAACTGTTTCCTCTTTTTTAGTACAAGATGTTCGTTTTTGAAAATGATATAGGCGTATTTGAACTAATTTCCTTTCCCTAATACCGCGTTTTAAATGAGCAAGAGAAGCCATGAACAAGGCGAAGTGGTGAAATGGATAGTGCACTCAGTCATGCTGGCAGAGGTTGAGGGCAGTCTGAATTGTTGGCAGAAAGAAGGGAAGCATTAGTGTTCCTCTCTTGTACTTAAAGGTGCTGTAAGTGTCCCCGAACAGCTGTTAGCCACAGTGTTACACCTGTGAAGTTTGCTCATGTGAAAGCTGCTGGAAGGAGGGCGGCAAGCAGCCTGAAGTCAGAACAGTGACCCCTTCAAATTTTAATTAACTGCGAGCAGATGCACTGAAGACAAAGGTTCAATAAAGGACAAATTGGGAAGCATGAAGAAAGGAGAGAGGGAGGTAAAGAGGTGGGAAAACATACATGCAGCCAATCTGATCATTTTGCCCTTTAAACTTAGTCCGACGGCTTCACGAGCCACCCCAAATATAAATCATGTGTCTGGTCTTTAATTTGAGAGCAAGATGGTTTTAGAGAGACAAACTGTCTAAATGGCATATTTTAAAAGAAATGTTCACATAAATAACTAGACAACCGATTAATCCGATGAACTTCAATGAAGGAAGGAAGAAGGTCCCAATTAGAACCAAAAAAGATCAATCAGACGTCATAGGAGAACTTTTTATTGTCTTATTCTCTATTTTTTCTGTATTGTTATTATTGTAGAAGACTATGTATATGTGATATAAAGTACCTGGAAACGGATCCGAATAACAAAAAAAACAATACAGGCCCAAAATGTTCGATAATAAGAGTTTTCTTGATGAAGATACATTTTTAAACGAAAGCTCGAATGCATGGAATCAAAACAATAAATTGTAAACATTGACGATCAGACAAGATCGAAACTTTAATGCAAAATATCATAGTCAATTCTTCTACGGGAAATGTATCCCGTTTGGTCCTTTTGAGGTGTGCGGATCCAGAACACACTCCCTGAGGGGAACCATACCTGTCTGACAGCGCGTGACCTGCTTAAATGACTATTACACTGCGATGATCATGTGATGAAAACGTAAAGTAAAAGCACATTCATGTGAAATGAATGCTGCACTCATTCTGACACTGGGAAATTGTACAGTAAGATTTTGAGGTTAAAGAAAATACGGTATCTAAATATTTCATCGTGTGTACCAAAATAGAACATACATTTCCCGCACATTGCATGCAAATAATTATAGCAGCAATGCCAAATATAATGTTAAAATGCATGTTCATAAAATAACCTATATATATACACAAATAAGTACTTATATAAATAAAATGTGACAATTATTGTGACCTAACAATTACTTGGTTTTCTGTAATGTCGGATTACTCATATATTAAGTGCCTTGATTCTCAAAACGGACTTCGACTTTGGTGTACCCTAATGACCAATAGTTTTCATAATTGTGTTTGAATGCATAAAGGGAGGCAAAGAATAAAGAATATGCTAGATATCACAAACTCGTCAGTCGTGCCTGTGCGCATAACATATTCTGCTGGGATATCTCATTTTTGATCGATATAAGAATGAGGAGTGATGGGCTTCTAAAATCGAGTTCCTAGACGTGATAGCTCATGTATAGGGGCCCCAACATCTCCCAATCTGCGCCTCAAGATTGTGATGATGGAAAGCCCTTGGACTTAGAGAACTGATTACATCAAAGAATCCCACGCTTATAGCTATCATTTGAAGTAATCTCCAGCCCTCTCCGGTCTCCCTCCTAAACATCCAGCGTTTCTCATTCCACTTGTCATTTTCCCAATGCTCCTGTCTCTCGTCTGCTCGTCATAGCCTGTAATAAACTGCCCTTTTTGTACGGAGTTAAAGTCCAAAGGGCATCAGATTTATTTCCAAATGACAGAAGAGGGGACAAGGGACAACCTCATATATCGGTCCTTCTCTTTCTCCCTGTACTCTTCCATTTATCCTCACAGACAAAATCATCACACTGTGCCTTTGCTTCCACATTAGAAGCAGTTAACAAGCTATGCTATAGGCCTACATAACTATCTAATAGTAATCTGTACAAATGCATAATTTTACTTTTCAAAAAGGAGCTTATGTCCTAACCTGTGGTTACAGGATTACAATGATCAGTTTGTTTTACGATCATCATCCTCTTGACATATTGCCCATGTCTTTAAAAGATCAAATTGCACCCCGCCTGTGATTGAAATATCCCAAGCACTTAAAAAAAGAAATAATGTCATTACAATTGTAGGACCCCCTGCTATCAACACCATCTGATTCAAAATATCTTCTTCTTGAGCTTCTTCTTTCTTTATAGGGCTGTCAAATCTACACATAAAAGTTTGTGCTTATATAATATGTGTGTGTGTGTGTGTGTGTGTGTGTGTGTACACATATATAATATAAACACAAACTTGTTAGATGTTCATGTTAGATGTGATTAATCGTGATTAAATGTACACCCATATGTATGCATATATATATATATATATATATATATATATATATATACACACACACATGTAAATACATATATGTGTATATGTATATAGGCCTAAACACACACGTTGTGTTTTCATGTTTTATGGGGACTTAGACGTAATGATGTTTATACTGTACAAACTTTATATTCTATTCCCTAACCCTAATCCTACCCATCACAGAAAACTTTTAGCATTTTTACATTTTCAAAAAACATCACCTAGTATGATTTATAAGATGTTTTCCTCATGGAGACCAAAAAATGTCCCCACAAGGACAATGATTTCGGATATTGCCATAATTGTGGGGACATTTTGTCCCCATAATGTAGGGTTTACCAGGACACACACATATAACTATAATGCGATTAATCGATTTGACAGTGCTCATTTTTCTTATATAATCATTATAACGTTCTGGTTAGAAAGAAAAGAATAAGCTTGATCCTATAACGTGTAGGCTTCAAATAATCATTGGCACTTATCACACCTCATCCTTTTTCTTACCCCAGCACCACCAGCTCACACATGTTTTGATATATCCGCTGTATCACAACGCTGTAAAACATCTGTGCATGTGCTGCTGCGTGGGCAGGACTTCCACCCACCGTCAATGACCTGCAGTGATTCCTTCTGGACCTACGCCACACAGTAAAACATGGGCTCTAGCTTCTTGAATCGGCAGCTCTGTGTTTTTTCCTTGACACTGCCATTCCGATACAACCACATCTCCTTTAGATCGAACCACTGTACAGACGCGCCCCCCCCCCTGCTGCACTTGACCACTATACAGGCAAAGTACTGTCAAGCCACTGGCTGTGACACAAATCTAGATCAACGACTGTGCTTTTGCTCTGTAGCATTTCCTCTCATCCCACTGCAATGTAAAACCAAAATATTGCTTGTCGTCGTTAAAGAGGGTCAAGATGATGGTGAGCACAATAACTCAGGTTGTGTCCCCTAATTAAGTATTTATGCGGCGGCAACTGGAGAAAGAGATATACTTTTACACAACACCAACCGCTCAGCCGGTCTTTTCTTCCCTTCCCCCTCCACGTATTGCTCTGCTTTTCCCAACGGCAGTGAGGCCATCGTTTCGTGCACTTCCAGCAATGATATCAAAAGGTTTTTTGGTCAAGCCAAAGAGAGGTCATTCTAATAATACCCAAGGTCATTGGTGGGAGCCAATGAGTCTCCCAGTCATTTTTCATTTGTTCGCAGAGTTAACGACAGTTGCAGGGGGACGGGAACTTGGAGCCAGTAGCCATGTGATGTCACACACACATGCCAGGGGATTATAAGGGCAGGCAGGGGACAAGGCCTGTGGATTGAAAAAAGTGAATATAAGCGTTTTATTTCTTATTAACATATACATAAAAAAATTACATAATACACTTAATTTGGTAACACTTTATTTTACAATGTCCTTGTTACACGTTAAATGTATTTACCTAACAGTAAATTATGCATGATTGCATGCAACTAACCCTAAACAAAACCCTAATCCTACCCTAACCCTATAGTAAGTACATGTAGTTAATCAATATTACTCAGTATTTAAATATATAATTACACTGTAACAATGACACTTTAAAATAAAGTGTAACCCTTTATTTTAAGGTGTCCCTGTTACAGAGAAATTACACATTTGAGTACTGAGTAATATTAATTAACTACATATTAATACAATTACTTACTATAGGGTTAGGGTAGGATTAGGGTTTTGTTTAGGGTTAGTTGCATGCAATCATGCATCATTTATAGTTATAGTAAACACGTAACAGGACACATTAAAATAAAGTAAAAAAGGCAGACAATTGAAGATGAAATAGAAAATGAAAGAACTATTAAAAGTTTTACAGTATGTTATCTCATCTTAACACTTTTTGACAGTTTTGTTTATGGTAATATGTCAGATCAGAACTAGACAAACACCATTTCTGTAAAAGTTTTGGCTCATTTACCTGGAAGCAGGATTCTTACAAAATAAAATACAAAATGCAGATGTATTTAATAACCTCAGTACATCTATTCTAAGAAGACTATGAAGTTCTGTGAAGTTTCAAGACACAAAACAGCTATTTGAAATAAACAAAATACCAACCTTGAAATGTGCTGGACCTTGAAAAGGTGCGTGTGTGTGTTTCATGTGAAACCTAATGTCTCTTAACACATACACTTCTTATGTGTACCTAAAATGTATTTATTTGTAAACTGTATGACAGGATGGTTTGGTGTGGGTGTCAGGTGCACTTTGAAATGTATAGAAATGATCTCTGTAAGATCAAACAAATGTGAAACACACAAACCTCACAAGACAGATTATTCCATTTAAAATTAGATTTCTATTTTTATTTTAGTTTTGGATAAAATGAACACTAACTGGTGGACAGCTAATGCTTCTTGGAGTTGAAGTCCATGTTATCCTGGCGTTCAGGATGGTCTGTCAGTTCCTTTCGCTGCCACCTAAATGACAACATTGACCTAATTGTTAGCAACCCGGCACATCAGTCACAGCCCTTGTGCATAACTTCAGCTCGTGATAATAATAAGGAAGGGAAGATTTGGACAAATTTCTTTTGAGGAATGATCTGCACTCCACTCCCCTCTGCTTCATTGGTCTGCATGTAGATAGCTCTGTTCCTCTAGCACAAGGTCATAGAGTGTAAATATGAATTGCATTTTGCATTAATTCCAGATGAGTGAAGCTGTCAGACAAATAATACCAGCTTTCAGTCCTGCATTCTGCCACTTCTCCCCCATTTTTTGGCCAAGAGGTCACGGGCAAATTGAAAGTGGCAGCTCGGCCAGCATGTTTGACAGACTAATATTGTTAGAGTACCCTGTCATAGCCCTGATCAGAGCTGCACAACACATACTGTCTGCAAGGGGTCTCAGTGTTTTGGCTGATGGAACAACTCCAGGCAGTCCCAAGACGAAGGCAGAGGAAAGACAGAGGCGTCTCATTCCATTTCAGTAATTCTCCAATTAAATGGTTGCAGTTCTTTTATTAGGTGCCTGTAAAGTAACTTTTCTGAATGTACCAGTCTTTAGGTCACCACATATATAGGCTTATTCAAGTGAACATTGTTACATTGTTTCATTAGACCTTAAAGAGATAGTTCAGCCAAAAATTAAAAACTTATATCTGTAGAACGCAAAAGAAGATACTTTGAAGAACGTTTTTGGTCAAAAAATACATTGGACCCCTTCAACTTTCATTGCATGGACAAGGAAAAAGGGAAACATTTTCTAAATATATTTTATGTTCCACAGGATAAAGAAAGTCAAGGTTTAGAACACATGAGGTACAGAACTTTAGTCTGTTATATGGTGCTCAATCATTGCAAATGGCGTTTCACTTGGCAGTCTTTCGTATTGACAGAAAAGCTTTTTCTTTTTTTTTTACAGTGAGGAGCACAAAGGTTTAAGCATTTTTCTCCTACATTTAAAGGGATAGTTCACCCAAAAAAATAATAATAATAAAATTGTCATCATTAACACACCCTTAAGTTGCTCCAAATATGTTTCTTTCTTCTGTTGAACACCAAAAATATATATTTTGAAGAATGTTGGTAACCAGACAGTTGACAGTAGCCACTGACTTTCATAGTAGGAAAAAGAATACTATGGAAGTCAATGGCTACCGTCAACATTCTTCAAAATATCTTCCTTTGTGTTCAGAAGAAAGAAACTCATACAGGTTTGGAACAACATGAGGGTGAGTAAATGATGGCAACATTTTCATTTTTGTGTGAACTATCCCTTTAATTGGGAAGAGACTTGCAAGCTGGTTAGAAAAGAGAAGTTACTTTTACATTTTTATTTACCATTTACAACATGATGTCTATTAGTTTTGATAGAATTCTGTGTTCTAATCATTTAATGACATGCCTACACATCAAAATGTCATTTTTCTCACATCTTATTCCATACCAGCTACCTGTCAATCTCAGCTGCTGTCCATTATCACCTGCTTTGCTTATAAATGAGGTCTCCCAGTAACTTCTCAAAAGCAGGAAAAAGTAGCCATGAAGAAAAATAACTTACACTCTCAGTCTTTTCTTCTTGTCAAGGACCCTTGAGAGAGACAAAAGTGATGCAGTAAGCATGAACGTGTGGATGTCCAAAGACTGTAATGATTATAAATCTATGGGGATTTGCATGTTCCACGCCTCCAACCAGCCACAGGACAGATCAAAAACATGCAAAACATAAAATAATGGCACCTGTCACTGGTTTAATGGGAGATATGCTGCTTGCGGCTGAGAAGGGGGAGGTTGTGTAGGAAAATGAAAAAAAAAAAGAAATTCCTACTCGGGAGTGAATATTCATATCAGTATTGTCATCTGCAATAACAAGAGGTGTCCATTTCACATCATTCAAAGTACACTGATGTGTGTTAGAACTGATCTGGACGACATCTTAAAGAACACTGGAACATAGCCACCCATTCAACATGGGCACAAAAGATGTAGACATGCTCAGGCTGGCCCCGCAGAAGGCTCTCTGATGTTATCAAAATATCAAAAGTAAGTCGTGCACAAGAGCTTTGACAGGGGTCAAGGTCTATGTCTACATCTTCACATGTGTCAGTATAGGTCTGGGTAGGAGACCTATGGTGTAAATGGGCTTCTACGCCTGTCATCCCCTTAATAGACTTGTCAACCAATGGCACAGCCCGAGGAGCAAAGCTAGTGGCATGTTGTGCAACGACCATATGTGAGAAGGTGTCATGAAGTCTTTGAGGACTTAACGTTGACCATAAAAAATAAAGAGCATGGCGACAATGGATCATTTTTAAATCCTATTCATCGTGTATTCACACGGGAGAAAGCATTTTCTGAAATCAATGTTAAAAGATAAAAACAACGAACGATATTTTAACTTTAATTCAAAGCACCAAGTGGCTAAAAAATGACCTGTAACCTACACTTTTTCTACTGTTCCCGTACTTTTTCGAAATATTTAATATTTTACCATTTCAGATGTTTTGGGATTATTTAATGGTTCAGCGAAATAAATAAATAAATAACATTTTACAACAACAACAGCAGCAATAATAATAATTATTATTATTATCCTATTTTTTATGGTAATCATATCCATCATACCTTTTTTAGATAAGTTACACAGCATTTTTCCTTTTTTTTTTTTAAATGACAACAAAATGTGACCCTGGAACACAAAACCAGTCACAAGTAGCATATTTGTGGCAATAGCCAACAATGCATTGTATGGGTCAAAATGATCGATTTTTCTTTTATGCCAAAAATCATTAGGATATTAAGTAAAGATCATGTTCCATGGAGATATTTTGTAAATGTCCTAGTGTAAATATATATAAAAAGTTATTATTAGTAGTAATATGCATTGCTAAGGACTTCATTTGGACGATTTTCTCAATATTTAGATTTTTTTGCACCCTCAGATTCCAGATTTTCAAATAGTTTTCTCTCGGCCAAATATTGTCCTATCCTAACAAAAAAAAAAAATTCTCCCTTTAGATTGCAGAATGGCTTATATACAAGCAGAAGAGGTTCATAAATCAAACCCAGAGGGTTAATTCGTTTTTTTGGCATTCTTGGTCTGAATTTTCACTTACTATAGCCTATGGGCGATTTCAAGTTATAAATCGCAGATCTGCTCTGTTCCTTCTGTGTTTTCTAATTCCGATATAATAGGCAAAATAACCTCCAAGTAATCTTTATGCCAGTTATCAATCATAAACAGACTATATTTGATTTCCATGTAAATTACGGCTTAAATTACAGTGTACATCTTTTTTTGTGACGGCTGCCCTTTATTTGATTGTCCTATGGCGAACAATAAATGATACAGAATTATTAAAAAAACAAAACATCAAGCAAAGTATGCACTTTTTGGAGGGGGTGTGCACAAATTCACTAACACGAGTTGTCCAGTGTTGCGTATAAGTGCGTGTGATAAATCATTTCGTCATTTATAGTTAATTAGATAGCATTCAGTGCTTATTTTTGTGCTCTATACTTTTCACACTCTTCAAACACCCACACAGACTCACTGAGGCTCAGCATAATTAACCAGCGCTCCTTTAATTGTGTTATAGGAACATTGCTTGCTGTAATAGTAAAAAATGATCATCTCTGTTCTCTAGGAGCAAAACACGGATTCTCTCGTCTCTTAAAATGTCTGTCCAGACCAATCCTCTGTTCATCATGAATTCTTTAGCGGATATCTGTCTTATTCTCTCACTCTGCCTCTCTCTCTCTCTCTCCCCCTCTCTTTTTCTCTCCTTTATTTCACTGATCTGAGCTTGAAATGCGAAGGCAGCACAGCACTAAGCCTTCAAACGTGTGATTTTTTCAAAGGATCTCTGGAAGCAATCTCAGCTCGCCTGACCCCTGACAGCTGCACATCTCTTTATTTCTCTCTGCCGCCACTTCATTTGGTAGAAAAGCTCTCAGATTCACACCTCTGTTGGTCAGCACAAGCGTTTAAAATGTCCTATAGAGAGCACTGATTATTATTTGTAATAAAATTAATAACAATTACTTCATGACCAATCTGAACAGGTAGAGTACCACGTAACTGTCAAAAAAGTTTTTTTCTCTCTCTCCCATGCAGTAGCATTAATGTAGTATAGCGTATAATCGTTTGTAAATCAAGCGCAATTTAAAAGGTTTCTCTTCAAGAAAAGGACAGAAAACAAAGTGTTGATGTAGTTTGATTTCCGAGAATTGAAAAAAATAGCCTTAAGACGATACTTTACAGTCTGTGCATAACACTACAGGAATACAGAATACAGAATAATCTAAAACTGTAAGGCACATTGATGCATATAACTAATAAGTACAATAAATGCACTTAAAATATGTACATATCTCACAAATATGTGATCAAATTTCATTTTTTAAAATGAGTAGATGAGCGCCTCCGACTCTTTCTTCCTAGTCTGTAACATATCAGAAGTAGCTATTTTACAATGCTCACACCTCAACCCAGATGATCCACAAATGCAACAAATGTTTGAAATAGTCACTATAGTGAGGATGCGAATGCAGAATAATAATAATCGACATTGCATGCCATCCACTTACTATCAATAATTTCTATATGGCATTCAGCAGAACATTGTTCTTCCCCCAAATCATAATCATTTATTTTAATTACAGTTACGAGAAAAGTATTTCCGTGTTGGGGAGGAAAATCCCTGGAAATGCTAACAGAACTTTAGGCCTTAGTTCAGCACCCTTGGATCTGACAGCTCCCATAACGACGCGCCTCAGTTCTGCTTCATAACGCATTTCGAGCTGCTTTGGAGACAGGAGCTTCATCTTTTCAAGATAACCTACAACGCAAGTAAAGGTCATGTTAGGATTGTTGGGGTTTCGTTGATGCTGTCTCGGAAGTGCTGAAGGGAGAACTTGAGGTTCCATCAAGTATATTACTATATTTAAAAATGTTATTTAGAATATTTGCCACTATATAGTGGAACATACAGCTAAATAGTATAAGACATAATACATTCTGTTTTTCAAAGTAACATTTTTTGGTGTGTTCAATATATAGGGGCTAGTACTTTAAAAGCGTATGTATTGTTGTTATCACTGAAACAGTTTCATTTATATATTCATATAAACTAAGTATACAATGACTTGATTATAACTGTTAGTTTGTAGTATACATGAATGATCCGAATGCAGGTTTTCCTCCCTGTTTTTAAGTGTGAATATGTTGTGGGACCCTCCCTCTTTTGAAATGAGACTGTAGTCCCTATCATTAGATCGGATAGCAAGTCTTTATACAAAGTGTTTTGCATAATTATATACCAAAGCCAGAATAGCCACCCTCAAATTTTATGGGTCACATAGCATCCACAATTGCCACATTATTGTCCTCCGAAGTCTGGCCCAACGAGTGACAAGTACTGGAAAAAAAATCTCATCTGCCTAATCTAAGCTTGGGAGATTGAATTTTCATTCTAATAAAAAAGTAAAGAAGATTATTTCCAAACTGACAACTTGTTTACATTTAGTGATAAAGTTCAGAGAACTGGCCAAGACATAAGGGGACGTGATTGAAGACTGCACAGTCGGGGTAAAATTCGCAAGACAGACCCAGATCCTCTAGCTCAACTAATGAGTCTACTATTGTGTGTGTAATGGCAGCATGCGTGTCTGATATAGGCTACTGAGTGTATAATAATAATTATTATTATTATATTTGTATTATTATATTATAACAAGTCATTGCATATTACTTTCTGAAATAATTCATTTCTGACGTAACACCCGGTATAATTTTCTACATACAGCACGAAAAGAAATAAGGACAGATTGTTGAAATGTAAAACTTAAAACTAAAACTAAACTAATGTAGCCTAATAATAATAATAATAATAATCTCTCAGTTCCAGAAACCGTTTTAAGACTGCTGTCGACAATGACAATTAAAATATTTATCATTTGCTAATACAAAAAAAAGTTGATAAAAATGCATTCGTTCTTTAAATCAAATTTTATGAGACTTGAAGTTGTCAGTGAACATGGAGTAGACAATAGAAGCTAAGAAAGAGAAAAAAGAGTTCAGTGGGTCGATCGTGGAGGTCAGTCATATTTAGAAATCTGCTTCTTTTAAATTGTGTAGCCTACATTTGTACCTAAAACAGACCGCGTGGACGCCTGACGATAAGTTAGGTTCAGGAAATACATATACTAAATTAATTTAATTATACATTTACATTAGCCTACTGAATTTATGTATGCTGTAGATAAGGGAAAACAAAAATGGGAAACATAGGCTACTAGAAAAGTTTGTGTATTAAAATCTTCATACAATTTTTTAAACTTATAACAACGCATTATCAGATATACTACTACTACTACCACTACTAATAATACTAATATTAACACATTATAATGGGGTATTATTATAGGGAATCAACCGCACATTTCACTTTGTATCAAAGCGTTACAGTTCTTTATTCTTTTTTTTCCCATTATCTGCAGTGTGAGAATTTTTTTCTGAAAAAAATAGGCTTTTACCAAATTCATCCAATTGTCACTTATGATTCTGTTTATTATACCACTATAATAAACAGCATGTATTTCTTCTCAATCCCACAAATATGTTTGAAAAGCAAAAAGATAAAGAAATATGCAACAATAAACATCTAGTTATCTGAAATTTCAAACACATGAGAAACTTCATAAGCAAAAAAAAAAAAAAATCGCATTTGCAGTAAATTAATAAATAAATATACGTGCATGAATTGGAAAGGAAGGCAAAAGAGTCGTCAAGTTTATAAATGATCTTTAACGAAGCAGTACAGGTTTACAGTATTTCATTCTTAAGTACATTTATATATCTTAAATAAATGGGATGATAATCAATTACAAATGACAAATTACAGTTTAACAAATTTACAGAATTTTTTTATTCATGGTACACGATCATCTCAGTTTCAAAACTCAAAAGTTAAACGCATGCTCACAAAAAGGACAAATAGGAAGAAAAATAAAGAATAATTCATGATATTGTATAGTGCTGTTTGATAAAGTTTCGTGTAATATATCAACATGATAAATATACCAACATGAACCAATGAAAAAGACAACGTCTGATAACTTCGACGTGTGTGACAAAGCCAGTGGGTAGGATCTTTTGACAAATGAACAAAATAGCGCCATCTTGCTTTCAAACATAAAACAGCACCCTCGGTGGAAAAAAACATTTCTGATTAACAGGGATGCTTGTGTTTTTGATGTGCAGAGCAAAATGAAACGCAGTTCCAGTCATTTTACAGATTTTCTAAATTAATGCATGTTAGTTTGTATTATTGCTTATTTTCCCTTATATTTTGCCCCACACTATAGAGCTGCATTTTCTTTCTTAAAGCATCCCCATACTGAAGTCGACAACATGCTTACCTCTCTCAGCATGACTGGCAGCAGTGCTTGAGAATTTAATGCACCCGTGTCTTATTGTTCAATCCATGCAAGGATTGTAGCTGGAGGGGGCCGCTAATGATCTTGAAAAAAGAAACAGGGAGCATGTGTCTCCAGAACTGACATCGCCCGCTATCATGAAAGCGATGGCGCGGGTGTCGGAGTCTGTGTCTTTCTAAGTAGGCTATCACTGCGCACTCAGTGTTCAGATGTTTAGGTGCACATCTCAAACTGACGCTGTGCCGCACACAATTCCAGATATACAGGGGGAAATGTAACGCGTGCAATGTTTTAATGATTGTAATGATTGTAATGATAATTCTCTATATATACAGCCTGATCAACTAATTTTAAAATGTCTTGAATAAACGTCCTGAAAACTTTTCGGGTTCACTGTAGAGAGCATTTGATTTCCAAACTGTACTTTGTAGTTCTCAAAGACTGTCGTGGTTCTTGACGAAGCGATCGAGAGGAAAGAATAATAGCCAGGAGACGAGGACAAAGATATCCAAGGCCTTCGTCGCTCGGTGTCTTTTTACACTGCTGCGTTGAGAGGATGTGATATTTGCGTCTAACGTTATTTTTGAAATATATATTTGATCGGTGGAGTTACCGTGCCCTGACCCCGTTTTATGTGTTACTCGTGTTCATATGGAGAAAAAAATGCAATAATAACAGCAGTAAACCAGTACATTTTATTCTGATTGTTTGATCACAAACGCCTTTCATCTCTTTTTGTCTCTTCAGAGCACATTTGTTGTCATAAACTATGGGAGACTTATTTTTCTAAACTGGTGCCTGTTCAATAGATGCAAAGATCTTAATATATTATAGGCAACACGAATTTACACTTGTTATTCGTGTGTTCAGTGTGTTAATAATAGTCAGAGCCTTAACATCTAAATATGACAAAACAAAAGTAGCATACACTGAAATGTAGCAATAATAAAAAAAACATCAATAAAACACCACCACCAATATTCATAATAATAATAACAATAATAAATGGATATTATTATTATCATTGTTGCTGCTGTTGTTGTTTTGTTACGCCTAAAATGCCTTCATAACTATAGCCAGTGGACAATTTCTTACAAACTGACCCTATCCTAATCAAACATTTAACAAATCAGACTGCAATTTCCGAACGCTCCCCACAAAAACGTGCATTCATCAGCAAATGAGATGTTACATGAAGTAATTGTGGTTAAAAATATAAACATACGAAATGCATTTATCAATTAGCGTTCAAGACAATACCTTTGGCTAACTGTAAAACTGGATTTCCTTTTGAAAATGATTATCAATAACAAGAAACAGTTTTGCATGCACGTTTCCTACTTTGTTCAAGCCAATAATCCAAGCTCTGTATGTTAGTTTAGATGGTAGGACTATCCTCAGTTTTGCGCTTTAGATCTCTCTCTCCTCTCCTATTGGTTCCTCTCTCGCGCTCAGTAAAGCGCGTTCACTGAGTCTGACTGAGTTCACCAACGTTTAACTCTGAGTGTGCAGTTAGTGGAAGGCCGCTTTACACAGGTATCACATTTTTCCCCTTTACCCTAATGTCTAAGTCTTTAAATGCAGAATTTTCACAGTGGGGAAAAATAATAGTATGTTATCAACTTGGAGCGTTGCTACATGCGCTTTGGACAAATGATAGCCTACATCTTGCGACTGGACTCACAATGAAAGGAGCCATTCGTTTCAAGATATTAATCTAGTCCATGACGAGTATTAGCAAATGAATTTACCCTGTCAACACAAAAACGGTAGACTATTTAATACACAGGTAAAAAACTCAAACATAGCCTACATACTTCATAATTGAAGAGGTGTGTCCCTTTGTATACTACGTGCATTGGTGCAGGTATTACTTTACCCTAAAAAGAAAAAAAACTTTAATGTTAACCTTTCGACGGTAGGCCTATTTCACGAGGGTGCTTAAACGGGGACGAAATATTCCGAGGTTAATACACTGTTCATCTAAAAATCTACTGAATGTTTAGCACAACATGTAGAAAGCGCAGGATCCGTGTGTTTCCTCAAGAAACAGTGAATGAAAGTCATTGTAAACACGTGTGGTATACTAGACAGATGTCTGAGAGGAACCCGTGCACTGGGAATGCTAATGAATTAAACAAGAATTAACCCGTCCATTTGAAACTGTGCTAAAGATCAGTGTGTGACCTGCTCCTCTGCTCCCAACAAACCGAAAGAAGAGGAAAACACTTTACCATAGACTTTGTGGTATTTAATTGAAGAAAAAAAGTATGGTTAAAAAAACGGAAATAGTTTAAACGAGACTAACATTTATTGTATCAGCGTTATTGTGATATGCTGTTTTTATACTTTTAATATCCTTAGTTCATAAGGTTATGTTGTGATCTAACTTGGTAATAATAAAAAGGTTAGCATTCTTCCCACTCAAGGATATGACTTAATATTGTATAAATGGACAACCTTTGGGGGAAAAAAAAAATAAAAATAAAAAATGTTTTCAAACAACATATTGTGGATGGGATGTCAAATGGTTTGTATAGTAGCCTATGTAGTAATGCAATCCCTCCCCTAACTTTGATACGTTGTAAGTTATAATATCTCAAACATAAAATCTGTATTTTATTGGTTTAATGCTTGTTTTAATTCAGAGTGAACAGACTACACTTCGAAGCATCCCACCAACCCCCTCAGTCTCTCCCTTTGTGTTAAAGTTGGCTCAAGGTCTCGGGAGGTCCTGGAAGTGACAGTTCTGTGAATAGCGGGTAGATGGCACAATTTTCTAACATTTAGAGAGAGGAACCCACCGAGCCGAGAGCTGCAAGTCTATTTTAAAGCACTTTATTCAAAATAACAGACAGATGGACAGGCGAATAAAAAATGCATATATATATATTGAAATTGAGCCTGTTACGTTTTGAGTAATGACCCCCCCCCCTCTATTTTAGCTTTAAAAAAAAAAAAATTAAGACAAGGCCTACTGACCTAATTGTGCATAATGCGGTTTTGTTAAAATAAATAATGGTTATTATTATGAAGAGTATACAAGAGTTTACTTAAAATCGCTTATGTGCAAGACTAGGCCACATTAGATTATTGTTATTAGATGAATGCTTAATTGCCCAGTTACAGAACATTCCACGCAATTTGCAGCAAAAAATATATTTGACGTCAAACAAAAGTTCTCCAAAGTACCTCATTATATGAAAAGCCAAAACACTAAGGTTAACGAGTTTTTCTCTTATAAATGTATATAAATCTGGTGGCTAAAATATGGACAGGTCACCTCTATATTCACGACCAAATCTTACGAGGGCCAATAAATATAATGAAACAGAAATATGTTGATACTCGAGTGAGGTGAAAGAACAACACAGACGTTAAATTGTCTTTTTTTTCTCGAAGGGAGTGGGGGGGTCTATGCTTTGCTTATTATCGCTGCTCTTTGGAGGTCGCTATGGAAACCAATTGCTGGCTCTTCCTTCGTAGAGCTCATCATAAGAACAACACAAGCGAGCATATGATAGCCTTTCTCAAAGCTATGATGACTTTTGCTAAGGAGTCTAACAGATGCATGACCGTTCGTCAAAACCACGTACACTTGATGTCATATTAAGGCTTAGGCAAGGTCTGAGAGGTCATCGTTAACTTGATTTAAAAAAAAATGAAGTTGAAAACCTCCCAGACAAACAGTGTTACTAGCTACCGTACCACTGTTAAGCCAGATAATTATGCGCTAGCTTTTAAATGAGTCTATATTTAATTATTTTGGATGACTGCAACCTACGATTTCAATCCCTCGTGACCGCAAACACCTTAACGATTCCTCAGAGCCTACATCATCAAACAATAATGCCTTAATAAATCAATAAAGACATTTTCCCCTCGAAACTGCAAGAATGTTTTACTCTTAGTGTAAAATGTCTGTTATAGACATATAGAGTGTTACAGACTCAAGCGGTTAGGAATCATTTGTTGTTGGCTCGGTTGGCCAGCCATATCCTATAGTACTTTTTCCACGAAGAAATAAATAAAAGTGACATTGTACTGAGGGAGACCTCATTAGTTCGTTGTCCGACGCTAATAAAAGAACAGAAGTGCAAATTATAGAGTTCAGCCTCAACACACGCTCTGTCAACTAAAATCAAGCCTGTGAAGCCATGATCCAAATTACTACTAACCTGCTCTGGTAAGCCTATCAAAGCAAAACGAGCATTTAAAGCGAAGAAACTGTCAATTCCTCTTTGACAAAATGTAAGATCGGTGGAATTTGTTGCACAGAGTAACATACTGGAATTAGTTTTTAAAGCACGTAATGCCAACTACTAATAGTATCTGGAGTAGTTAATAGGTCTCATCACTGTGTCATAATTACAAGCTTTCCTCTGCTACATGCATTAGCGCTCTCATCTAACACACATCCTGAACCACGTTTAAAACAATAACAAACATCCATCAATCAT
Source organism: Rhinogobio ventralis (assembly GCA_039654625.1). NCBI lineage: Eukaryota > Metazoa > Chordata > Actinopteri > Cypriniformes > Gobionidae > Rhinogobio > Rhinogobio ventralis. The sequence continues at coordinate 7,760,136 of CM077206.1, read as the reverse complement.
TTCCGGTCATCTAAACAGGCCTTTACCAATAGCCCCAAAACAAACTTACCAGGATTACGCTATAACTTTTGGCTTCCCGATCAGTTTCAGGTAGAACTCTAAAAAAAGCAGCTAAATAAATAGTACATGGGATATAAATAATATTAAGCTTTATATAATTTAATATACGCTGTTATTATTATTATTATTGATTATTGAAAAGATATATTTTTTTAAATGGTGGTAGTGGTCTGATGACCATTATTGTTTGTCATATAATTCCTCAGCCATCTTAAGTTACTTTAGCCTATCCTCAGTTTGTCAGATCCAATATCAAAACAATTGTATTTTGGGGTCAGGGTGTTACTTTTTATTTTCTCAAAGTAGTAGAATTTGTAAACCGGGTTGCAAATGCATTGTATTGTAGGGAGAAACTAACGAGTTAGCAATGGTCTTGTTAAATTGGGCTATCGTACGTGAAAAGAAAAGTACGTTTTAATTACATTGGCTATGGAAATATTAAGCATATCTTTGAATTTTAGGACTGTTGGACTCCTGACAAAAACTTTAACACGTTTGCTGTCTGAAGTTTTTTTTTTTTGGGCCCTTGGTGTCGATTGAGGGGCCTTTTCTCCCAGCAATGTGGTTTCAATTACAAGACACCGCTTTGCTCCGGGGAGCCGTAGCTTGCGTTGGATTGCAAGACGCCATATTGACTCAACTAATAGGACACCAAGTTGAAGGCGCAGTTTACAGGATAGCTTCACACGCTTGGTGTCCTCTAACAGATAGCCCTAAATTTGACACATAAAATACCGCTTTCGAGGTAGAACAAACAGTGGTCTGCATTTTGTCATTTGTCACGTTTACAACAAGATGGCATTTCATTTGACATGTATTGAACGCTCAATGTTGCATTTCATCGCGACTTCAGTTCCGACGTGTCAGTACCTGCTCTGAGAAGATTTTATGTATTTAAATTGAAAGTGATACCCAACAAGGCAATGAGCAAGAACATTTATAGCTTGTAAGTAGGGATGACATGATACTTGAAATTTCCCTTTTTTTTTTTTAAATCAAAGATGGATGAATGTGGATGTGTAAAAAGTGTTAGAGGGCAAATCAAAGCGTACTTTCACACTTGAAGCTGCAGCACTTTGCACGTGTATTTACATAGCCAAATGTAGACGTAACCTGGACAATTTCCCATGCCAAACCTCGGAGTTACCCTCGCACCCCCAACCCTCTCTCTCTCTCTCTCTCTCTCCCACACACACACACACCTCTCTCTCTCTCTCTCTCTCTCTCTCACACACACACACTCACCTCTCTCTCTCTCTCTCTGAAACACACACCCGTAAACCCAACCTTCAGCAGTTTGAGACAGATCATGAGTTCACTGTCCGATAGAACAGACAGATTTGTCCGCTAATCATGAATAACACAACAATGAAAGCCTTTTGATTTCAAATTCATAAATTATAATTTAATACCAAGAACAAATTTACAGCAGAATGCTTGTTTACAATAAGCTAACACAAACAAACAAGAATTGTTTTCAACTATAAACTTCCACACACACTCACGTATATCACTTGCAATTAATAATAATCAATAATAATAAAAAAGTATCTATACGTTATCAATACCCTGCAGTAATATATTTTATATATTTATATAAAAACGTGGGTCAGTTTAAACTGTTCATAATTACAATCATGTATCATTCACTGGTCCATATGTGGCAGAGAACAGCCCAAATAACTGTTCAATCAACTACACAATATGATCCCTTTTTATCCAATCACAACATGGTGTCTTGTGTGTTGAAGAAAAGCCTCAAAACAAGGACGAAATTGCAAGCTTTCACACATACACACACAAGGCATCTGTTACAGACCGAAAAGGAGCAGAACACCAAGTCAAAATAGCCACCCCTTTCCAAACCAGCTCACCCTGTTAAGTGTCAACCTATCGTCGAACGTTTTTTTTTTTTTCTCATTTTTTTGTCTTTTTAAATACAAGGGCTAGTGTACTGAATGCACAGATTATATCTATACAGTCAAAAACATTTACATTTATATATATATATATCAAAGGTAAAATAGGTTAGCGACCTGTGGCCATGCATTCACAGTCTAAATACATGAAAAAGAAAGGAAGAAAAAAAAAAACATTTGTCTTAATATGTATGTACATTACAACCAGAACTTTCAGTGCTACTAGCTAAGTCTGTCACTCATTTGAAGACATTTGTATTACCGAAAAAATTGGCAACCACAGTTTTATTCTTAATCACATATACGTTGTATAAAGAAAAAGTCCTTGAAATGAATTGACCTATATTTACAAGAATACTGCCTCTACTTGTGTTTTTTTCCCTCAAGTGAAATGAACAATTATAAGACTTTGTTAAATTCGAAGCGTGTTCCCCATGGTGTATAGACTTCAGTAACCGTTAATAACACATTTGCGCTGTACAGGCACTTTAATGCTTTCAGTGTTGAGGGACATTTATAGGGACGTCTTATTAATACTGCTGCTTTATCATTAAAAGAATGATGACCCATCATTTCCCCCACGTTCAAAATACAGTTTACTGTGGCAAAACACGTGAACAGCGAGAATTCGCATTACGCAACTTAATACATGTGAAAATATTAAGTGGGGGTCTCCTTAACTGTAAAATCAAACACTTTGTTCTACTATTTGCATTACAGCCTGACGACCATCCCCGAAATCCAAATATATATATATATATATATATATATATATATATATATATATATATATATATATATATATATAGTTTTTTTTTTTTTTTTTTTTTAATGGAGACAAACACTTTTGTGGCGCATATAACTAAATGATAGTTTTGCTCCTACATCCATTTCGGGAGATAATGATTTGGGGGTGTCTATATCAGGCAGAAGAGTGGTATGAAATGGTGCATTACTAGTGCTCTGGCATTTTGTGAGTTGATTATGAAAAGAATCCCTATTCTTGCTCAATAAGGGACATCAATAGAGTAAGTGCGCTTGCAGCATTAAGCATAGCCTATATTGCTGTGGATTTAGTTTTAATTCTCGAATTCTCGAAGAACGTCTTTACATTCTGAACTGTTTTAGAAGAAGTCATGGTTATTAGAAAAAACAAAAAACAAACAAAAGAAATAATAAACAACTGCATACTACAGAATCACATAGGCCGGTTTGGAACCAGAAAGGAGAAACAAAAAAAATTACAAAAACAGCTATAGATACATGGACACAGGACAATATAGCAATTTAGAAAAAGAACTTTTTTCTTCTTCCTTAATCTTTCCAAATTGTCGCTTAAATGCACTTTATAGTTTTGATGTCCAGAAAGGATTATGAAAATCCTTGAATTTTTTTCTTTTCTATTAATTTTAGTGGGTTATTTATTTCTTCATTTTTGTATTTATTTTATTTTATTACAAAAACAACAAACAAACAAACAAACAAAAAAAAAAACATTAGAACAAACTGTTCAGAATGACACAGGGAGCAATCTCTGGATTTCGAGGCTTCACTGAATGTCTCAATTTTAAAATTCACAGTCATTGTATGAAAGTCTTTCTTCGTGAAAGTAAACTCGTGTAACAGCCGTTTCCTTCTACAAAAGAAGCGCTAACTATTGTAGTCACAGCCCCTTTGATCATTCCTTCTGCCTACTGAATCGACATGTAAGGCCAGTTAAAACTGCTCCCCGACAGCAACATATCCCTGATGAGGGTTTCAATTGGGGTTTTACCTACCAATCGGACGAAAAATAATTGCTCTATGACCGAAGACGAGACTGTACGGAGAGAGGGCAAGCGCAGTAATAACTTCCCAAATCGAGTTGGCTGGTTGGGATACTGGCTCCGAACGTACTCCTCCAGAGCGCACTGGGACTTCTCTTGCAAACTTTCCACATGGGCCACATCTGACAGGCCACAAGCATCTATAAGGAATGGAGAGATAATCAAATGTTTATTGCATTAACAGCACACCTGGACAATTCATTTACAAAACGGCAAGTTACACTCAAGTAACAGTTAATAGTTTGCTATTACGTCAGCACAGCTAACGCAATGCACAAAAATCATATGTGCCATATACGAGCTAACTTTACCAAGATACATAAACACTCTGGAGTTGTGCTGCTCGTCTTAAAAAAATAATAAAATTGAGTGAGCATTGTACGAGTAACAAATGCATGTAATCCCCATTAAAAGGACAATTTAGCAGCATGTTGGTCATAATATTATGGCAAAAAGGAACACAGAGAGGCAATGTAAAACGCGTAAAAAGTGCTAGCGTATTATATTATATCTGTCTTATTTAAGAACATTTATAGACGCAGTTTAAGTCCTAAACTTTTAGACAATACTGAAAGTTGTTTTTAAAAAACGACAACAAACTCGAAGCTATCCACGAGGTGGTATAAGACTGTACATCAATAAAGCTACATGACATTACCTTTTAAAAAATAGCATGTTAGCTATATATATATATATATATATATATTTAATTTTAGGTTTTGATTCATTTTTTAGAACATGATCTGTAAATAAATCAAAACAGCGTATTTGCATTCTGGGGTGATATTTATTGTGCAACTGGTAGGCTACTAAAGTCATAAATTACCAAGAGAATATATTCGCCATTAATTCTGTAAAACTTTTTCGCTTTAGCTCTCTTATACACAAATAAAGAAAGGAAGTCGGGGTCATGACCCAGTTCTGGAACGAGTCCAGCATGTGTCTTGGATCCCTAGATCATCCTAACAAAACAAGGAAGAACTGTGAGCTTTTAACAACGCACAGAAATGTCTTGTCGTCTCTCCACAATAAAAGAAAAATTAAACAAAACTAGCCATTGGTGTTTATCGCAACCTGAATACATCTATCAATTTAAACTATCGGCTCCAGTGGAAAGCTGGGCTGTGATGTGTGTAAACGGAGCATTAGGCCTTTCTTCCCTTTGCTACAGCCTCACCCCCTCCCTCCGAGCATGACATCCTTAATATCTGTCATTGCAAATAAATACAAATAATTGATTGCCCTTCAATATCATTTTATGTTGATGTATTGTGAAACGACAACAAATTATGAATAAAGCTACAATGTCGACTTGGTAAGCCGATAGTGCTCATTTTCTGACATTAGTTGTAGCTATTTACATTTTTTTCTTTTAATCAAAACTACGTAATATTCAAACGTATATCTTCTATTCATATTCTATTCATATACTTCGTATAAATAAATGTTTTTTTTTATGTACTGCTGGCTGCCACGAAATATGAATTATGTCACCATTTAATTTGAGTGCTAAATACATTCTTAAGTGTTAAATATAACTGCTGTATTCTATTGACGATACGTCGATGCTTTTAAAGCATTTTAGCCAGACGAAATAATTTTCTTAATTTGACTTATTTACTGATTTTTTCATTTACACTTACGTGTCTATTATGACGTGTACATTTTTAATACTTAATGCTTACAGATAAATAGGCTGAAACTGGCACGTGTACTTTCTAGATTTGATCAAACACTCCACGAGTCTTTACTGTACAGACACAATAAAATATAAGATAGATGATTAAAAACAGATGTCTTGAAAATGAAAACTTACCTGAAGTGAATAAAACGATGGCCTTTAAACAGCTGTATTCTGCAGAGTCAACATGCAAAGCTTTGAGCTTTTCTACTTGTTCTTGGAAGATCCTAATGTGGTCCATAAAGGCGACCACTCTGTCCGCAGACATGGGGGAGGCATGGAGCCCAGCCGCCGCCAGAAGTGGAGCCACATGGAGCGGCATGGAGCATTGAGCAGCGTTGAGCACAAACAACTCACTCCAGGTCAACCTCAAAAGGGCAACCTGGTCGGTAATTTGGAGGTCTGGGAAGAAGGGAATATTCCTGGCCCACTCTACCGCACTAAACAGCATCCTGGCCGCCAGTTCACAAATGTTCTCGATGCCCATGATGTTGTTGGGCTGCATGCATTGACTGCCATACCGAGAAGTTGGGTAGGGCTCCGCTCGTAGTAGTAGAGAGATATATCCGGATAAGTAGGAATGGCAGTGCAGTGGGTCCCCATTTGTCAAGGCGAACTGACCATGGTGTGGCTGTGTGGGTGGCATCCGTCCCCTTTGCACGGCTGCAGTAAAAAGAGAAACTGTAGATATTGATGCTTGAATTCTACAACAACAAAACATAGCTTGACCTTGTTTCTACTTCACTTGTGGTGTGATGTTACCACACCATTTGTTTAGGGAACTACACCAATAGCATTAATATAACCAATTAGACTATATGCCACTTGACACGTGCAGAACTTTTAAACTATCAAAGTGGCCTTCGTGATTTTACTGTTCAGCGAAACAATTTAAAGACTAGGTTCTTAATGTGCTCACAGTAATGATCTGCACCGTCCACTACACACAAAATAATTATAGTCAAACCCTGTGTTTTAGTTAACAGAAAAATAGATATTGGCAAATGTTTCATTTTAGTGTACTTGTCAATTAATTTGTGTTTACGTTTCACAACATGAGCCCAGTGAATACATGCACAAAGAAAGACATGAATGCTAACCCTTAACCTATTTAGCTAGCGACAGAGTCAGTTCTGCTGTCTATTGAAAATCTGCGAGCGAACTGGGTGCCTGGCGGAACGTTTATTCGAATAAATACTATAAAAGCGCAATAGTGATTATTATTTACTTTTCTCCTGGAGAACAGATATGTCGATTGTGGTCTATCTGGAGACCCTAGGCTAGTGTGTGTGTGTGTGTGTGTGTGTGTATGTGTGTGTGTGATTTTGACGCTGCCTCTACTCCTTCGCCATAACTGAACGGCATATCTGCAGTGATATTATTAAAAATCAACATGAAAGCCCATATTTCCGACGGCGAATAAAAGTGATAATCAATTTAACGTTGCGAACATGTAAAATGCGAAATAGAAGCTGTTCGTTATTCGAGCATTAAGGGCGCCGCGATAACGCTCAGTCTCGAGCGCTATAGGCGGTTCCTTCGCGTGCTGTGGTCGGGCAGACTGAGAGAGAAGAGTCGGGGACAAAACACAGGGGGACGTAGCATGCGTGATTTAATCAGGCTAAATACAAAAGACAAAGACAGCAGTAAAACAACAAAAATCCGAATACCTTCCCGTCTCATGCCAACTTTGAGGCATTTTTTGAGGCGGCAGTACTGACACTGATTGCGATGGTGCTGGTCAATTGGACAATTCCTGTTGGCACGGCATGTGTAAGTGAGGTTCCTTCGTACGCTCCGTTTGAAAAAGCTTTTACACCCCTCGCAAGTGAACTGGCCATAGTGTTTGCCGCTGGATTTGTCCCCGCAAACCACGCACTCTATATGCTGTGGCTGCTGCTTTTCCGACTGACTCTGCGTCGTCTGGTTCGTCGGGGTGGACTGTGTGTTGTTGTTCGGGGGTCCTTGAACGGGTGTCTGAGGGGTCGGAGGGGCAACCTGAGAGGCCGTCAGACCCAGCTGGCCTGGTTGAGGGGTTGGAAGGGATAGTCCTCCTTGGGCTTGCGATGAGAGGGTGCCCTGGGTCTCGGCCACATCGTCCTGGGAGCCTCTCCACACTACCATTGCCATATCTATCAGTCAACGTTAAAAAAAACTTTTTGTTCCCCGTTTTTGGTTTCAAAAAATAACAACGAAGCACGGTGCCTTTATCACTTAGGAAGATAAAATAAATAATTCAGGATCGGCACGGTCGCTTAGAGTCTGAATGTCCGTTCAAAGTTGCGTACCGTCGGCAAACAGTAGTCTATTTCTTGACTGAAATAGCGTTACCTGGCATGTGGTTAAAACTGAAGCAAAGACGAGCCGAATAGCAGCCTTGCTCTAAGAGGCCAAGTCCTGGGGCACTTGCAGTCATCCATCCAGTAAACCCATCAAGGAAAAAATGGAAAATAAACACGGCGGAAGAAGATTATGAGCAGAGCAGGACAGATAACTTCACGTGTGTAGCGACGTTCGGACGCGCAGAAACACGCAGCTTTCAGAGATACTTGCGACACGCGAGAAGTTCCAGCGTAAAGTCTTGAAGAAAAACCAACAACTGGCAAAAAAATATTGCTGCTTCTTCCTTTTCTTCAGATGAGGTAGCGCTAGCAGCCGCGCGCAGTTGCAGCCTGTGCTCGAGTCAAATATGAAGTCAACTCTCCGGCAAGCAGGACTGATAATATAACAAAAAGATCACAACCTATAGAACCTCCTTCATGCGCGTAAAAATAATAAGAGAGAGAACAGAGAATCAAAGTGATCAAATATGTTAAAAAGGGGGAGGTTAGGAAGTGACTGCGATTTGTAGGCGCTGGGCTGGCAGAATGCTTTCTCTCTGATCAGCTCACTGAGCTCTCTATATAGTGAACTTTGACACGACTGCTGCAACTTAGCACACGTTACCATGGAGATGAGTTGCCATATATGGAAAGTGACTGTGTTTGACTGGTCAGAGCTCACGGACCTCCCCCTGAACCCTATTGGCTAGTCGGCACTTGTGCTACTTGGTTCTTTGCCAAAGCCAGGAATAAGGGTCGAGGAGCCGCTTGGTCCTAAAGAGAGTAGGCACACTTCGAAGGAAAAGGATCGCAGTGCATGTGTTCATTATTTTCATTTCTTTCAAATAAAATCCACGTTGGGCATAAACCGCTTTCCAGACTACATAGGTCCAAGGCTTTTCAAAATCAATATTATGCCATTTTAAAAAAGTAAAAAAATAAAATAATAATAATACTAATACTAGGCTACCTTTCCTCTCATCTAACCACTAAATTATATCATCTCCGTGATAATGATATTTCGGTTATGATATTTCACATTTTCAATGTGTGTTACATGCATTGCATACCTTTTTGTTACATTTATTCTATAGACCGGCCGCAACGTGTATGATTTGGTCAGATCCATTAATCCATTTATCCGCATTAACTCCTCGTTATAAATCACGAAACTGCATATAATTTATCAAGCCAGTAATGCACTGACAAATACATTTAAAACAGAGACATTCCACGAGGGAACAAGCAATATACGCGAGAGGCTATTGATGCAAGTTCGCACTGTAATCAAGATATGTCAAAGATAGGCAATGCGAAACACTAGCTACATTATAAGCAATACAGAAAAAATACTAAATGAATTAACAGACAACTAGAGTCAGAATTTGTGCAAGCTTTATTTCTGTGAATATTCAATTTGCTTAATTTGATCTGAATATGGATACCTCACATAGCCTATTTACGTTGCGTTTATTTTTTATATGGGCTTCCAATCCATTAATTATAGACCTATTATATTGGCGTAATACTTAGGCTATTATATTATCTTGTAAGTCGACTGACTTTAAGTGTAGGCTATATAGTTCCAAAATCCCAAAAAGATGATGATTATTGACGTTTAATATAGTTATCTACACAATTTACAACACAATTTACAGTATGCTTACGGAAACTAGCACCAATTGCCACATAGCCTATGCAGCTTTAGTTCTAACAATAAAGTAATGAATATTAGTCGTAACTTATTATAATATGCAATGATTTATATCCTATGTATATCCGGCTCTCAATACACTGTTATTTATGCAGAGATGAAGCATTCATTGTCATACAACAAAAGAGAGTTTTAGGATCACTGTGTTTTTAGGGCCTTGGCGTATTAGGCTACAGATCTTACTCATTGAAGTTAATAAAATATTCCATAGCTTCCCCAATTGATCACTGGGTTTAAAAAAACACTCAAAAAAATCAAACATGCAAACATAAGATAAGAATGATGCTCATTGAGAAAGCAGAAGCCCAGGAGTCTTATGTTAATTGCCATAGATGTTCTCTGGGAGCCTCGGGGTGGTCAAATGAGGTGTCTCCTTTTTCGCTCCCCGGGTTATAAGTCAGAGCACTTTTTTTGAAAGCTCGCTTGTTGAAGTCTACATTCTCTATCATCAGGGGTTGTCGGAGTTGGGTCCACTGAAAAACGTACAGTGCTAAATCACTGCATATGCTGCCTCGGAGGAAAAATGCTGAAGACTGGACGTACAGCAGTATATGGGCGCCCCCTAGCGTTTGGATTATTTCTGCCTGAAATCGCTCTTTAAGGTGGAAGAGCCATCTTAAATGGAAACTACATCGGTCGCTCGCCTCTCACATACACCAGAGTAACATGCGCCTATTTTAATCTGATTAATGCTTTTGAGATTTTCCTTCTAATTGACTTGGACGTTGCAGAGGTGCGTTTGTAAATCTCTACCACACATTTTCTCAACAGTGTTGTTCACGCACGGGAGTATCGCAGCGTTTCGGTGAATTTTGACCAGTTTATTGATACGATCAAAAGTGAGCACCGTGCCTCATCTCCGACCATTCAAAAGCCAGTACGTGAACAAGACAGCCGAAAGCAATACCGCAGAAGTCAATTATAGCGTACCGATGCAAAGTGGATTTTACCCCAAGATCAAGGTGAGTGTTAATATTTTCACACTTTATCTCGCAAAGTCACGGACGTCTCGCATTTGTCTTTCTTTTTTCTTTTTCAAAGCAAGACTAGCAAAGACGCATAGACATACATCAGCACCACTTTTTAAACAGCAGCAAAATAATAAATAACAAAGACCAAAAAGAAAGAAAATAATAATAATACGTATAACTTGCGATGATTAGGTAATAAATGGAGAAAGGGTTCCGCTTGCTGTAGATACAATGCCCATTTTAAGATAATTCTAATAAATATTGCGAATGAATTCACAACACAAGAAGCAACCATGTTCACTTTAACATATTCCAGTTGATATGTACATGCTGAGTAAGATTTTATTCCCAACAATAAACATACCAAATGCATATGATGTTGATTCGTCTTCCCCGTGATGCATCCTCTCCTAAATGAAAAATATACTTAGTCTTCTCTTTCTCTGCGAATTAACGCTCCACTGACGGATTTATACACGAAAATGCGTCTCTCTGTTTATTTGAATGATTACTAAAACTTTAGGGAGGGAAAAAAAGACAAACCGACAAGCAAAAGCAAACTTTTCTGCGGCGCTTGAATCACATGTTAGTATTTAGTGCATATCCTAATAGAAGGACAGTCGTGTTGATGACTTTGAAGATTGAGATTTTTTTTTGGGGGGGGGGGGGGGAAAGAAAAGAAAAAAAGACAGAATATGCTCCTGTGCGTCTTTTTCTTTTCCACAGAAGGTAAAAAGCCTCCTTAGTGCAGCTGCTTTGTGTGGGCTGTGATAGTGAGAGGGAGGGGGTGAAGTCAGGAGAGACACCTGTCTGTTTATGTGCAAACTAGTAACAGTGATATGCCTTTGTCGTCTTTTCAATGGTTAAGTCCAATGTGAGGACTTTACTAGATCAATTAATTTCGATAAATGTCGCAATAAACATTTACCCTTATGTAAATATTGTTTTAATATGTCATTAAGTTCATGAAGAAGCTACAAGAATACACATAAGAACATCATATCAATAAGGGTTACTTATATTCGGGTGTCTGAAAAAAACCCCAAAGCTAACAGCACTTCAGAAAACATACTGACGTCTATAAACTCTGCATTCACGAGTGACGTCAAATTGCCATAGAGTAGACAATTATGGTTCAAGTAAAGTAATTCAGGCAGTCTGAGAGTTGCTGTGTGTACAGGGCGCTTTCATTGTATATTCTGCTATGTCAACTATAGCTATACACAATGGAGAGTCAAGGTTCAGGATAGCAGCTAATAAATAGAACGTCAAACATTTACACCCATTGAATGGATAATCGAACAATAGATAGATAGATAGATAGATAGGTGAATGTATTCATATCTCAGTGATTTAAAGCATAGGTATATACCAGCATTTCCAACGTATAACGCCGTAAAAACAGACTGAATTATATTAGTAGGCGTTGGTAAAACGGATAACTTCAATTTTACACCTTGCATAACTATCTAATTCAATGACGTAGGCTACCCTTCATTAAAATACCAAAAAGTAAGTTTTATTGACTAGGTTATTTGTTCCACCTCTGAAAGAAGACAAAATAAAAGCAAAAGCCCCTATAGCAACCGAGTAGAAATAAATGACTTTGCGCATCAAAATACAGCTGAACGTGCTGAAGGAACCTTGGATGAAAGCCGTTTTCAAGCAACTTGATGTTGATCACTAAAGTGCAACCAAAGTCGTCCTGGTACATTTATCATTGTAAAACGCTCTGCACAAGAAAGAGTCCTCACACACAGAGCTCAGCAAGCGTCCACACACACAATAGAGCTCCCCCATCGGGACCTCCATCGATTAGGACGAGACACTACACTAAATATTTACTGATCACACACAAATAGCAGGATCTTTAACGATTTTCCATGGCTGGGACGCGAAGAAAGGGGCAAATCACTTTATTATTGTTTGTAAAGTAAAGTACGCACGCTGGGACATGAGTGTGTAAGATGTGACTGCTGTAAGAGGAGTTATACGCGATCAAATCGATAGACATTTCATATCCAAACCGCAGCACATCTCTATAGGCTGGCCTGGCCTACATTTTAAACCTTAAAAGAAACAGCTAAACTCTATTTAATTAAATAAAATATTACATGTTATATCGAACAGAAAAAAAAAATACAGGCTACTTTTTTTTCAGCTTCTATTTAACACTCACAGCAGCTACATGTATATTGCTCATAGTGAGTCACGGACAAGACATGGTAATTCTCAAAAGCGTTGCGAGCGCAGGTTTAGGCGCAGGTGTCTATTGCGCTTTGATGGTTTGGAAGAGGAAAGTTCACCCTAATCTTATCGCTGCCTCCACCGTATCCTTCAAGCATGAGATAGAGGGAATCTGACCCTCGGGTCACTGAGATCCCGGCCTGATTAACCCTTGCGGACCCAGTACGGAGCAAAGGTTAACCAGGCTAATCAACACGAGGAAACTGATTAAGGCGGATGATCAGAAGTCAGAAATGCATACATATAATTTACCTTCTGAAATAGCTAATTATTACAGAAAACATAAGAAAAAGTCCATAGGCTACATTATCCATACATTATAGCTAATTGGATGCATCATGCTAATGAAGATCTGACATAGTCTACAAGATTATCATATTACACCAAGACGCAACACTGCTTAATAATGCCTTTTTAAAACTTGTATTATTATTATTATTATTATTATCATCACTAGCCTATTATTATCATCATCATTATCGCTATCTAAATACCTTTAGTTTTCATGCGTGTGTTTGTGTCGATCAGATCAGTGTGGTCCTGGGAACTCATAGCACTGCACATTTTGTACGTCTCTCTTATGAAGGATTGAAAACCACCGGATCAGACGCTGCGGTTTAAAACGTGTCCAAACGAGCAAGTAATAGACCTGTCAGCTGGTGTGGTTGCAGTCTATAGCACATCTGTTGTGACGGTGAAGCATTTTCTGATATTTCGCAGTAATTAGCCATTAAAATTCTTTTGGCAAATAAATTAGCGATTGCAAATTAGCCGTTTTTATTTATTTTATTAGACGTTAAGAAAGCATTATTCATTTATTTCAGACTGATTACACTTGTAATACAATGTATGCACATCTACATTTCTTGCTTTGAAATTTGTAATAATATTTCTAATTGGCTATTAGTAACTTAAACATGAGGACAATCAACAAAAATATTCATAAAGCTACTGAACATTTTATTTATTTCATCTTATTGTAAACTAATTAAGGAGAAGGAACATAAAGTGAAAGCTCTTTTAATACACCAGCCTCATCAATTCACAGAACAAGACTTGACAGATAGCATGAAATGTTTTGGTTACACTTTATTTTAAGGTGTCATTGTTACGGTGTAATTATACATTTAAGTACTGAGTAATAATAATTAACTACATGTACTTGTATAAGGTTAGGGTTAGGAATAGGGGTTGGTTTAGGGTTAGTTGCATGTAATTATGTATAATTTATAGTTATTACTACTGTGTAACAAGGACACTGTTAAATAAAGTTTTCATAAAGTAAATATGTTTCTAATATGTGTATGTGGTCTGAACTTTCCATTAAGCAAATACAGATTATGCCCACTGGCACTAGTTTTCTGCTCAGTACATGTGGTCATTTTACTTTATTACTAAAAAGGGGAGAAGATTAATCCAAAATAATACAGAACACTTTTGAAGTATTTTCTCACGCAATCCTGCAGTTTTTATTGTTTGTCATTTAAAAAGATCTAACAAACTCCCCTTGACATATTCTTCCAACTCATTGAAGAAAATCTCATATCGGTTACGGGCAAATTGAATAGGATTATGGTTTTATTCTCTACAGAAGCCTGGCTCTGTGCCCAAATATGGTGTAATTTGTTCAGCATTACCTTCAGTCTTAAAACAACACCATTGCCCTGGGAATTCAGAGGACTTCATGCTTCTTCACAGGACAACAAGTTCTCCCTATGTATTTCACTCTATAGGATAAGAATATGGACCAATTGTTGCCACAGTCCATGAAAAAAGATCTTATGGAAGTATACGCCCATATAGCCGAGACTTCAAAATGTGGGAAAATCTTTCAATGTCCTTTTATTATTTCTTATAGTTTAGACAGACTGCAGCTAGACTGAAGTGATACTCATATGACCTGTTACACAAAGAGTTGTAGTAGAATTAACGGTTACACTTTACTTGAAGGTGTCATTGTTACAGTGTAATTATATATTTAAGTACAGAGTAATATTAACAACATGTACTTACTATAGGGTTAGGATTAGGTTGAAGGTTAGTTGCATGCAATTAGGCATAATTTACTGTTATTACTATGGTAAGTACATGTAACAAGAACACTGTAAAATAAAGTGTTACCCTTTATTTTAAGGTGTCATTCATTATATATTTAAGTACTGAGTAATATTAACATGCAGTTACTATAGGGTTAGGGTTTGGCTGAGGGTTAGTTGCATGCAATTAGGCATAATTTACTGTTATTACTATGGTAAGTACATGTAACATATATAACAAGGATACTGCAAAATAAAGTGTTACCCTTTATTTTAAGGTGTCATTGTTACAGTGTAATTATATATTTAAGTACTGAGTAATATTAATTAGCTACATGCAGTTACTATAGGGTTAGGGTTTGGCTGAGGGTTAGTTGCATGCAACTATGCATAATTTACTGTTATTACTATGGTAAGTACATGTAACACTGTAAAATAAAGTGTTACCAAATTAACTTTACAGAGTCCACAGGTATAGCAAAAGAGGCATAACCATATAGGTAAAGGGTCATACACTTTTGGTGTAAAACATTTTTTTTGCACTTCTGTCATTAATCTGATATGATGCAACCACACTATGTGATAAGGGATTATGCAAATTGTTTGCCACACGCAGCCAGTCTTTTACAGGCAGTATTTGATTATGAATGAAGAGAAGTGATTATCGCTATTTGAATTCTGTTGGGTGGGTTGTTGTATGCATGGCATAGCAATGTGACATTAACACAAACATTTAATTGTTGGTTCTACTATGCACTTTATTAATCTACCGAGAAATATATATAAATATTGTCATGAAAAGTCATGACTAAATATCAAGATTAAGGCATTATTGGAAGGGTCACAGATTCAAATGGGAGGCTGTAATATCTATAATTAAAAATAATCTCATGATTCAATTTGACAAAGGATGATCAACAAATTT
Organism: Rhinogobio ventralis; assembly: GCA_039654625.1. Classification (NCBI taxonomy): domain Eukaryota; kingdom Metazoa; phylum Chordata; class Actinopteri; order Cypriniformes; family Gobionidae; genus Rhinogobio; species Rhinogobio ventralis. The sequence goes on along the minus strand of CM077206.1, from coordinate 7,744,436 downwards.
TATGAAAAAAAGAAGCTTCATTTAGTGTGGATATATATTTAATCACATTATTGACAATTAAATTCTTATTTCAAAAACTCCTAGCTTTAAGTGTGTGTGTCTGTGTCTGTGTGATTGATTCATTCAATTGGTGCAGGTTACCTTCTCCCTGTCTATTTCTGTTTGCCCTAAGGGCCAATCTAAGAAGCTAGCAGAATCATGATAGAGCACAAAGTTCGATTCTCCAATGATGGATTACAGTGTCAATTTAAACAGCGAAAGCTTAATTTGTTTCAATAATCTCTTCTTAGACTGAATGCCAAACTTCTATTTTCCACATCACATCAAAGTCAAAAACCCTGTGTAATAAAAAAGTATGATGCAAATCATTTAGACTTACATTTATATAAGCATGTTATTAGTGTTTGTTTTTACGTTTAAATCAAATTGTTCCTTTGTTACACTTTACAAAGTCACTTTACATACCATGAATAAAAATAACTAATATAGGTGTAAAAACACAAGTGGCTTATGCTCACTGAAATACATGAAAAAAAACAATATGTTATAATATTTCTTTTGCTACTGACGACTTATAATCAACTGTCCAAAACTATAGGTTGAATACGGCGTTCTGGCAGGCTAGCTGTGCATTGTCTCAGACCTCTGCAGGACTGTGACGAGGGCAGAGGACACGGCCACTGTGGGAACCGAAGAATGTCGAGTGGTGACATCAACACCAAATGCATGATGGGAGGAGGAACGTCACACAAAGATCCCACAATGACAAAGCAGGGAAGGTAGGCCTTAATGTATGCTTTTGAGCTACTGGAGCAACTAACCTGTATTCTTTTATAGGCAAAAAGAATCATTGGTCAGCCGACAACGAACTGCTTGAAATCAACTATGTACGTATTGTAATTCTGCATATACTGTTATGATGTATGATTAAAGCAGCACTGTAGAACGAAATGTTTAATTATCAACTGTATAATAACTTCTGCCAAAAGCTCAAGAAAATAAACATGGGTCCTGTATGCATGTTGTTTGTTATTATTAAATAAGAATCTAGCACACATATAATCTTCTATGGATATCTTCATCCCTCCTCATACCTTTCTTATAAAGTCTACAGCATTCCAAATTTAAATATAAAGCTTTAGTGAAAATGTGAATTTGAAAATAGCTAAACATTGGTTGTACAGCTCTAAATCTTTATTTAATGTGGAGCTGTAACTGACATTTTTATTACGAAAATGGCCAAGTTTCCATTTCTTAGCTGTTGTGAACAATTATAGATAGATATTATTTTCCACATACACTCTTCTGCATTCACTACACCAGTCTGGATTTAATCACTGGCCACTAGACTAAACCCAAGTTATTAGGGAATATAAATGTTTTCAAAAGTAATCAAAGAGCCAAAGCTGAAGAAAAGAGATGGAAAAGACAGAAGGGAGAGAGAAAGAGATTCAGAGTGTATACTTGCTGTCTGTAATTGAAAGCAGCTTGTTTTCTAATGTGGATTATACTGAGACATGGGTAAAGGTTTGAAGTTTGCATTTGCACTTATATCTCACACGGTGTATAAAACAAATGATTGGAAATAAAATAAAAAAAATTATTAAGTCTTCATATGGAAGTCTTTGAGCGTGTGCACAGCCTTACATTTAGGCACACTTATGTAGTCTTTTACCAAAACAAAGTTTATTTATTTGACTTTTAGAGTGAATAATGTGTGCAGTGGCACATGCAGTGAACCAAATGGTTGAACTGCTAGTGCCACTTTCCCCAGTATTAAATAAGACTTTAAAACTGCATGAATAATGTTATTGACATCACAGAGGATCTTGTCTCTCTGCTGATCGAAATCATGCAAATAATTTAGTCTTTAAGGTTAAAGAAACAACAGCAGATACAACACTGATCATTCACACTTTTCAACGTACAGTAGGGCCATGAATTACAATTTTCAATTTGGCCATTACACTACTAAATTAATTTATCCACATACACAAACAACTAATACTACTTGCTGGGGGAAAATAGGCAATAATTAATCTGTGCTAAATATCAAACACTGACGAACTAAATGCAAATCCTGTCGCTTAATCCAAAATCCTTTATATAGACTACAGGCAAGTGTGTAGGCAAATTATTTGCAAATTGTAGTCTGTTACTGATTACAAATAACATGATGCAAATTGTAGTTAGTAATGTCATCTAGGTTACTCATTTTAGGACTACTTTTTGATTAGTTTTTACCTAACACATTTATCACTTAGATTTAAATGGGATTATTGTGTACCATATTTAAAAAAAAAAAAAAAGAAAGAAAACATTGACCATTTTTGTTATCAACAACATGAAATGCATTAATGAAAGAACTACAGGGGGATTGTGAGTTTATGAAAAGCTAATGATTGTTTACCTGTCGATGTGACATGCAAATGTGTTATTAAAAAATCTATTTAAAATCTCAGGGGTCTTCAAGTAAATATTTTAGGTTTTGTCTGACAAAACAGTTTGGGAATCACTGTATTACATGAGCAAACAATAATGAACATGATGAGTTTTCCAGTTTTAAAATATTTTTGTCCAGATCAATAATTAGTGAAGGTCACAGGATATAATGAAGACATGTTTCACAGCTATATATCAGCAGTGTTTAGTAACTTTCATAATGAATCATCTCATATGGTGTAACTGAGAGGTGCTTTTGCCCCAAAATTCAGAAGCATCACAAATGTATTTACATATTTTACATGACATTTACATGGCTATTCTGTATTGTGAATATAGTCAAAGCTAAACATTATGACGCACAATAGGATTTTTTAGAAAGGGACATTTCAAAGAGTAAAAAGAATCAATAAATTATGAATAATTGACTGCTATTGTGTGGATAATGTAATCATATAATTCATTAAAAAGCAACTGTAATCCAATTATGAGCATTACAAAATGTAATTTATTACAAGTACTACATTTTTGGAATCTGATTACGTAATCCACATTACATGTAATCAGTTACTACCCAGCAGTGTGTGTGTGTGTGTGTGTGTGTGTGTGTGTACAACTGTTGATTGTTAGTACATTATTTTAAGTCCATTAATAACAATAATAACAGATACAACTTTTGATTTTTATTTAAATGTAGTAGTAAATGCTGACAATAACATTAACTAAGATTACTAAATGCTTCAGAAGTATCATGTTAACTAATGTAGTTGATCAATGTTAGTAAGTGATACTAAATACATACATAGCCTATACACACTGTAAAAAGTGATCAGTTGACTTAACTTAAATTAAGTAAATAAACTTCATGCGTAATTGAGAAAAAATAAGTTATGTGAAATTGTATTAATTGTTAATTGAAAAGTATTTTTTTTATGTTTATTACTTAATAATTACTTAATAATTGTAAGGGAACGTGTTTCCTCACTTTTTTAAGTTAAGTCAACATAATTTTTTGCAGTGCGTATATATTATTTATTATTTCATTAATAATATACATGAATACGTTAGATCACAACTCTAAGAAACACATAAGGGAGACAGCAAATCGAGCGAGTGCAAAAAATGAACTACCCCCCTCCACACACACACACACACACACACACACTGGCAGTTGTAAGGCAGAGAACACTCAGCTCAAGATTTAATGAGTGCTGAGTTGTTGTGGTATTTGCAACACGGCCAAAAAAGCTCAGCTATGTTCAGGAAGCATGTGAAGTGTCTGCAGTGAAAAAACGTTGTCAAACAAGATTTGGGATCAATTACCCAGACAGAGAGTGTAATGTTTATGCGAGGCCCCTGAAAGAAGCGGTGTCCGGGTAAACTTCAGCTGCAGGCCCTGAAGTACTCATGTAACTAGCTCTTGAAGTTTCCTCTAAGGACGTTTGTTTTGTCACCTCCATTAAGGGCTGTTTGGTCCCAACAACCAAGCACATCCCTGCTTCCTCTTGCCCTGAAGAAATATGGGACACTAGTTAATTTTGTGATACAGGTGACAAAAATAACAAAATGGTTTAATGACAGAAGTCCGATTATTGAGCTCTGAAAATATTGCATTTTCATTTTAAGGGGAAATATTTGTGGACTTTGTGATATATACCTATCTTTTAATAAGTGAAGCTTTTCTGTCTTTAAGGCAAAATAAGGCTAACTTATCACAATAGCTAATTATTAAATAGTATCTTACAGAGTACAGAGCTCAAATCCTCCTGTCCTGGCAGATGACCGAATTTAACACTTTAGTATCAGTGTTTTTATTCTGTGCAGTGGTTAGAGTTTCAACATGAACAAACGTGTTTTAATGTCACTCTATGGAGGGAGGGTGATATCATTATATAATCATAGTCCAAGAAATATATTTCTGGTGTTGTATGTAACATTCAATAATGTATAAAAAACTGTTTTTAGATGCCCATTTAGATCGTCTTAACGCATAAGTGCTTAATTATATCAACCAGCCTTTGACCTTAGTTTAAAAGGTCCAGGTATGTGTGCACACACACACCTTTAAAGTTGTAGCATATTTTGCTTTGGTTTCAGAAAATTAAATCTGTGGTTCACCTCAAAGGGCCCTGCAGTGTGGACTTCCTACACAAAGAGTAACTTTTCATGGTTCCATGGGATTCCTATGTCTTTTAAATGCCTCAATATACAATAGAGCTACAGCATATAAAAACATTTTAGTTACTGATAAAAGAAATGAATGAATGAATGAACTTAAGTATGTAATCTTTAACAAAAGGGCAGAATGAAACTAGGGGTGCATTTGAATTTGCATACTACAATATACTGTGCACTAAGGCTGATTTAAAGGAAAAATTGTGATTTTGATTTAAAGTGCAATTTTTTAATTTTCTTTGACCTTAGTTTAAAAGGTCCAGGTATGTGTGCACACACACCTTTAAAGGCCATAATACATGAGGTTTAATAAACGGTAAGTGCCTGAAGCAGGGTGTGGACAAGTGCGACAGACAAAACAATATAAATAAATGTATAAGTCAAATTTCTGCATCATCTCAAAACACTGCCAGATGTTCCTAATTTTTGAGGTTTTTATACATTGAGGGTTCTTTTCAAGGAGACACCTTTTTAACACATTTTCACCTCAACTTTGCATTGCGGCTTCACTACAAGTCTCTGCCCATATGGTGAGTTGCAAACAAAAGCATCTGCATTCCATTCCACAAGAGTTAGAGGTGTGAATGTCAGAGAGACAGGGCACTGGGTCAATGCTTACAACATGTCAAGGAAACACTGTTGTATTACTGGTTAAAATACTGCTTTTCTGCTGTGTTTCACAGCTTGAAAACAAACTAAGCACATAGCTTTTGTTCAGCTAAAATGCTTGACAGTAAGCATTATAACATTTATTCGTTACGCCTGTAGCATTATATTTATAAATGCACAAGAACATCAACCATGATTTCCACACGATACAATGCAATGTCAGTCCACAGACAGCGATAGTGAGCCGGTAAATCTTTACAAGGATAAATGATAGCTCTCCAGGCAACAGTTGAATGTTGTAGCACATAATGTAATATATTTTGCTTTGGTTTCAGAAAATTAAATCTGTGGTTCACCTCAAAGGGCCCTGCAGTGTGGACTTCCTACACAAAGAGTAACTTTTATGGTTCCATGGGATTCCTATGTCTTTTAAATGCCTCAATATACAATGGAGCTACAGCATATAAAAACATTTTAGTTACTGATAAAAGAAATTAATGAATGAACTTAAGTATGTAATCTTTAACAAAAGGGCAGAATGAAACTAGGGGTGCATTTAAAATTGCATACTACAACATACTGTGCACTAAGGCTGATTTAAAGAAAAAAATTGTGATTGTGATTAAAAATGCAATAAAATTTAAAAAAAAAATCCAGGTTTGCTGTGCTTGTTTGTAGAGCAGCACAGTAGACTGTTATCACACTTCCGCGTTCAAAAAGTGGAAGCTTCAAATAGGAGTGTAAAAAAACTTCCATTGTAGACTGTATCAATGGCTGTGCCTATATCATGGGATTGTAGTGACTTATTTATGTAAAATTATGTAAACCTCAGTTTACAATCATTAATTGAGTATTGTGAAACAAAGAAAAAAGGTGTCAATATTCCGACGCATATTTCGTGATTTAAAGGGGAGCGCACAAGCCATATTGTATGTCTGAGTCTGATCACCTTATTTTCTCGCAGAACTGCAATAATACAATACAAACAACATATAACATTAAAGAGCATTAGAATTAGACAAATCTTAAAATATTAATTATGACTAAAGTCTATTTTGAGGGATTAAATGAAAGGTTTGGGGGAACTTATATTAAACAATAATGTTTGCAATTTTTTCATGTACATACTTTTCGATGCAAATCATTAAATCAAATTGAAGTTTAAATTAAGAAATATTTCCAGCCCAGACGATTATTCAAAGATATCTGGTTTAATCATTGTAAACGAGTCATATCCTCCGTGTTTGATTGCAGTGATTGAGCATTATAATGTAGAAAACAATAGTTGGCAATATAATGCAAAAATAAACAAAAAACATTAAAAATAAAATTAATTCAGTCCGATGATTCCTCTGGCAGTACGCTGACAATCGCGTCTCTCAGATAATGTTACACAATAAAATGAAAGATGACATGCATGGTAAGGTATCATGCAAGTCTAAATAAACAATTTTAAATACTGACATTTATTGTTAAGTTCAACTAAATTAGTTTAATTTTGTTCTCAAAACTGGCGTCTGTCCATTGATAATGCAGGTGGAAATTCCTTTATGCTACTAATGCGGACTGTGATAAAGGCCTATTTGGGCAAACATGGCTATATAATAAAAAACTGAAATTAAAATAATTATTATAATTATTTATTCACTGAACTTTTATTTTGGCGGAAAATCGCATGGAGCCCCTAAAACTTTGTTGATAAGCGCTTCTCGTTACAAGAATGGGAAGATGGTTGCCGCATGTTGCATTCCCAAATGCATGTTAAATCGAGCCAAACTCAGAGAAGATGTGGAGATGGAGTTTGTGTAACAAGTAAAATTGTATTAAAATAATACAAATAAATAAGCATTTCTGACTAATCATTTGACAGTTGCTGATCATTTAAAAAAAAAAAGAAAAAAGAAAATATAATGGCAACAAAAAGTTGACTTCCCTATTCAGAACGTTCAGCGTAACAGAGTGATGAGAAAAGCACACCACTGGAGGAATATTAAAGGTAGGGTAGGCAATTTATACTGGTTGAAACTCTCTTTACATCCTGATAGCAATCAATAATAGAAGTGGTCTAAAAATGTCCATATATCTTCCGTGGAAGTCTCAAGACCAAAACATTTTTTCCCAATCATTGCATTCGGTCCGATTTTCAGTCCGAATTCAATGATACCAAGTCCTTCCTGCCTGCCAACATATGTATTTCCATAACTCCGCGCACCCTGCTCACGTAGACAACACACATCATCGGCACGTTCCGTAAGGCTATGCAGAGTTGTAGACATACAGTCACCGAGCACCACAAACAAACAGCAGCTGCCTTTTAAAGTTCCTCCTGAACTAAAACAACAAGCTTATGCTGCCATCACTACCCGGAGCTGTTCACGTACTCAGACTCGGATTTATACATTTGTATGTCAACACTATCAACGCCGAAATTAATCTGCAGCAGTCAGTTGGTACAACTAGAGCTCTGTAAGTTGTTTACGTTCATTATTCTTGTAATGTTATGTGCTTTGAGACATGAGATAAGTTAAGCGCCGGCTCTCGTCCCGTAACGCTTTGCAGACTCTGCATGTCTTTTGGAGGAGGCGTAGCTTTGGAGACGCTCTGAAGATAGGGTGGGATGTCATGCTTTCAAAGCTAGCTTGCTATTGCTTGCCTCTCCGAAATTGCCTACCCAACCTTTAAGTGAGTTTGACGGAATTTAATCCCCTCTTGAACACCAGTAAATGGTCACATAGCTGTCGCATCAAAGACTCAGATCTAACCCCACAAACAAGGTGCAAGCTTACAAGGCAGATGCCTCAAAAATGACCTATAATTGCACTGTTTAGCAACATTCCAAAATACAATGCGACCTTAATCTGTGCGGTGCAGCTAGCGCACTGAATCAGCTGGACTATTAAATCAAAGTCACCAAAGCTCATTAGACTGGAATGATCAGTTTAGACATTGCAGTCTGACCTAAAACACTCACTGATCGGCGGCACTCATTACTGCTCTTGGAAGTCCTAACACATCAGGTCATGCACCGGCTAATCTCTCCCTCAGCATGCCTGACACTTCTATCTGGATCTGTGGACACCACGGGGACGCATGAAGAGGGCCAGATTACATACCTTTTGTGTAAATTGTGCAGACACAAAAAATTATAATCCCTTATGTAACTTATGTCTGAAGCTTTTCCTGTTTCATTCTTTTTTGAGAGCATTGGATAATTGAGTATAGGGTGTCCGTTTGGCCCAGGTCAGTCTAGACTTTTCTTTATGAATGAAACATAAGCAGTGGAAACACTGCTGACATGGGTGCGGCTGCTTCACCATGTTTTCTCCTTTTTTTCTTGTTTTTTTTTCCTTTCCCATGTGTAGCATCATGCTACAAAAGTGCTAAGATTCATACCAATCCTATATACCTGTGTCAGACAATTGTTGAACTTGTCAACCCCCCATAACTACACATAAGCCCTGATTTGAATTGCAGGTAGGATTGATACTAATGAAATTTCACTCTACATAATGAACACCTGGGACGTCAGCAATATCTAAGGTAAACAGTGAAATGACCTTATTAGCTGGGTGTGTTTGCATTTTGCATGAATAAGGTCTGTTTATACTTTGTCAGCTTCCTCGAATAATGAACTCAGGTGTCAGCGACTAATATAATCTACTTGTGAAGTATACAAGTTAAATACTGGCTAGTGGTTTGATATTGCATGCACGGCTAACACTAATATGATATGATACAGGAAGACAATTAATACGTTTCAAAATATTTACACTTGTATATCAAAATCCATAAATATATGATAGACTCCAGGCTCTTCTCTCAGAATAAACGTGCAGACACTTCAAAAATGTGATAAAACAAGAGGCTGGTGCTAGCATATCTACAACACTATGTAACTTTGGGCATTGACCTGCAAATGAAAAACATTGTATTGCATTCCATCACAGTGACTCTCTCACATGTAATTACTTCCACATTAGATCCTTCTCTCTCACTCCCTTTCATGAAAGCAGATCCCCTCTGACATCTCCAGGAATACAGCCATGTGTTAGCAATGCACTTATGTTACACTCACATTGCCACAGAATTCCGCTTCACTGCACGTCTCCTCAAAACAATTGTGCGCTGTACTGCCCCTTCCTTATGCCTGCGGAATCGATTTGAGACGCAGGAGCTAAACCTTCAACTGACGATCAGTTCTCATCTTTCCTCTGTTTATAGGGGCCCAGGGGGTTCCAGCGAAAAATGAGGTGGCCATATTACAAACGATTTATGACATAAAAACAATTAGAACCAAGAAGTTCTTTAGTAGTTAGGTTTAGAACTGGCTCAGTTTTAAAAATACTGGAACGGTTCACGCAAGTGTATTCTTCTGCTGAAGGGGATGGGATATCATTCTAAATCAATGTAACATGGGCTGCATCCAAAATCGCATACTTCCCTAATATACAGTAGGTGGAAAAACCACATGTGACAAAAGAAGTGTCCGAATTCACAGTACACATACACTGTAAAAAATGTAAAACTATTTCAACTTAAAAAGTTCAGTTGCTGCCTTAAATTTTTTAGTTAAAGCAACTATTTTTTAGTTAAAAGTCATTTCAACTCACTATTTACAATTTACATTAAACTGACTTACAATTTTGAGTTGAATCTTGTATAACTTAAATTAAAAAGTTTAAATTGCTTAACTTATTTTGAAAACACATGTTGTCATAACTTATTGATCCTATCATTTTTTACAGTGTAAAAGAGTATAGGCAACCGGATAACCTACTACTGTAGGTGACCTATTAAGTGAGCATACAGTGGACACTTTACTATCCCATGAGGCCACAGGAGAGGTAAATGTAAATGGCAGTGACGCAACGTTGATGTTGGTAAAGTGAAAGTGACATGAAGGCCCGTACTCGGAATTTATCCTCTGCATTTAACCCATCCAAGTGCGCACACATTAGGAGCAGTGAGTAGTGAATACACACATACTGCAAACTGTGGACACACACACCTGGAACAGTGGGCAGACATTTGGGGGGGTAGGTGCTTGCTGAAAGGGAGCTCACTAATTTCCTGCCGGTATTGAGAATCGAACCCGCAACCTTCAGGTTACCAATCTGACTCTTTAACCATAAGGCCACAACTGCTTACCACTGTAGGTCACATGATAATGACAACATGGCGGACATAGTTCATCTGGATTACATTCATACTATATAGGACATACTTTTTTTAGCAGTTGCAAAGTAATTACTCATTTAACGTACTAAAGAGAGTATGCGATTTCGGACGCAGTCAGAGTTTTCTACACTACTTATTAGGTGGCGCCACAATATCTGAATGTACAGCACGAAATTAACAGGCGGCACGATCAGTGTTGTCCAATTACCGAATGACTGACTCTTATGAGACACCTCTTTTTAGAGAATCACAAGCATACACAACTACTGTGGTCTGAAACCCAATTGAATTTTTTTTTTATCAATAGCTTTTAGCGCGACCCTGGTAGGTTGACTTAGGGTGTATTCACACTAGGCATGGTTGCCTTGTACCGTACCCAAGCCAGATTGCTAAATATACTTGAATTAATTGAAATGTATCTAGTATATTAATATTGTTTAATCAAATATGTTACTTTTCTTTTGCTTAATTACTATTATTGTATAGTAGTTATTACAGAATAGGCCAGTTATTAGGCTGTATTTAAGCCTAAAAAAACATCATTAAAACATATGTGTAAAACACCTTTTACAAGAATTGTATTTATTAGTAAACTATCTTATAATTTAGCAATTAAATTGCCAGTTCCTTTTCCCCCCAAATATTTTACAATTTGTTATGAAAATTGGAACATGAACCGAAATCGTTGAACTTTGCTTTCTCTTCATATGAGTCTAAACGCTGTTTGATAAAGTGTGGTTTTATTTCGCAGATGTCAGCACATTTCAGGCGAAGGCTTATTGAAACAAGCATAAGTTACAGATGGCAGTTCATTATTTAGGCCAAAGTCAAACCAAATAAGGCTCTCAAACACTTCAGACTGCTCCAAATGCAAACAAGTGGAGACAGGTGTGAAGAGGCATGAAGAAAAACAACAATACCTGATAAAAATCACGTCGCCATATAAAAACAGATCATAACTTTTAATGTCTCCCTGCCTTGCATGAGAAAGCAGAAGAAATTGAGGAAGGTGAGACTCCTGCTGTGGGTAGGTACAGTGCCAAGACTCCAAGCTCACTTCACCATTATTTCTATGAGGCATATAAAAGTTCTTTATCACTTTGTCATGCTGGCAACAAGCTTGCTAAGCTCACTCCTGTACCTTCATCACTTATGAGAGTCTGCTTTGTTTCTCGTGTCACCTCGCTTTGCATCGTATCTGCGGTTCTGGGGCTCTCCAGGGGTCCGGGTTTGTGGTGTTATACAAGACAATGCTTTGTGTACACCATAACGCCTCCTCCTGTTCGACTCAAGGTGAAAATAACAGAACAACCAGTCAGCCCCATTATTATAATATCAGTTTACATATCCAGGGCACAAAACAGTGAGGGCCATTTCATCAAGCTAATTGCCTGTGTGTAAGAGGGAGCAAACTTTTTCTCTATCTCTCAGTTATGAAGCCTTTTTTCTTAATCACAAATAGAGCCCTTGTATCCCAGAGGGACTTGCATTCTAATTTACAATTGAACCACAGAGCAAAGCTATCAATCTTTCCCAGACAGTTTTTCGTCTCCCCCATCCTAAGGTTGTTGTTTTTTTCCTCCTCTATATAACTATGTTAAAAGCGTTAATGGATCAAGAAACAGGACGGCATAGCTGAGTTTTTCCACAGAGCCACACTCTGCAATGCCGTGTTTGACAGAGGCAAACCACAAGAGTCAAGGCCTTGGCACTGTTAGCTATGAGCAAAGGCCAAACACTCTGGCCTTCATAAGCTCCTGGCAGCAAAAAAACCTCGAGTGAAGGACCTCTGGAGCTTAAGAGATCATTCTCTGAACTTACATGTCATCCAGACTAACATTTTCTCCAGATGGGGCAAGCGGTGGTAGTTAGCAACTGTGAGTCCATGTTTAAGTTTCATTTATTCAGCATTGGCTTGTGCAACACAAAAAAAGGTCACTTGTAGCCTTTCTAAGCCTGGCCCATCCCTCAATCACTAACGCTCATATCAAAGGCAGAGAGAGAGTGAAAAGAAGGATTGGACTTAGCCTACATTCCTCCATGCCAAGTGTCACCCACTCAGAGACACACCCTGTCCCTCCCTCTCCCTCTACTTGATCCCTGTAATGATGAGTCTTGTCATTAATGAGTTAATGCGAAAACTCTCAATGTCATCGGCAAAGATAAGAAGGAAGAAAGCCGTGCATTGTACGCATAATGACAGACTCTCCGACTGCCCCCAAGATGTCACGGGTCAGCCATGTTAAGAATGTGTGCGCCCAATCATCTACTGATGCTTATCTGGCTGGCCTGCAGCTAACCAAGACATGGGCCCAATCAGGGGCACTGATGAATGAACAATGGGGCCCGTGGATTGTTCTGCCATCCACATGACAGCTTCTATACCAACACATGATGACATAACCAATCAATATATCAATTATCCAACAACTTATTGGGCCAGATGCATGAAAACATATTGAAGCATATTGGTGCTAGGCTTGTGGGAACTACATCTAGTACATGAAAAGAAAAGGGATAGGAGGAGTATGACCTTACAATGAACTGTTGTTACCTCTGTGGCCCGCCATCATCGGGTCATGGTTACTGTTGGTATTCAGAACAATGCAGACCACTGGTGCACGCAACACCTCATGGTGTTCTAAAACAATTGTTAAGGTTAGATTTGTCTTGTAATAAACTCTACAATAACAATCAAATAATATATATTCTTTTGAATGCTGTATCTATTACAAATATATTAAGCACTTTTTTATTAATATGCCTGTTTATATATATATATATATATATATATATATATATATATATATATATATATATATATATATATATATATATATATATATATGTACACACACACTGTATTGGCAAAAGTTTTGGGACATCCTTTACATGCACATGAACTTTAATGACATCCCAGTCTTAATCCGTAGAGTTTAATATGGAGTTGGCCCACTCTTTGCAGCTATATATATATATATATATATATAGATAGATCATATAGTAATTTTAACGACCATGATGTAATGTTTCAGACAACAACAAAACAACTAATTACACAAAATGTATTAAACCCACTGCTAATACTCACTGGTGTTTGAATTGTTTTGTATTGTTGCTTTCCCTCCAAAATTATGTCACTTCCTGGAAGGTGATGTCAATGAAGAACTGGATTTTATTAAAGGGATATTCCAAAAGACTGGAGAACATGGGTAAAACCTGTAAATGTATTACAATTTAAAACAATATTCCAAGAAAATGTGTTTTGTTGTGTTAAAAAACATCTGGAATATTTCAGATTTGTTTGTCTTTTAGACATTGAACAAATGACAATGAGCATGCAAACTAAAGCAGTGAAATTACTCAAAATTCACCTCAACATGACATTTTCTATCTTCATGAAAACATAATTGTAATATTTATATAAAATATAATAATTAAATTCCATCCAGTATAAAAAACAGAAATCTAGAAAGATGAAAAGAAAAGGTAGAACAGAAAAGACAGGGCTAAAAACAATGTTACATCAGCCATGTCACTCAATAGAAATGCACTTGTATGATGTCATTACTTTAGGGGCGGCGCAAAGTGACATGTGAGAGGGAACAATTTTTGTTTATGTGCATCTTAACATAATGCCATACGCTGACTAGACCATGAATATTTCACATTTTACCACCAAAGGGACTTTGACTTAGTAAATAATGTGATGCTAGGTGACAAATTATGGCTTTGCATGGCATAAAGCACACAACCTGAAAAGGTTAAGGGGATGAATTCCAGCTGTCAGTGACATCATAAAACCTGACAAATTGTATTATAACAGTCAGTGAAATCCACACCACCAAGGCGTTCTTTTTCTGCGGTCCCCAGTGCAGTCTTGTCTCAGATTCAGGTCTCTGGCTCAGCCTGCCAACTTGGACAATAGGGGCCCTGCCAAATCCAGTGGCATTTTGTCTGGTTCTACATTATCTGAAATCAAACGCTCTATTCTGCTCCCACCACTACACATGGAACAATCAGCACTGATGTGGGAATGCCTGTAATTCGCACAATAGGACGTTGACATTTATACCCAGCAGAGTGGAAAAAAAAAAGGAATTATAAAAGACTGGAGTCCTGGATTCCATTTGTGCATGGCACACTAGACAGAGGGGTGGAGGAGATAATGACACTTTAATACAGGGCTGTTAGGAAATGTACCTCTTCATAATGGGAGGTGGAGAGTCATTCACAACGGACACCTGTTTGCCAAGCAACTCAGCGTGTGGACAAATAGAGGACAAGGCGTAGAGGGACTAACAGATTAAATGCAAGCTTTTGGACGTTTTCAATGTGCTAAATCAAGTTGGTTTGATCACTCGCTATAGATAATTGTAGCTTAATGTATGCGCTTGATGTGTTCGTTGTACAGAGAAATGCAGATGGATTTGCATCTGTTTACAGAAACATATCCTGCCAGATGCATATTCCCTATTAATGTGCTTTTTGCAATTGTGACAGATAAATTTTTTTTTTTTTTAAATATATACTTCCTGTTGGTCTTTACCTGCAATAAAACATGGTGATCTTTAACAATAAAGCATACTGACACCATGCACAATAACTGGTCATTATTTCCTGTTATCCAAGACCCAGAGTAAGATCACTTCTGTCTTTTAGAAATCCTATTATACAAGATTAGGCCCTTTTGACCTCACAGAAGAGATAATGACATTAGCTAATGTCCTGCCGTTACTGTAATGCTATCTGTAGCACACAAAGAGAAAAACGCAAGATGTACTGCTTGGTTAAATTCTAAGCTGTAAATTTTAGAAATGTAATTGTATGCATTGCCTTCGAAGTGTGATGGCATGATCGTTTGATAGTCTTGGAAGTTTACAAAGCAACCTGTTGCTCATAATCTTCTTCTTAATCACCCCTATTTTAAACAAAACTACTGCCTGCAAAGTGCACTTGTTCATGATGCTCTAGCAAGTTGCAATGCTGAAAATGCAGGAAAACACCATTAAATGAGGCCTTTGGTGATAAAAGTCTTGAGTAACTAGCACTACTGCTATGCTACTTTATATCTCCGGCTCAGTATTCAGTATGTAGGGGAGTTTCCTGTAGTCTGCAGGACACCTCAGGTCAGTGTGTACAGATTGGTCCTTGTCAGTAAGAGATGACAGGCTCTTTGTTGGGAGTTTTCCTTGGTTGGCAGTGTGGAGTTGGGTTAATTCAGTTGACCTGGGTTTGTTTTCTTTCAGGCTAATGTTCCTAAGAGCTTCAAGCTCCCATCCTGCGATAGCTCTGCAATGCTTTGTGCCTGCAGCCTCAGTGGTGTAAGATTTTACCCCCTTGAAATTGATGGAAACCCAACACTAAAACAAGACAAGCCTATCAAGATTGTAGTGTCTGTCTTGCTTTGCTGACTTTCCAGAAAACTCTTGGTCTTGCGCCAACACATGGGAACATTGTTCTGTTGTGCATGAGGGTGTTACACTTGAATAGATTTGAGTTTATATCTCTTTACTATTTTAGCACATTATGAAATGTGTCTAAAATAATACATGCATTAAACATACATAGGCTATTAGGTACAACTTTGTAGTGTGTGCTGTTCTCAGTTATACATAATTCAACTTTTGCAAAAGCCTTTGAGCATATATTTAACACACCATTACTTTGTAGATGTACGCCTGTGACAGCTTAAATACAGCCCCGACAGCCATTCTGGACATTGGCTGTAAGAAAATGAGAAGTTTTCATGGAGCAAGACCATAACATGAAAACACATCAACATGCGAACAGCAGGCGACAAGTCATAAAAGCCAGTGAACTGGCTCAAACTTATCACTCAAACGGTTCATATAATCCGTCCCCTTTTTTTTTTTTTTACCTCCTCTTCAAATGTATGCACAAAACAACAGAGCATGTATGACATATAGGCTACTTCACCAGGAAAAAGTTTGTACACTTAAACTGATCTCACAAAACCTTCTGTGCCTATGAATGAATTTATTTACAAGACAAACCTTTATATATATACAGTCAAACCAAACATTATTCATTATTCATTTATGTAAGTGAGGATAGCAATTCTTCACTTTTTTTTAGAAAACTTTTCTAGAAAAATATTAAGCTGCTGTCAATATTTTTTCATTTTTCTTGAGCGCCAAAATCATCATATTAGAATGATTTCTGAAGGATCATGTGACACGGAAGACTGGAGTAATGATGCTAAAAATTCAGCTTTGCTATCACAGAAATAAATAAAATTTTAAAATACATTAAAATACAAAAAATATTTTAAATTTTAATTATATTTCACAATATTACTGTTGTTAATGTATTTTAGGTAAATAAAAAAAATAAAATCTGAAGTAGCACCTCAAGATGAAGCATGTGATCTGTAACGCTGCATTCACACAGGGCATCGGCATGACGTCATGCATTGCCGAACTGAATTGTGGGTTCCATTGCGTCGCATCACTGACGCTGCTCACAGGCGTCAGCCAGTCAGATCGCCTGTGCAAATGCCTATATGGCAGACGCTAGCCAATTGTGTTCATGCAACACTGGAAAAGTAATATGACTGGTTGTTGTCACTATGACAGTGAGCTTCAGACACACCCTCCGTCAAGCGTTCACACCCCATGTGAATGCAGAGTAATCTGTGAAAGTGGCTACTTTGTTGTGATTTGTTTATTATTTAATAGTTTTGATGACTTTAATATAATCCTAAAAAGTGTGTTCAAACTTTTGAATGCTGTCAAATCTCACTTTTTTTTTTTAGTTTAAGTTGATATGCTACTTTAAAATAAATATAAATAACTAAAGAGCTAAGCACCCGTAGCTACTGCTGCTGAGCCCTTCTGTGCGACCTCCTCAATATACAACTCATTCGGTAATTCGATTCAAATGAAAGTGTGCATAAGCAGCAGCAGCAGCAACAAGCATCTCACCGCTCCAGATGTGAGGAGTGTTTTATTACCACAGAAAAAGAAGCTGATAGCTGCAGGTGCTAGGGCTGACATAGCAGGGCTGGCTTTGCTCTGTCTTGGCAGAGAAGGGGAGGGGTTTGAAGGGGGATATCCATTGCCTGTGTTTAATCAGGGCCAGTCGGATGGGATGGGATTCATTGCTCTTTGATGGAGAGCACTGTTATGAAGACGGACAGTCACTTTGCTCTCTAAGCGAAACCATCGTTTAGCTTCAAATTCGGAGAGAAAAGGCCCATTTGTTATCCACAGGGGAGTGAGGCAGCCAGGGCTTGGCGATGTTGGGTGAGAGCGGCATGCATTTGCCAAACAATTACAACACTCAGGCATATATTTGGGTGCGGGATAGAAGCGAATAATATAAGAGCTCTACAGCTGAGAGCTAGGTGTGCGCGCGTAAACAGTGCACATTTATTGTTGTGACTGTAATAAAAGTTCAATTTACCTTGTAATTCAGCTCATTACATCCAGCTAATAATTTAATATTGTAATATTCCAACACAATAAAATACCTCAAAAACAAAACAAAAAAACTCTTTAGATGAACTGAATTCCATTATGGACCATGGTTCCACAAAATGGAAATATGTCGCCAACTCAAATACTTCATGTAAAATCAAAAGAACTAAACTGAATGAAGTAAACTCAGCTATATCTAGATGCGTCAAAAAAAAAAAAAAAAAAAAAAAAAACTGACTGACTGAATCAAGTTATTTAAAAAAGTGACCTGTTGGCTAACAATAATTAGTTTACACACATGATGTTAGGTGTTGGCAGCCAGAAAATGGTACTGTTTACATCCATTGCATTCCTATAGTAGTTCTTTGGGATTAACACAGACTAAAGACCTCTAGAGTCAGTCACTATAGAGGCTCTTGAGGCCAGGGAAATGAGGTTTACCAGCACAGCTCTTTACTAGCTGGCCTCCATCACACTCACCCTCATCTGGGTCACAGCACCAATGTAACTGGTCCTACTCACACCCGCTCTGAGCAGGATTCAAACCAGTGTCGTCAGCATGGGAGGCGGGCATGCTAACAAGGACGCTAAAGACCCTACCGGAACAAGTTTATTACATTTCAAAATCTGTCCGGAGAGTGCAGCTAGAGGGCCATACATGGAAATGTGATTAGGGCCATACATGGAAATAAGTGTAGCAAGTGGAAACACCTTTTTTTAATCTGTTACACAAAGTTACAAAGCACAAAATCCACTCCAAAGGAAAGCATCGTTTCTGATCCGCCTGAAATGCCTCGATTGCAGTCTTGAGTTTTCTTCCAGGCAAATACAAGTCACAATATTCCTCATTTAAATAACTCCCGCCCAAGGTATAGGCAGTTATGACACTGAATTCAGCTTTGCCACCACAGAAATAAATACAATTTTCACAAATCACAAATTTTTTTTAAAATTGTAATTATATTTCACAATATTACTGTTTTTACAGTATTTTAGGTAAATAAATAAGTAAAAAATCTGAAGTAGCATCTCAAGATGAAGCATGCGATTTGTAACCTATGAAGGTGGCTACTTTTGATTTGTGTATCATTTCATAGTTTTGATGATTTTAAAATAATCCTAAAAACAAGGTTCCCACACCTTGGTAGTAGTTTCGTGTGCGCACGAACGTCATGGCAACGTACAACTCAAAGTACCTCACGCGGGAAACACTTACTGTAACGCGTAAATACGTGTAACTAACGTAAATCAAGCAAGCTAGTATGCATAGGCCACGAAGTGTTGGCGAAATAACACATTAGCGGATCGGAGGGAATATTATGGAATTTTTTCCAGAAAACTTCTTGCACAAAATAAATTCAAGCACATTCAAGGACTTGTATCTACGCATGTTTATTTTCCAAAAACTTTCCAGGACCTTGAATTTTTTTTTTTTTTTCAGATTCACAAACTTTCAAGGATTTCAAGGACCCGTGGGAACCCTGTAAAAAGTGTGTTCAAACTTTTGACTGCTAGTATGCTTCTCATCAAATCTCAAATCTCTTTTTGAGCTTTTTAAGTTTAAAATAAACATATTATTTAAAATATATATTATTATACAGTTATGGTAACGGGGTATGGACATTTCCGAAACAAGCTTGAAGCGGTTGACCAATCACAACACACTGATCCAGCCCACCAATCAGAGCACTTTATGCTTTTCGGAAAGAGGGGCTTCATAAAGACCGGAACTAAACAGAGCGTTAATGACAGACTGGGAAGAGAGGTGCTGCAACAATGTAAAATATGTGAAAAATTATTATTTTTGAACATTCAAGCATGAAATCCTATTCTAGCACTTTGTAAAAGGGTATAATATAGCCTCTTCAAGTAAATAAAAAAAAAAGAAGAAGCAAAATTCGAATTCTTCGCATGTGCAATGACGTAGAAATAGCACAATAATGTATGACGCGCGGAATGAGCTGTTCTTCCTGTTGAATAAAGTCCCATAAATGAGTGTCCTGTCATTCTGAAATTCTCTTTCCACTCATTGTTTGTGAAGTGGAGCAGGACAACGTCCCATCAGTCCTTGTTTCGGACTCTCATCCACAGACGACTGGTTTTCGACGAAGGAATGGTTTTTACTGTTTGATAAATATAAGCAGCACGACATAACGGTTCGTGTGCTCGTTGTCTCCTAATTAGGACCCGAAATAGATACAAGTCTGCTTTTTAAAACAAAGAAAAAGAGGATGGTTATGCAACAACAGCGGGAAACTTGTATATTTGTGCAGTATGCGCATGTCAAAAGATTAAATCCGATCAGAAGCTTGTGAAATATAAACGTGCACATCACTTTATTTAGCATTCATGTAAACACTACGTTCGGATTCACCAGTCGGAATGAATTCATTCAGTGTCCATGTAAACGTAGCTAGTGTGATAATTCGATATGACAAGCAATAATTGGGGGAGAACCCGGTCCTATGGTCAGGTGAGAAAGCAACCTAATTAGAAAGTATTTATTTTGGGGTTTACTGGCCTTTTAACTCAGAGCTATTGAAATGTCACTCCGGGTGACCCTGCGACAGGGTGAGAATGTCATTTGTAAACACACAGAGACTATGAGACCCCCAGCTAGGTTATTAGTAATGACAGCTGATTGACAGGACCGAGAGAATTCTGCAGCTCTGAATTAACAACAGCTATGTCTCGTTTAGGATGGGATTATAGGCTTCTAAAGTCATCAGTTTTTCAGGTTTAATTTGGAATGGCCCACTGCATATTCCACCATCATATTCATTGCAATTTACAGAGATAATGCTATCAACTTATTAATGTACTCGGAACATCAACTCTTTGGACTATGCTTGCCCGTACTCAGCCAACTAACATCATTCTAATCCTGATGGTTACTCTTCTCTTGTACGATAGATTTATTAGGAGACTGCATGACTTACTGCTAAAGAATGGGCTGTGCCACTAAGTCAGGCAGTGTGAGGAAGACAAGTGTATCTGAAGTCCTAATTCTTAACTCAATCATCTGCTAGCGATGTGAATTGCATTATGGATCATTCTGACAAGACAGCCCGCCCCAGTCTCGGACATGAATTTCGACAGGGATTCCAATATGCTAAGCAGGAGAGTGTCAGAGAGGTTAATATACATGAGAAAAAGCTCCTTAAAGTTCCTATCTGTCTTGCCTGCCTGAAAGTCTCGATATTCTAATGACCATTGCTAATAAAAATGCAAGGGAATCAATTAGTTTAATTAAATCTGGCAACACACACGGACTTCCAATGTTTAAGGTCACCGAGTAATTCTCAATCAGAGACATGAACACAATGCACAAATTGGTATACTCAATAGGCAATGTTGTAGTGAAACAGATTTATATACTTTATGTATATATTATATATTCTATGTACCTTTTGGTTCTATTGTTGGTATTAATTGTCCATATTTACCGTTGTCTTTTTAGTCCTTAAGACTTTCTACTAACCATGTCACTGTTGTTTCCTGAAGAAATTGTCATGTGATGTGCTAAAAATGTGCTTTTGATTTTGATATACACTCACCTAAAGGATTATTAGGAACACCTGTTCAATTTCTCATTAATGCAATTATCTAATCAACCAATCACATGGCAGTTGCTTCAATGCATTTAGGGGTGTGGTCCTGGTCAAGACAATCTCCTGAACTCCAAACTGAATGTCAGAATGGGAAAGAAAGGGGATTTAAGCAATTTTGAGCGTGGCATGGTTGTTGGTGCCAGACGGGCCGGTCTGAGTATTTCACAATCTGCTCAGTTACTGGGATTTTCACGCACAACCATTTCTAGAGTTTACAAAGAATGGTGTGAAAAGGGAAAAACATCCAGTATGCGGCAGTCCTGTGGGCGAAAATGCCTTGTTGATGCTAGAGGTCAGAGGAGAATGGGCCGACTGGTTCAAGCTGATAGAAGAGCAACTTTGACTGAAATAACCACTCGTTACAACCGAGGTATGCAGCAAAGCATTTGTGAAGCCACAACACGCACAACCTTGAGGCGGATGGGCTACAACAGCAGAAGACCCCACCGGGTACCACTCATCTCCACTACAAATAGGAAAAAGAGGCTACAATTTGCACAAGCTCACCAAAATTGGACAGTTGAAGACTGGAAAAATGTTGCCTGGTCTGATGAGTCTCGATTTCTGTTGAGACATTCAGATGGTAGAGTCAGAATTTGGCGTAAACAGAATGAGAACATGGATCCATCATGCCTTGTTACCACTGTGCAGGCTGGTGGTGGTGGTGTAATGGTGTGGGGGATGTTTTCTTGGCACACTTTAGGCCCCTTAGTGCCAATTTGGCATCGTTTAAATGCCACGGCCTACCTGAGCATTGTTTCTGACCATGTCCATCCCTTTATGACCACCATGTACCCATCCTCTGATGGCTACTTCCAGCAGGATAATGCACCATGTCACAAAGCTCGAATAATTTCAAATTGGTTTCTTGAACATGACAATGAGTTCACTGTACTAAAATGGCCCCTACAGTCACCAGATCTCAACCCAATAGAGCATCTTTGGGATGTGGTGGAACGGGAGCTTCGTGCCCTGGATGTGCATCCCACAAATCTCCATCAACTGCAAGATGCTATCCTATCAATATGGGCCAACATTTCTAAAGAATGCTTTCAGCACCTTGTTGAATCAATGCCACGTAGAATTAAGGCAGTTCTGAAGGCGAAAGGGAGTCAAACACAGTATTAGTATGGTGTTCCTAATAATCCTTTAGGTGAGTGTATGTCTAATGTAGTCTCTTTTCAAACCGCTTTAACACTTATTGCTTAAAGGTGCAGTGTGTAGTATTTATAAGGATCTATTGACAGAAATTCAATATAATATACATAACTATGTTTTCAGTGGAGTATAAAGACCTTACATAATGAACCATTATGTTTTTATTACCTTAGAATGAGCCATTTCTATCTCCACACACCGCGGGTCCCCTTACAGTGAAATCTGTATTTTGCGCGTCCATGTTTCTACAATAGCCCTAAATGGACAAACTGCTCTACAGAGCGCTAGCTACTCTCTGCTCTCAGATGACGACAACTTTGTCCTGTGTCGGCCACCGTAGCTTCTCTATGTGCTTCGAAAGGGAGGGGTGAGCGGTGGGCGGTTGCAATTCACAACCTCACCGCTAGAAGCCGCTAAAATTTACACATGCGGTGCACCTTTAATTACATGCAAGTGTGTGTGCTATTATAGCCATATTCAAGTGCATTGAATATTGATATACCTAACCTGAAAAATAAATGTAAACTCACTACTTATAACCTATACGAGCTGATTTTTTTAGCTTCAAGCTCTCTATTTTGCATTGCAATATTATAATATTAGTAAGCTGACAAACATTAATGTAACACACACACACACACAGTTTACACACACAAATATATATACATATTAGTGCTGTCAAATCGATTTATCGCAATTAATCACATCCAAAATAAAAGTTTGTATTTACATAATATATGTGTGTACTGTGAATAATTATGTATATATAAATACACACACATGCATGTATATATTTACTTAAAAAAAAATATATTTATATATATAAAATACTTACATTTATATATAATATCAATTATATAAATATATATACATGCAAATATTTCTTAAATATATACATGAATGAGTGTATTTATATAAACATAATAATTATGCACAGTACACACACATATGTAAACACAAACTTTTATTTTGGATGAGATTAATCGTGATTAATCGATTTGAAAGCACTAATACATATACATATACATATATATATATATATATATATATACACACAAACACAAATCTACACATTTTTAGATCATTTACACACGTGTAAAAAAAAAAAAAAAAATGTGTCATGGCGCGTCCTCCAGAGAATCCTCCAGAAATATTTTGAGGCAGCGATTCTCCTAGGACTGATAAGACTCTAAGGCCGGTCGGGTGTTTTGCCCAAACTGACATTTTCTCCTGGCCTTTCAGCCTTGTTCCCGACTGCCTCGATGGGACCACTTTCATGTTTTGTTTTCAAATTCCTTTTTTGTTGCTAACTAACACAGCTTGACAGGACAGTACTGAACTTCTCTTAAGGAGTGTGGTTTCACA
Source organism: Rhinogobio ventralis (assembly GCA_039654625.1). NCBI lineage: Eukaryota > Metazoa > Chordata > Actinopteri > Cypriniformes > Gobionidae > Rhinogobio > Rhinogobio ventralis. Next base: position 7,720,456 of record CM077206.1, on the reverse strand, counting down.
GCACAGGTCTCTTCAGCCACATGTAACACTTAGCACGGCCTTTTCCCTTTGCTTCTGGTTTTTCTTTCTACCCTGTGGCAGCTATCAGGTCTGTGTTGTGTTTAATGGTATCTCAAGCTTTGGACCACTGATACCAGCCCGAGCGGTCAGAGTGTTAGCACTCCTCCAATATCTATTACAATTAGTTTTTGATTAAGGGGCCCGACTTGGCCGTTTGAAGCCTTTAATGTTGTGTCAAATGGCTGATGATGGAGAGAGAAGCATGGACGCCTCCCAGAAACAAAGAGGCTGGTAAAAAGCTCCAAGTGAACCATTTTATCTTTCTAATGGAAACCAGATGACCCTTCCCTTCTCTCCGTTTTTTTAAGCAGCCATTTTTTCCGGGGTGAGATAGACAGCTCTCCCACTCCCAGTTATTTATGCAAGGGTTTCTGGCATTTATATTTCCTTCAGCCGAAGTATGTTTTTAGTATCGTTTTAAGGGAGGTTTCTATTATAATATGGCGCTTGAGGGATGATGACCAGTGAAATCCTCTCATTTCTTAATTAACACAACCGGAGTTGCTGCGTTTACCCCTGACCTTTGGAATTAGCACAGCGATAGATACCAAATAGCAGAGATTTACTTAAAGCACTCTTGAGAAAACCCGGCTTTAACAGAAATCGTGGTGACAGTACATTATAGGAGACCAATTAAAAGCAATAAATGACCTCCAGAAAGGAGTGGGGGTAAACAAACAATTAAATTCCACCCATTTATAGAAACAGTAACATTTTGAATTAAGCTCTTGAGGATTTCGTAGTGCAGTTGAGTAGTGCAATTTTTGTGTTATTAAAAGCAAAATGTTATTAGCTGTTACTTTGATTATGTCTGGAATTTCTGCATGTCCACAACTCACACCCACATCTCAAAGTAATTGATGGAAAAAGGTCAAATGGCTTTTTTTTGAGGGGGTGTGTTTACAGGGAGGATTCAAGTGTAAATATCTCTGTTACACCAAAGTAAGAGCTCAACATATTTTAACTCCTAATTTATTTATATAAAAACACATTTTCATGATGCTTATGACAAACACTTTTAGACCACCACCAAAGAAAAAAAATCTTAGTCTGAAAAAAAAAGGAATGGGAGAGCCTTGAAGTAGCCTTGAATATCTGCTTTCATTAAGTCAAAGATTTTGTTTATTAAAATAACACTATACACTGGAAATATTTGATCAGCTCATACAATTTTATGAATGTACCAAACCGAAATAACAATTTATTTAAAAACTATAAAGTTAATATTTGTTTCCTTCGAGGTCATGATTTTAAGATTTATTCCAAATAGAGAGGTTCAAAAGGAGTCAACTTTCTAAATATGTTTGATGATGTTTGATGAATATCCACGACAGCAGTGAGCGTGAATAGCATGAATCATGAGAAAGTTTATGATTACAGTTTCTGAGCGGAGGAAGATACAAGTACTTGAACCAAAAGCGATCATCTTCTTCTGTTTTGTTTTGTGAAACGCACACATTAAAACACACACACACACACACACACAGAGGAGAAGCTCTGGCATGCAGGCGGGCTGATAAGTTGCAGCTTGTGCAGTTTCGCTCAGTTTACTTTATCCCTGGGCTGGAAATGACCTTGTGAACTTGAGCTTTTTTTTTCCTTTTCTTTCGTTCTTTCTCTATCTCTCTCTCTCTCTCATCACCCCTCCCCCTCCTCCTTCTTTCTCTCTCGCTCTAACCTGCGCTGTACAGTCAACAAGCCACCCACAGTACAGTACCTGCATGAATGTGCTAATGGCTGTTGACAAGTGTGTTTTTTTACTGCTCTCACAGGTGTGTGTGTCTCGATGCTCTAAAACATAACAGCTCAAAGGCTGTTGTCCTATAACGATTAATATTTGTGTTTTATCACCGACGCAGACCTGTATTCGCCCAGCACGCTTTTGTGCACACATGGCCTGTAACCCAGCAAGCTGTGGCTTAATCATTACCTTGACCTGCTTATCTGTTCGTCAAGCAGGTAACCATTAATAGGTGTTTTCTTTCCGATGACCTCTGCAAATGTGCGCAGGCCCTTTGCCCCATGAATGTCAACACAGGTCTGATTTCTTTCTTACTTTTTTCTTTTTTTACTTCATGACCCAGCTGTGGTCTTGACCTAGCAAGACTCCTTTTTTTGTTGCAGAGAAAAGTCTGTGAAAGCGTGTGAAAACAGCACAAAATGTATTTTTGACTTCAAGCTGAGGGTCAACTGCTGAAGAGGAACAAATTCTGCACAAATGTAAATCATGAAAGAAAGATAATAACTGATGGCTTTACACAGGAAATAAAAAACACAAAATAGATCTCTTTAAAAAACATTCCTATACACCAGCAACACCAAGGTCATGGGTTTGATAAAGTGATCAAAGGTAAACCTTGAAAGCAGTGCAAGATGCTTTGGATAAAATGCATAAATGTAAACATTTGACATGAGATGAAATGGGGAACATTTCAGGCATTTCAGATTTTTCTCCCAATAATCTCACCATACACAGATCTCAAAGTACACCCTCAGAAAAAAAGGTACAAAAGCGGTTGAATATGTCAATTTTTTGTAACAATGTACCTTTGAGGGACTAATATGAACTCTTTAGGTACAAAGGCATACCTTTTTAAAAAGGTACCGCCCCAGAGACAGCTTTTGTACCTTCTTTTTTTGAGAGTGTATCTGACTGAGATTTCAATATGAACTCAAAATTTCTTTTTCTTTTTTTCCAAAGGCCAAAGTATCTGAGCAGTAGTATAAATAATAACTGTATAGCTCTATAGTCTTTCTGTATGCCAACATTACGTGTTTTTGCATTTTTATTTGTTGCATCTGTTTCTTTTTCATACTATTGTTGAAAATGTTTGAGGTAGGCAAGATTATTATTTGTCTTATGCTTATAGGTTACATTTATTTGATCAGAAATACAGAAAAAAACTGTAATATTGTGAAATGTTATTACAAATTAAAATAAAAACTGTTTTCTCTTTTAATATATTTTGAAATACACTTATTTTTGCAAAAAAAAAGAATATATAAAGTTCAAACGAACAGTATTTATTTGACATTGATTTGTATGTAACAATGTGGAATTGATTGAAACTTGAAAGGTAGTGCAACTATTATTTATATTTGAATTATTTAATTATTATTTATGTCAATAAATATAAATATGTATGCATAAAATAAAAGTGTGTTTGTATATATATATATATATTCATAAAAAAAATTTTACAATACATTTTCAAATTTAGGAAAAGACATTTGAAACTTGTTGACTAATAATACACATATGCCGATCTAAAAATGCATTCTTCAAAATGTTCCCAATGTAACATTTGAGTTTCATTTAGCGCACCGACCCCTCTTGTAAAAGCACCACCCCAGACCCCAGCCCTGAAAACCCCACCTTACAAATGTCCAGATGTGTCTCCCTCCCTCTCTTTAGCTGCTGCCCAAATGATAACTCGCCCTTTGTCTCTCTCACTGAGCTGGGTAATATATAGCTGTGAGGTGTCCTGACATAGTTATATTTGCTGGTGTCCTAGAAAAGACAAGGAGACTCAATTACAATGGCAGCAGAGCGAGTGCCTTTACGAATGTCAACTCTTCGCCCAGACGCAGCGTGATGAATCACACCTGACCTCACACCAGGCGTCCATTTCTCAGCAGCCTGCGCACAAGTGTGGACTAGTAAATGAGAAATCAGGGTGGGGTGGCGCACGAGATGTAGGGGGCTCGGTTTTCGAGAAGCGCTTGTGCGCGCACGTGTGTGTGTTTGCGTGTGGGGCCAGAGGCCACAAAGATGAGACAAACAGTGGAGAGCCCGCAGACGTCCTTGCTCGCACTGCCTGTTGAGAGTGGAGCAGCGTAGACACTAGAATTGTAAGCAGTTGTTTAAAGCTTTTAGACAGGGGGTTTTGGGACCGCTCCATTGGGAGGCTCGACGGCCCTGTTGCAGCTCGTGTGACGCTCTCCTGCAGCTCTGTCAGGAGGAGAACTAACCTGCATCTCTGTTTGTCCACACACACGCACGCACGCACGCACACAGCACTGCCTGCCTGCCAGCCAGCAGCCTCCTCTTACTCCAGGCAGAGCGTAATCCTTGTTGACAGAGAGCGAGTGTGGTTATTAGGTCACTTGTGTTTTCATGCTGTACTGTAAAGCACTTAGCAGGCTGCAGTGGCAGCGGCACGCAGACTCACACCGGCGCTGTGGCAGTTCAGAGCCACTCTCCTCCGGGAGAAGGGACCTCTTATCCTGCCACTGCACCGTCTGACCCTGGCAGGACGGCGGGTGAGGAGTGGTGGGTGGCGGGGTCAACGACGGCTGTAACGCTGCCCTGGGCGAACTCCGAGGGCAGGCAGGGGAGTCCCTGGCCTCCTGGGAGAGGGAGGGAGAAAGGGAGGGTGGAATGAGCAACAGGCAGACACAAGGGCAAAGGCAGATGTGTGCAAGGATAGATGAGAAGATAAATCACAGGCTGTCAAAGCCCAAGGCATTTGCATTCCTGAAATGGAGCTTGCACTGGCAGTGGGGTACGGAGACCTCTGTGCAGAGTCCAGCGCACCGTCAGATGTGGATACGATTCGCACGCAGCTCCAGAGGAGTTCGCTCATTTGTTCATTATGTAAGATGTGACGGGAATTGCATAGAAAAAGTTGAGGTGCTGTCACTTTCAATGCATATTTTAAATGTTAAAGAAGTTCCTAAATAAAGTAATTTAATAAATAATGCATCCAATGGAGTACACACACAAGTTGTTGCACAGGAATAGACCAAATTTCCCAGAGCTTTTCAGGGTATTACAATAGGTAGCGAAAAGGGGTGGATGAAATGTACTGGATTTATCAGCACACACTTTAAACCGATTGTCAAAGTTCAGAGGACACACACACAATATTGGAGGTGGGGGTGGATAGGGTCATGTGCTCATAGTTTATAGTTGGCAGGCCATCTGTGATGTATCGTACCTATGTCCTGGACTTATTCAATGTCATATATGGAAGGACATGATACCCTTTTGGGATGTGAATGGTCTCATCAGTTTGTATCGTTGATACCTTGACTTCATGAAGAAGAAACTGAACTTCGAACTGAATTCAAACTGTAGAAACAGTTTGAATTTAAAAAATATGGACAATTTCCTGTTGTGCACAGCAATACCGTGCACAACCCTATCAAATAACATTACCCCTTCATATAATACAAAAACATGTAATTTATGATTTATTACAAAAAGTATGCAATATTTATTGAGCTACAACAATGCTTAAGATTTAAACAGGTACAAATTATTTATTAGAACAGTGGATTAAAAGAGCAGAATGTGTGACAGAACAAGATCAAGATGCAGCTGTGCAGATTCAAATGCTATTTGGGATTTTCTTTTACATATTCTGTACAATTTGATGTCACAGAATTTTATTTAAAGTAAATATATGGTCACACTTTAGATTAGGGACCAATTCTCACTATTAACTAACTATTAACTATGACTTTTGCCTCAATAAACTCCTAATTACTGCTTATTAATTAGTAAGGTAGTTGTTATGTTTAGGTATTAAGGGATGTAGAATGTGGTCATGCAGAATAAGGCTTTATAAGTACTAATAAACAGCCAATACCCTAGTAATATGCATGATAATAAGCAACTAGTTAACAGTGAGAATTGGACCCTAAAGTGTTACCAAAAATATTTTTAGTGATCAAAGCAGCATATTTATTTATTCAATTATAATCAAATTATGGAGAAGAGAGCCATAACATGCTATTAAGATGTGCTGTGTAAACTACAAAAAACAAACATATTCAAACATATTTTCCTTAAATTTCTGGTTAAAATATCTACTCCTCGAAACAGGGTTCATTTACTACAACATAATATATTAAGACGCACATTAAAATAATGAATCTTTAATATGAGCAGTGCACTGGCAGGTTATAAAGTTAAAAACCAAGTAAAAAAAAACACAAAAAAAACACTGAAGTGCACAATGTACTGTATTAATCTGAAGGAATTTTCCATATTTATTTTTTACATGTGTTTAACCTGTATTTTGAATTTTACACTGCATTGCATTGTGTTTTAGAGTTAATGGAAATCTGAAAATGAATGGATAATGTCTTGGTAATGAGCTTCCAGTACTTTTTCTGTCATTTTACAAATTTATTTAAAACAAATCTTTTATAAAACAGTAACTTATACAGTGCTGCTTTACTGGAAAACAAGAAAAAAAAATCATTTTCATTAGGCCTGCATGCTAATATTGAAGCATCATGATTTGAAAAGCATATTTAGCATAAGTAATGCTAAATACAAAATGAGCAAAAATAGCCAACATAATTTTGCCGTATCCGACCATTTAGATGCTAGACCACTTTCTTCCTTTCATGGAGCATGGAAAAGTAAAGGTTCTGCCCATTCTGCTCCTCACTGTGTGCAAATCATAAAGTTGGTATCCAAAGTGTCAGGGAAACAGTTAAGCAACATTAAATTATGACATTGGCTTTGCAGACCTCTTTCCATGATGTCAAGAGCATAGTGAAGCTTAAAAGGGATTACAGTCTAATTCTATAGTTAAGGCTCCCAACTAAATTGACTTGGCTGCTTGCATATGGAGGACCAAAGCAAACTTCATTTTCTGTCATGTGATGGGCCGCAATGGTTGGAGCACAGTCAGAGAGAAGAGAAATCAAGACTAAGAGAATGGTAGTAGGTTCGCTGGAGGGTTAACTGGACGGGCGGGGAAACTGTCATCAGGAAACCCTTGTCGGCCCGGAATGAGGAGTGTTGAGTAACTAATGAGAATGTTTTACACAAGAAATGTATCACGGCTGAGGAGACACATCTGGGTATGCAACTCACACAAAGAGTCATCTAGCTCAAAAGACTTTTTTATTGCTCTAAGTGCAATCCTCCTATTTGAAACCCAGCCAGAAAGCGAAAGGGAGCGAGAAAGAGACAGAGGACAGAGGGAAACAGCTGGGTTTCCTAAGCAGAATGGCTAGTAAGGCTGAAGGGAGAGAGAGAGAGAGAGAGAGAGAGAGAGAGAGAGAGAGAGAGAGAGAGAGAGAGAGAGAGAGAGAGAGAGAGAGAGAGAGATGGCTTTCTTTGGAGAATATGGAGGAGGAATATAAACTCCAAGAGAAGTTGCTGGGAAGAAAGCCATGAAACCAGTGAGTTTAAAAAAAACACACAGGGAAACCAAGGAGGACAAGATCAAGATCAGGGCCAAGGAGAAGAGATTATGAAGAACTAATAATGAAACATCGCAAGAGCGAGAAGGGAGGGGGACTGTCGGCGGTTTAGGAAAACAAGCGAAAAAGAGATAGTGGCCAAAATCAGCGGAAATGTAATGCGAGAGAGGCAGGAAAAGGGATGCATGGCTCTGATTTGTGAGATGAGATGAACTGAAACGGGATGGAGGCAAATTCCAGGAAGACGCCTGAAAGCCAGAAAATGAAGTCACCTGTGCAAATAAAACTCATATTTACTCATTGTGGAATAATCTTATGACAGTTCCCCGTTTTATCTGTCTTGGTCAGGGCTCTCAGGAAGAGGCCTAGGTCCAGGAAAACAAACACAACCGCTAAACCAAAGCAAGCAGCAATCACTACCCCAATAATGAACCAATAAACTACGAGCAACTGAAAAATATAAAAATAAATTATGGCTGTAGACTCATTCAGAATGTTCCTTTGGATTCATGAATCGAGACTTTTTCTTCCAGCTGTTGTCAAAAGAATTGAAATACACTGACCGCAAAAAGCATCAGCAGCAATAACAAAACTAACCCATGCAAACTTCAACATCATGGGAAGCAACCACATGTTCCCAACTAGTCTGCCAATTACTCTACCTCAGATTTACTGTTGTTCTCAATTAAAGAGCCGTTTGGCAACAAACAATAACATGTGTTGTGATGCTGCGGTTGAGCCAAGTTAATGTTTCATATTAGAGCTCCCACAACTACTCACCAGGCAAGAACCCATGCTGTTTAGTACATACTTCACTTAACAGGGTGCTCATAAGTCATTATACATGCCAAAGTTCTGCTGGGTCGTAACGAGCAAAACAAAAAAAAGTCCTGCACAAAAGCGAGCTATGGATACAGACGACAATCGCAGGAGCTCTTTCCAAATATTCCAAATCGTAAACCTTTCAAAAAGTATTAGAGGGTGCACAGGCTTTACAAATCTAGGGATTTTCATCGACTACTGCCTTAGGACTTGATTTGGTGTTTTTTAAATGGATTTGATTCAAACAATGACTATATATTCTCGACAGACGTTTATAGCACACACACAGCTTTTTGTTTTGAATGTTCAGTACGAAGTCCTATCGAAGTGTTTGAAAAGGTGATAAGTCCTTAAGTGGTTCATCTGTCTAAAAGATAAATTTTATGATCATGTGAATGTCAGGCACCATTTCTCTGCATTTCAGGATAATTTAGGCACTTCAGACGGAAGTCACATATTTGTAATTGAATGTTTGAGCTCTCTTTCAAGCCACTTAATGTCTGCAATCCGATATAGTGTTTGCAAACCGTTTACTCATGACCTGTGCTCTCCCTTTCCTTAAGCCATTCAAGAGAGCCGGCAAAAGCGAAGTGCCTTTTAAGGCCCTGAGTATTGCCAGAGTCCTCCTTATATTACTGATGATATCTTTACTGAGGGCTTCGCTGACAAGAGCCCAGGGATCAGAACTGCCCATAAAGCAGATGGGAAATTACATCTCATCCTAGGCCCTGCGCTCAAATGGCCTGTCTGTTGATGCAGTGGGCTTGTGGTGTCTTTAAACAGGGACTTAGCCTCCGACCCCAAACCCCCCCCAACCTTATACTTTTGCGATGAGGAAGCTACTGGAGGTAATCAAAGCGGGCCGAGTACAACTGGACAACTGCGCTGACTGGAGATCAGTCTCAGTCCTGGGACTCTGATGGCTGGAAGAAGATAGCTAGGATTTTGTTCACACTGCAGGCCTGAAAAACCTCAATAAAGTCATTTTTTTTAAAAAGTGAGATGTAGACTGTTGTGTTTGTGGATGTGTGCCTCAACAGCAATCTTTACAGCACAGACATGAAACACTTTGTTAATTGCAAAATAATGCTTTGTGGGCAGTTCCGATATTTCATCCAGCCATGTCTTAGTTTGACTAAATATCAGCCGGGATTGGAATGAGTGTGTGAGAGAAAATTCATTGTGCTGTAATCCCTTAAGCCCTTCAGGGATGGCCTCTGACCAGGGCATATGAGATCCACTACCCAGCGCTAATCTGTTCCCAACACTGATGAACCCAGAAAGTGGCTCTTGCGGTTAACAAACTGTCCACGGATGGATTATCCAGTTTGCAGCAATGCAAAGTTCAGAACACAGCAGCTGTAATCCCAGTGTCTCGATGACACACGTGCTGAAGCCTTGCACTCAATAAGCACAAGCTTGACCCAAAGAATTGTGTTTATCCATTCATCCATGCTCATTCCTCCCCCTCTCTGTGACACAAGCACTGATCACTTTATCCCTCTGTTCTAATGGCAGAGAGACAGAGCTAGCACGCTTCCGCCACGCACGGCACAAATCCCTACTGACCTGGCTTACCACTGGATGACCAATATCTAAAACACTGTCTGCAAGAAAAACTGAAGAATTTAGTTGTGGGCATGGCATAATCAAATTATGTTTTAAGTTAAATGTAATGCATTATACATTATAGTACATTATAGTATCTTTTTCAAATAAGTAACATGCAAGTTGTCTATTTATTTAATTTATTTATTGACAAATACCTCTACTTTCCCCATTATGAGAGAAAAAGTGGTATATTTAAAGTGGGCATGCAGTGTAGGGGTTGTTGTAGTATGTGCAAAGAATGATGAGTATTGTAGTTCTAGAGTGTGAAATGTTTATTAGTAACATCAAAGACTATAGATATACTAAGATGGCGCACTCCTATTACTTGTGGATTGGATGGCGGAAATAGCGGAATAAGTCCTGCCTTCTAAATAAAAGAGCCAATCGCTGATTGATAAAGTCATTTTGTCACTGCAGCTGCCGCTAGAAGCTCCGGTTCCCAGAAAAACCTGAGACTCTCGCTTAGGACTTCACATGCGCATTGGCTGGTCAAGTCTGAAAAATAAACTTTTAATGCTAATTGGGCATAAGAAACAATATTTATGGCACAGTTCATGTCAGATTTTGCTACTGATTTGAAAAAATGTTAGTTAATTGTGAGTTCGGCAAGCAGTTTTTGAGATTTCAGGATTCCCCAATTCAAGTAGACAGGACTTGGTCTTGGATGCCTGAAATAGCTGCCCAGAGGCATTGAAAATATGTCCGTTGAGTAAACAGAAAATAAAACGTCATTATTCGTCATTATTTGCTCACCCACATGTTGTTCCAAACCTGTATGCATAATTTTTCTTCTGCTGAACACACCCACATTGAGGTCCACTCACCACTGGAGCACTTTAACCTTTATTTTGTGCTCCAAAGAAGGAGAATGTCATACAAGTATGTAATGACATGAGGATAAGTTAAGGTGATTATACACGGGGCAACTTTTTGTGCAATGTCGCTGGGCAATGTTGCCGTAAACAGGCAACCAGGTGAGACACAGGGCCCACGACCGATCTAAAGTATCCAGATAGAAATTTGTTGCCCATTCTCAATGAGAAAGTGCCTAAGCAACATCGCTCGGCAACATTGCTCAAAAAGTTGCCCTGTGTATCATCACCTTTACACACTTCTGCTTTGGACGAAAACTAATAACACAAAATACTTTTTTTCCATAAAAAGACTACAATGTAACAATTTCTTTTTTTTAATTTTTTTTACAACATTTAACAATGTTTATTATTCAAAAGTACACTGAAAAAAAGTGGTAACCTGCTATTTTTACCTCTATTTCTACTTTATCTAAGCAATAAGGTTGATGTAACCTTCTTTTCTCTATTTGATTTAGTCAGATTAAATAACATGACGAATAAAACCATATCATTTTATGAAGCACATTTTTAAAATGACCTTTCTTTTAGGATATGTTTACACGACTAAATGTACTAAAAAAAATTCACGTACAGACAACAACGTTATCAAAACAATCCTGTTCACACGGATCCACGAAAACGACTGAAATCGCTGTATTATGCATGCAAGGACAGTAGTTGGCGATGTCACTTTGTAAAGAAACACTACATGCCTATAAAGACTGAACACGTAATACGCATGTGCATGATGTCACTGTTTTCACAAATCCGTGTTTTGTAGTTTACACAGAGACGATAATGTATTGTTTTCAAAAACTTGCACTTTGAAACCTGGTTTTAAAAGCTTGTGTTTTCAGACCTCAAAAAACGCTGTTGTTTTAAAAATGAATGGCCAAAACAAGTTTTAGTTCAAAACGGTGTTGTGTAAACCCCTCTTAGGCTACGTTCACACTGCGAGCCTTAGTGCTCAATTCCGATTTACCACTCAGATCTGATTTTTTTTAATAACTGTTCACGTTGTATTAAATATGGGTATATCAGATTCCAGTGTGAACAGATCATGGTCCTGAACTGACCCGCATGCGCAAAAGAACGATAAAAAGACATCACGCAGCATTCTGTGATACGGAAGTAAACACGATTATGCGTTTATTTTTTGAGTTATGCACAGGTAATATAAAAAAACAAATACATATTTATGATACAATCCTCATGTTTTGCTTGTATACAGAGCTGTCACTGTAATATGAGTTCTTCTACTGTCCTTCTACTGACTACCTTTCGCAACTGTCTTGATAACTTTGGGTATGTAAAACCTGATCCCCATGAGTGCAGAATGGTGATGAATGTTAATCTAGAGTGACGTAAAAGTTGCATGAATTCTAATTTGACTGTTTGAAAAACATCTGACCTGTATCTGATTTAGGACCACACATGGAAGTGGCCCAAATCGAAATTGCAAAGATCAGATTCAGGTATGTGCTGTTCACATTGTCATGAGTCAAACATGAGCAAAAAAAAATTGGATTTGGGTCACATTTTCCTGCAGTCTGAACATAGCCTTAGTTTTAAAAAGAAAAAAATACAGTGTGCCATTCCCCGGTCACAATGATTTTGCCAATTAAGACCATCACCATATGTTTCCTAACCCTATCCCTACCCCTACACCTAACCCTACCCACAACTTATCCCTAAAATCAGAGGGAAAAGATAGATGAATAACAGTAGAAACTAAACTTGACATAAACTGTAAATTTCCCCCTCAAATCTGATTGGCTGATTGGAATGTTGTTCCACACAAGGTGTTGATCCAGGAACATGTTGTACTTGGCGAAATCACGTTTACCACCATTCCCCAGCGGTGATGCTAAAAAAAAAAAAATTATCAGAGAATCACTATTCTCTTATATATAGAGGCACAGGTCAGTGCCACTTCACTGTTGACAGAGCAATGTGGCATGAACCTTAGCCTATGATGACTGTGCAGCGTGTACAGAGATGCCTGGAAATGTGATAAGGCAAAGGTCATAGGAGAATGACTTGTTTGCAATGTTAATTTCCAGAAAGAAAACTGTGTGAGATAAGACAGAGATAAATTGACCTTTGGCCTACAGCATTCAGCAGTTTGGATTAAGATTAGACACTCAAAAATGTATTTTCATTCAGTGAATGAATAAATGACCTGGGCTGCGTTTCCCAAAAGCATCGCAAGCCTAGGTAAACACCAATGGCCTCTTCGATTTACTTACACAGCCCTGGACAGGCAGCGTGGATATATTCTGTGCTTATTTATGAGACATTTGAAGAACAAGCCCCCTCTCCAAGTTATATGAAAACCAACCTTGAGAGGCAGACACTTATTTCAAACAATAAGGTATTCATCAATGTGAGGTATCTCATTGTAAATGGACATATAATCCAGCAACTCAAATTCATCTCCGTTCTTCTTTGCTGAATATGTTGTGCATCAATATTACATTCATCGACGAAGAAATGCAATTAATTATGAGAGTGGTCCCCGCCATCCAACCAAATGAATGGGCAAAAGGGGGAGGTTCAGGGACTGTTCAATAGCTTTCATTCGAGGATGGAAAGGCCTTCAAACAGCAAGGTTGTTTTTTAAAGGCTGTGGGTGCTCAGTGTTTTCAGAATACATCTCATCTTTTCATTGAAATGGAGTGAGCTGCACTCCAACAGTGTCTCACATTTTAAATAAAATAAATAAATAACCCACATCAGCTGTCCCATCATTTCAAGAATGGTGACCTGACACCTCGAAACCTTGAAAGCCCTGAAGGGTCCAGATCCTATTCACTCCTATTCGATTCTTTTAAATTCACCACAAACCACTCTCTCTCTCTCTCTCTCTCTCTCTCTCTCACACACACACAAGCCCATGCCAAGTTTTAAATCATAAATTCAGCTCGTCCTTTATCCAAAGCTATTTTTTTAGCAATCCACTCAGTTTTTCTTTCCTTTGTGAAAGCAGAATTCCCAAATAGTAAATAATTATATAAACAGAGAAAGCCGTACTGTAATTCTCCTAGTAAACCGGTAATAGCTACCTTTGTTGGTGGCCCCAACTTTTTTTTTCTTATCTGTATTATACTGTACCACTTTATGATGCATGAGTCACTCCAGAAACACAGAGTCCATTCACTTCTTGGGCACTGGTCAGATCAAGCGTTTATATCATTCAGTTTTTGAACGCTCATGTTCAATTGATCCATTTACTCCATAATTGTATGGCACAATAACATTTGAATGAGGTGTTTAAAGATAACACTAGTAATAACATTTGAAGAGACATTAATATAAAGTTAAAAGATAACTTTTTGAAGCAATAGGGTGGCACATAAATAGCATAAAACTTAATTTGTTTTATTTACCTTTTATGACTACATGTCCCAGTTTATAACTGATTATAGATGAGTAATATTAGAGAATGCCACATTTTTTTATTATCTCAAACATAGTTTTTGAGGTAACAAGATTTGCTACTCAACTTTCACTCTTAATACCCCAATTAATGTTTTTCAGGCCTTCCGGAGTGACTGGTGGAGGCTCTTGTTTTTGATAAACATCTTTTTTCTAGCAGATACTTGACACCCACACTGCATTGCAATGTAAATAAACATGAATGCACACACAGCTGATAATTATTTAGATTCTGCTTTGCAATAGCTTATCTACGGCACGACCCGAACAAAGGTACTGAATACAAATGAAATGTTTATTATTAATATATGTGAGAATGAGAATCGTTTTAGCCAGTATCATCGATATCGAAATACACAGTCAACTAACGTTCTTACTCGCTTACATGTCAGTTCAGCCAAATTCACACACTCAATTTACACAGGTTGGCTAGGAACCAGACTTTGCAATGAGAAAAATCTCCCAGCTCACAGGCCTGATAGAGACCATTGAGTAGGGGACCCCACACAAAGACCAATAGCGATGGGAATCAGCTGAAAATATGTGACATAATCACATTAGTGTCTTAAAGGACACAAAGCGCTTAGTCAACTTCCCTTGATCAAGGCACATCTGGAGAAGCGGGGGGACTGGAGCGGTGGTCCTGGCTTTCCCCAGCTAAAATTAAAACAAGCTGTAGTGCCATGCTGCTGGGCCGCAATGGACCAAGAACCATGACACAATAATGGATTGCTCCGGCAGTGCTGTAGTAAATGCAATGCTTGTGAAAAAGGAAGAAGACAAAAAAAGGAGGAAGAAAAAACAGTGGATGGATTTTAAAAAAGGCTTTGAGAATAACGCCCACAGCTTTCCCAGAGAGAATGAACTCTGACCCAGAGAGGGACGATGGAAATTTGTTGAACGTGTCCGCAGAAAACAGACCATATACTTTCAGGAAGTGTAGCATTGTACACGGTATTAAGGAGTGGGAAATAATCTGAATAATATCTAAATATCATCCTAATGTAACTTAAATATACTTGACAGTTTGCTTGGTATACAAGATCACTTATGATACTTGAAAAAGTGTTGGGTGTAATGCATTACTAATTAATGAATTACTGTCATTTCATTATTTTCCCTTGAAAAAGTAAAGTGAGGGATTACTCTTAATTTTCCGTAATTTAATTACAGTTACTTCTGATGTAATTGCATTAAATACTGTATAGACTATAGAACAATTAAAACAATAGTGGATTTAACATCAAAATGTAACATTTAATGTTAAAATGTATGTAACTTTGTCCCTTTAAATTCTTTGGTCAGTTCAATAATAATTTATACAATTTCATATTATTTATTTGAAAGAATTAAAAGAGCAGTTCCATGTCTATTCTTGAATTGTTCAACTGGTCAAGGATGAATTAGAAAGTAATTAGTAATAAGTAATGCAATACTTTTTAGAGAGAGTTATTAGTAGCTAGTAATTAATTACTTTTTATGAGAAACTTACCCAACACTGATGGTCATTCAATGAGGTCAAAAACAACTTTTATTTAATTATTTATTTATTCATTCATTTTAAAAGTCATGACGCAATGACACAAAGAAACATGCCAAATTGTGAAGACATAATTTTTGGCCAGGCTGTCACATAAAGAAATGGTATACACATCCAAAAACAAGAGAGAAACAACAAATTATTAACTGACTATGTAGTCAATGCATGCTGTTTCCTGTGGACTTTTTTGTTTTTCTATGCATTTCTTTTCACATAGAAAAATAAAACCTGTAGCTGTAGTTTAGTGTTTTGTTCTTCCCTCATATTTAAAATATTTAAAAAATATAAAAAATAATTTTCCACAGAAGAAAGCAAGTCATGTTTGGAATGACCAACCCGATCTCACGGGAAAGCGTAACTATCTTACGAGGTAGATGAACTCGATTTTTAGAAAGAACTCATTATGAAGGACCACCCCAAACCACGCCCCTAAACCTACCCATCACTGGGGTTCATATGAATTAGTCACCAATTCAGCAAAATGTAAAATAGTTAAGAATTGCTGTGACATTGTGTTGGAATGAAAAAGCGAATGAGTATTTTAATTTTTTTGATGAACTAACTATATGATGTAATCAATGGAAAAGTAAAACAAAAAAAGTTATACTACGTTGCCTCAGAAACATTTTGAAAGATAATGCAATAATTTTAACAACACTCTAAATCAGTAGCAAACTACGCTTACTATTAATAAAACTGCTCTGTAATATTTTCCAGTGGCACTTCTGAACATATTGTAGCCCTGTTTTTTCCACTTCACCCTGTCTAAGGAAAAAAAGCAGACCTTTGTTTTAGCTTCACAGTAACTGTGAGAAAGAGGACCTGCTCATCGTATAAACAGCCACCTCAACATGCTCCAGCACAGCACTAGGAGCTAATTACAAACACTGCTTGTGCTAAAAACCCTCTTGTAGACAGCAAACAAAAAGAAAAAGCTGGGGGAGCGAAAGGGTGAGAGAGAAAAGTGACAGAAAGTGAAAGGGGCCCAGGCAAGGAAGGAGGGAGAAGCGGGAGAGGGGGGGGGGGGGTGAAGAGGCTAATGAATCTATAGGAAACACCACTCCTCTGACACGTGAAACGTTCCTATTCACCGCCCAACGGGACTTAAAGAATGTTCAGCCTTTTGTCTCTTCTCTAATTCCTCAAGAAGAGATGGGATGTGAAAGGTGTGTGTGTGTGTGTGTGTGTGTGCGTGTGTGTCAAGAGGGGGCTTCTTTAGCAGCATTGCTTATCCCCTGAGCTTTAGCATTTATCAATAAAGTGGAAAATAATACAGTGTAAAAGTACAGACTTATTTAGAATATAATGAATCTTTTGGGAAATCATACTCTCATCTAAACATAATCCCAAGAGAAGCGCTTCTCATTCTTACCTTCACAGTCAACATATTAGAAACAAGTCAATACCCTTTTTGAGTATGAAGTACAATAAACAGAGAATTAAAAAATCTATTGAATCATTCAAAATCCTCATGTTTATAAAGCTATAATAGTTTAAATAAACTTAAAGCAGTAAAAATTACAAAATAACGCCTTTTTGAATTACACAGTAAAAAATTGGGTAACACTTTAGTATGGGGAACTCATCTTCACTATTAACTACGACTTTTGCCACAATAAACTCATAATTTACTGCTTATTAATAGTTAGTAAGGTAGTTTTTGTAACGTTTAAGTTTAGGTATTGGGTAGGATTAAGGGATGTAGAATAAGGTCATGCAGAATAAGGCATTAATATGTGCTTTATAAGTACTAATAAACAGCCAATATCCTAAGCAACTAGTTAATAGTGTGAATAGAACCCTAAAATAAAGTTGTAAAAATAAACATTGTAAAAATGCTACAGTAAAAACCTGTTAATTAATTAACTATTACAATATAACATGCTGTGATAAAAAAAAAACAACAACAACAAAAACATGTAATTTTACTTCAAAATACTGCTATATTTATGGATTTATGGAAGTAAAAAGTATGGATTAGCATATAATTCAAGAAAATGCTTGACATTTTTAAAAGTAAAATTAAAAATTGTGAAAAACATTAAAAAAGAACATTCCGAGAAGTCCCTGCATGACGCATCACATATGGATACATATTATATTTAAACAGTTTTGTTTTAATTTAATTATCAGCTATGCAAATCAGGTGTATTTTAGTTTTATGTGTGTTTCCCAATTGGTGTTTTGTGAATATGACCATGTGCTTTGTCCATATAGGAGTTATGGCCATGGTTTATGGACTCTGATTCATCTTGTGAACCCACCTAAGCCGCAGCTGTGCTATATGTCGGAGTGCTGCCCACAAGGCTATCCAACATTATGGTACATTTGAAGAAACAAAGCAGAGTTGGTGGTTCAAGTATTTCTACTCGTAAAGATTTTGCAAGTTCATCTCTGTGAAGCATTGAAACAATAATTATTGTGCAAAGTACTATTACAATAAGCATAAATATATCACTTTAAAAACTTTGATCACTGCAATAGTTAAGGGACAAATCACTGAGTCTGCATCTGACCATATTTGTAGTGTGTTGTGTGGTAGTGTTGGGAAAGCCACATGGCCGGAGTCCAGGCCCAGATTCTGTCCGTTCCCCCCACCTGCTTCCACCCTCTCCTTTGCACCAGAGCTCTGATACAATCTGCTGCTTTTACCCCCAGGCTCTTGACGGCACTTGTTACACAGATAAAACAGGGAGCTGGGGTGGACTCACGATTCAAAACAGTTGTTTCTCTCACCGCAGCGTTTTCAGGGGGGTACACATATGGCAAACGTGGCAATTTATCAAATAAGTAAATGTAACAAATTGATAGAACATTACAAGTCAACAATCTAAACAAGTAACTAAATAGCATACTTGGCTTTTGCTTTGCATATGAATGCGCATAAATCACGAGGCCGCGCACACACCACACCCAAAACCCACATACTCACTCACTTTCACCCTGAACAGAGCTGTGGTTACAGCACTAGCTCCCATATGTAATTTGGCCTAATCAAGTCTTGCTCATAGACGCCTGGAGCAGTGAGATTGGCCTGATCTCAAAGTGCACCATCAGCCACAAATTACAGGCTTTGATTTTGGGTTAACTGCATGCCACTCCTATAAGAATAACAGTGACAGTTGTAATATGGAGGTAGTTAGACACCTGTAATAGAATGTAACCAGAGGACATATGCTGCCAGGATTACAAAGCACACTGGGATTTTATCCAGCAACAATTTCTGACATAGAAATGTATCTATATCACTGTAAGTTACAAAAAATCCTTTCATGACATCTACAAAATTAACAACTATGAGTTTCTAACAGGAATTCAGAAAATTAATATCATATACTGCAGTATGTGAAAATTAGATGTTTACTGGTATAACCAGTAGACTGAAGTGATAAAATCAAAGATCAAAACTATCAAGAAGTTAATGCTGGTTCTGATAGAAAGGTGTCAGAATACACAGTGGATCGCAGTTTGTTGCAGACCAGTCAGGGTGCCAATGCTGACCCCTGTCCACTGCCAAAAGCGGCAACAGTAGGTACGTGAGCATCAGAACTGAAACACGGAGCAATGGAAAGAAGGTGGCCTGATCTGATAAATTTCTTTTACATCATCTGGGTGGCCGGGTGTGTGCGTCACTTACCTGGGGAACACATGGCACCAGGATGCACTATGGGAAGAAGGCAAGCCGGCGGAGGCAGTGTGATGCTTTGGGCAATGTTCTGCTGGAAAACCTTGGGTCCTGCCATCCATGTGGATGTTACTTTGACACGTACCACCTACCTAAGCATTGTTGCAGACCATGTACACCCATTCATGGAAACGGAATTCCCTGCTGGCTGTGGCTCTTTCAGCAGGATAATGCATCCTCCCACAAAGCAAAAATGGTTCAGGAATGGTTTGAGGAGCACAACAATGACTTTGTGGTGTTGACTTGGCCTCCAAATTCCCCAGATCTCAATCCAATCGAGCATCTGTGGGATGTGCTGAACAAACAAGTCCGATCCATGGAGGCCCCACCTCGCAACTTACAGGACTTAAAGGATCTGCTGCTAACATCTTGGTGCCAGATACCACAGCACACCTTCAGGGGTCTAGTGGAGTCCATGCCTCAACGGGTCAGGGCTGTTTTGGCAGCAAAAGTGGGACCAACACAATATTAGGTCATAATGTTATGCCTGATCGGTGTATGTGTGTGTGTGTGTGTGTGTGTGTATATATATATACTGTAGAATGTTACAAATCGTACAGAAATGTACCTTAAAAATCATCAAACTGTAAAAGGCACGTTTCATAGAATGACTGCAATATGTAACTAAAGCTCCTTCTATCTGGAAAACAGCATGGTGTGCTTTTTTAGTGATGTTACAAAAAGACAACACAGCCCTGATAACAGCAGTTTTTATAGTGGGAATGATATATTGACTATTGTCATAGACAGATAATTTCTCACCAGGGCACAGACAACAGAATGCAAGTTAAGTTTTACGCGTGTAAGATTTTTTTCTTTCCTTTTTTTTAAACCATGCTGATAGCTGTCTGTTCACATGTGTTGCTTCTGATGAGACAGACAAGTCAGCCTGTAAAAATCAAGAAGTATAAGCTGCATATCAATACACATGAGAGCAATGCAAGATTAACCACTGCAAAATGTACCATACACGGGTTATATGAAAGCCTTAGATCACTATTCAATATATAGGCGGTGGGAAAATATCAGTAAAAAAATTAAAAGGATGTCATAAATCTCCCAATATTATTTCACTGTACCTGATCTGGTGTTCAAGTCTAACGGAGATCCAACTTTTCTTCTTTTAAGCTTTAAAACATCAGCCATTTCTACCCAAAGCTGAACATTTCTCAAGATCTGTTCCTCTGCAGATAGAAAACAGGAGCTGTTACAGTCATTATAATTCTCTTGCAAGATAACAAGGCGTCACTTCCACAAAGCAGTTTAGTAACATCTGACACATGAATAGTGGGTTTCTGTTACATCTGGTGTGGGATTTTACAGTACAAAAGGACAAAAAGTTTGGCAGGTGAGTCATTGAACACTGCAGCCAACAGAGAGATGGATGGGCAGACACAGAGGTTTTTGGACTTCGCTCGGGGCGTGAATGTTATTGTCTAACTTAGTTCTTTGCCATGAATCTAATGCCATTCAGCCAACAGAGTTTCCATCAAAACCAATGTTTCCAAATACATCTCAGAAGAATGTTACTTATGGTTTTTGAGGTGGGGATGGGGAAGGTGTGCAGTTAAGGGCCTGGGAATGTTACCCTGCATATGCCAATCCCAGCTCTGGCCTCCAGTGGGCGTTCTGCCAATGGCTGAAGACTTCCAGCTGTTTAACAATACATTTTCTGCCTCGCTCCATATTGCTATTATATCATATAAACAAGGTTAATTCCCGCTTTTAATTGAGCCTATGGCCCTGTTTACACCTGGTATTAAGATGCGTTTTGGTCGATCGAATCAAAAGACACATTCCCGTTTACACCTGGTGTTTTAATCCTTCTCACTTGCGACCACTTTTATCCTGATTTCTTTGAGGGGAGGGTCTATCGGCGGGTAAGTGTATGGGCTTTTCCAGATCTTCGATCTAATGGGCGAAATAAGCTTGCGAACAACAGCTTTCATTTCTGCTCTGATAGCCACAAGACCACGCCGAATGCTGTGAGTGCGTGTTAGAAATCAGGAATGGTGAGAGAACATTGTGCTTGTACATTTTCGTCTTTAAACCAAAATTATGTCTTCAGCCGACAAAGTTTAAATCCTGTCTGTCTGGCGCGCTTCCCATAATGTTTACGTGTTAGGTCAGTAGGCGGTCTTTTGTGGCTGTTTGAATGCATTCGATCACATGAGCGTTTACACTACGAAAGTAATCTGGTTTAATGCGTTTTCGACTACCTCTGGAAGTGGTCGAAAGTGGACAAGTTCAAACGTTTTAGACCCCGTTTACACCTGTATTTAGTATAGTCCACTTGAGAAATGATCGACCAAAATGCATTTTAATACCAGGTGTAAACAGCGCCTGTGATACGTGACCTTGCTTGGGTACCTGAACTACTTTCTTTACCCATACATCTCAGAGGCGATCGTGACCCAGAAAACCCTCGTCATCTCCCAATCATCGATTTTACACTAGTTAATGCTTAGGCACAGCCTAGAAGATAAGAGTGTAATTTAAGAAATAACAAAGCTTAAGGTCAGTACAGTATGGACAAATATTTCTTTTTTAACAGTTTTTGAAAAAAATCCAGGCCATCCTTGATATTTAAAGTGAGGCAGACAAAGAGATAAAGAGCGAGAGAAGTGTATGAATATTTGAGGACAGCAAGCACTTCACAGACAATGATTTAGGTTGAGCCTCCGTTTATGTCCCTAATTTCATCTCACTTTGGGGGTCCCAGCTCTTTCTTTAGACCTTAAAAAATGTAAAGCCCTTTCAAACATCACCTTGAAAAGAAGGGATTGTGGCTAATTGAGCACTGTAGCAGCGTAATTGGGCCAAAGGACCTATCCACATGAAGAGGGTGACCCTTATAACCTAGTCCTGAAAAAGAGACAAAGCTAAGGGGAGGGGTAATGTGAGTTAAGGGATTCTCACCCACCCTTGTGGGAGCTTGTTTCACACACACTGCCCAAAGTGGGGCTTAATAACTTAACACGCTGCTATGTTTTTCCTCTTGAGGAGGTTTTCTCCTTAGAACCCCCAACATTCTCCCAGACCTTTCCATAAGGACTCTTAAGAGACCAGCTTAGCCCTGTCCTGATATATTAAGAGGACATATAGGACACGCACAGATTTCCATGGTATATACTGTGCTATTTAGGATGTCAAACAATACATCAACTTTTTACCACTTTATTTATAAAGACAGTATGACAGTAGACAGTCGGCATGAGTGGCACCATGTAATGTGCCAAAGCACAGGCTCTAACAACCAAATTTTATTTACATATATATTGCATTAATAATATATGAAAATATTGTTGCAGCACCTCTGTTCCCAGTTTGCCAGCAATGCTTTGGGGTGTGTTTCCCGTACAACCATGTAACTCACTGCTTAACCACCAAAGTACAATGCATTGTTGCAGAAACTAACTAGCTAGTCATGACTGTTCCCTGAAACCAGTTGAACCCACTGACCTATATAACTAGGGACAGCAACAGCTGTGGATGGAATGGCAACGGCGTTCTATTGCGCATGCGCGACTTTAACTGCCACTTCGTGACATTCTACTGTAACTGTCTACTACGGGAGAACAGCTGATTTGCTGTAGTCGTTAATATGTGACAGATTAGATAAGTAAATGTTATATTTTATGGTTATGTGGCATTTTAATTGTATCTGTATTTAATTTAATGCCAAAAGCAACCCTTCTTTTGCTTTTTTTTAATTAAATGTTTTTTTGTATTTTGTTAAATGATTAAATGATCCATTACGCTGTTCTCCTTATTGTTGCTTAGTGATTTTTGCGTTCTTTGGCTATGGCAGTTAACAATATACTTCCGGTGGCCGTTGCCGTTCCATCAGCAGCTGTTGCTTAAAGTCCCTAATGACTGGATTGCTCATTGCGTTCTAAACTGCCAGCAAGCGGTGAAACCAAAGGAAGTATTCGAGCGGCCATATTGGTATTCAATACTGAGAGAGGGCATCATTGACTGACAGCCAAAACCTTGACGTAAAAGGGCCCACTTTGCAGCGTTTAAGCACAGGATTCGTTTTTAGAGTTATTTTCTGTATGTACGTAATTTTAAAGGAAATATTAAGCATTAACATTCTTCATGAAATTGCGAAGTGTGCATTTTATTTTATTGATGTCTTTTATTGACCAACGTCCACTCTTGGAGAACTCGGAAACAATGTCAGTTAAAGGGCTACAGGACACTGCATAATCTCTGGCTATGCATGTCAGTTTGCATAGATATCAAGTGTTAGCCTATTTATATATTATATTGGGTCCCACTTTATATTAGGTGTCTTTCACTACTATAACATTTAAATTAATCATTTGATACAATGCACTTATTGTATACATACATGTTTTTACAATGAACTTATATTTTCAAAAATACCTGCATGTAATTACATCTATAATTGTTGACCCTTCCCTTACCCCACCCTTAAACCTCCCCATACCACCACACCTGTCCCTAACCTTACCTGTATCCCACCTCAATAGCAGCAAAAGAGTTTTGCAGTACAACATCAACACAATAACTACTGTACTTATTTATTGATGTAAGTAGATAGTAGTTAAGGACACCTAATAAGGTGTTACCTTATATTGTATTATATATCGACTTAAATCAGGGCTGCAAACTCTCACGCAATTGACACTGTTCTCACACCATGTCCATTTTCTCGCACAGTGAAAAAAACATGTTTCTTTAAAGCAAATATCTCTTTAAACTCCCCCTCTCTCTCTTGCATACATACTGCATCTTAGCCAGTACTGGTGAGGACATTTAAAAATGTGTCTAATAAATACATGGATGAAGGCTACTGACACACAAATAGGCTCATGTCTGTCGGCCACATGATCTCTGTGTAGTGTATACATAGCTGACACTTTGGATGTTGGTCAGGGAAAGATCATGACATTTGGAATATTCTTATGGAGCAGCCTAGGAGTATCATCTTGATAAATAATTGCTTATAAATATATAACAGACACAGAGATCAAGTACCACAAACATTTCACCAGAACCTAAAAAGGTTGTGTTCCAACAAGAGGTGGTCCGTTTTTTCTCTGCATGGTTGCCAAAAGAGTAAATGCAGAAGTGTTGATCAGTGATTTCACACACATAAAATGTGGCCTAGTGCCACAATGAAATCACACCATGCTAACAAACAGACATATAAACATACACACTATCACACAATTGACACGAATCATGAGGACACTGCGTTCTGCCCTTGACTCCAGCGGCTCCTGCAACAGTGCCCTCAGCCCCCCCACCACGCCCAACCCCACCTCAGCAGTCTGCCCTCCTGATGACAGCTTGGCAGCAGCTGGCCAACACTTCCTGCCTGGCCCTCTCTGTGCTGAGCCCACGCTGGTCCTGCATCAGGCCTACACTAATGACAGCAGCTTCAAGTGATTACAAGCAACAGGCCTCATTGTTCTGTTTGCCCCCGCTACCTGCCAACCCACTGCAGGTCCCCACTCATTAATTCCAGCCGTCAGATGGCTGCTCGTCCTCTCAGATGGGACTTTGAAATCAGCCAGTTTTAAGGACACACATGGCAGAAGAGACAGGCTTAATGACACAGAATAAAGTCTTCAGTAAAATCTTACAGTCCTAGTTTCAAACAAATTTGAGGAAGACTAAACCCGACCAACTTTCTTTGGTATAATTAATTTTATTTATTTAAAAATATATATGTTTTTTTAAATAAATAAAATGTATTTATTTATATTAGATTTATATATTCTATTCTATGTGACCCTGGACCACAAAACCAGTCAAAAGTTGCACGGGTATATTTGTGGCAATAGCCAACAATACATTGTATGGGTCACAATTATCGATTTTTCTTTTATGCCAAAAATCATTAGGATATTAAGTAAAGATCATGTTCCATGAAGATATTTTGTAAATTTCCCACCATAAATATATAAAAAATGTACTATTATTAGTAATATGCATTGCTAAGGACTTCATTCGGACAACTTTAAAGGCGATTTTCTCAATATTTAGATTATTTTGCACCCTCAGATTCCAGATTTTCAAATAGTTGTATCTTGGCCAAATATTGTCCTATCCTAACAAAACATACATCAATGTTTCAGATGATGTATAAATCTCAATTTCAAAAAATTTACCACTATGACTGGTTTTGTTGTCAAGGGTCGCATATTACATTACATATTGTTTATTAATTTTTTTTCTTTATTGGTGGTTGGTTGGTTGGAAACCATGATGCACTACATGATGCATGATGCACATTCAAACATTTAAGGGGAAAATATTATTACAAAATAAAAATGTATACTTCTATTCAGCAAGAACCCATTAAAATCAATAGTTATGTATTGAATTTATTAAACTGATAAAAAGCTAATTAAAAAACAAAACAAATCTGAATTATTCCAATATTTTATCCCATAATAATAATAATAATAATAATAATAATAATAATATAACAAATATATTGGGATAGACATTTTATTAATTTAAATTTTATTTATAACAATTAAAAATATATGTTAAATATATCTACTGACTGTCACTTCACTGCATGTTCAGTCACATTTAAAAATCTTTGACCTTCCCGAAAGGACAGAGCATATGGGCAGTGTGTATTTAAAACCTACCATCATTTATTCAAAGGGTCAAATTATGAATAAGTCATAGATCTAAAGAAAAACAAAGTGATTTGGGTCAGTGTGTGCTTTTTTGAGGTGAGGTCAACTTTCAGTAGCACAGGGTATCATGTTATTAGGGTTGCACACTGACTGCCAGGCAGAAAAGTACGTTCGCAAGTATCTCACATGTGCATTCACTCACACTGTCAGTGACACCGATCTCATGTGGAGGCTGAAGCCACGCTCCTGTCCACCCTGATTTGTAAGCTCAGAGGATCACTCAGCACAATGTGCTGTGATGTCTGAACTGGCCT
Source organism: Rhinogobio ventralis (assembly GCA_039654625.1). NCBI lineage: Eukaryota > Metazoa > Chordata > Actinopteri > Cypriniformes > Gobionidae > Rhinogobio > Rhinogobio ventralis. The sequence goes on along the minus strand of CM077206.1, from coordinate 7,694,336 downwards.
GACTCAGCAAGATGTCTATCACCATAATGATAATATGGATAACAACAAAAAACAATAAACTGATGATAACCTAATTAAATGAACAGAGGGGAAACAAACATTAGTCCAAAAATATAATTTAAGTTAACCAATAAAAAGACAATGTTGTCTTTGTCTGCACCAATCCTCCAAACATCATGTGACATTGTATTGATGATAAACTGTCCACTCTGAAATAGCAGGCAAGTATTTTTTGAAAGGGCACTAATTTGTTCTTGCTAAATTCAGTGGCTCATACACAAATAGTGTACAGTTTCTTTTCCTTTGCTCTACACTGAAATAAGACTAAGCCTGTTGTCTCATGGGATAGACCCAGAAGAATTGATTTAATGCTTCAAAACCAATATGACACCAAGGCCAGAGCAATGCTAAGTGGATCATTTTTCCTGCCTGCCTTAAAAACAGATTGACATGGGTTATCATGTCTACACAATACAGTGGAGAGAATGAATGAATGAATGAATGAACACTATATAAGAGACTGGGGCTAATTCTCTCAAGGGCTTTATCTCTATTTTTATAGGTTTGAGTCAAAAGTTCAATACCAATTATAAACATTATAAAAATTCTGGGTTTCTCTGGTTCTGTTAATTTGAAAGACCTAGATTAAAGGCCTTGTAAATTAAAATAATTAATAGTTTAATACTTTTATTCTAAAAATCAAATATATTATTTTAATAATACAAATGCTGGGTTTGTTCATATTTGACCCAAATTTGGGTTGAAAACAACCCAGCATTTTTCAGAGTGTAGGGTATATAATTGGACACAAAAATAGTGTTTAAATTCTGCTGAAAAGCATATAATAGCCTTTTAAAAGACAGTTACCTAGTATCTACATGGCTGTGCTATAGTCATATATTTAGAAAGGCTTTACACAACAGCTCAACAACTAACAACAGCTAACAACAGACATACAGAACAAGTGTCAATAAGTGTCCTAAAGACTTTTTGTGGAACACCTTGAATTCAGGATCTGCCGTTGTTAGTTCAAGCCTTTGTTATAATTCAAAAACAGCACGTCAGAACTAGCAATGTTACTAGCCGTTCTAAGATGCAGCACGATTATATGATTATATTAAAAAAAAAACAGTTCAATAAATAAGAAGTTAATATTGTGTAACTGTTTTTACTCCACCAAAGAGAGTAGTTTCAAACAAAGCCAGAGTTTAGTTCCTGAATGATTCAATGGTTTTTGCACAAATGTATGGGGTAAATGATTCAATGACTAATTTATAAAAACAGACACTTGTTTTGTTCCTGAAAGAATCAGCGGTTTTGGATAAATTTAATGAGTGAATGATTCAATGACTCATTTGTTTGGTTCCAAACAAAACCACTGCCTATACCCTCATTAACTATTTCCCACATTAATCCACCAATATAATTCACTTGAAGGAGTGAAAAGAGAGTGAAATAATTCAGACAATGAGTCCGTCAGAAGGACTCTGGACATCATCTTCTGCCGAAAAACAGGAATTCATTTAACGCATTCCTCACAGTGCATGGGTACTCACCAGCTAATGAGTGTACATTGGTTGGACACTCATTATAGTGGTATATAATGGGATTGAATGAGTGCACTCAATGTCCACTATGGTTTTGAACACCACTACAAATGGATTTCCCCTCAAATTACTATACAGCTCTGGAAAAAATTAAGAGACTACTTAACATTGATTTCTCCAGAGCTGTATATATGTGACCCTGAACCATAAAACCAGTCATAGTGGTACATTATTTGAAATTAAGATTTATACATCATCTGAAACATTGATGTTTGGTTTGTTAGGATAGGACAATATTTGGCCGAGATACAACTATTTGAAAATCTGGAATCTTTTTGAGTATGATGCTACAAGCTTGGCACACCTATTTTTGGGCAGTTTCTCACATTCTTCTTTGCAGGACCTCTCTGTGCATCGGTGCACAGCCATTTTTAGATCTCTCCAGAGATGTTCAATCGGGTTCAAGTCTGGGCTCTGGCTGAGCCACTCCTTTGTTATCTTTGCTGTGTGCTTAGGGTCGTTGTCCTGTTGGAAGATGAACCTTCGCCCTAGTCTGAGGTCCAGAACGCTCTGGAGCAGGTTTTCATCAAGGATGTCTTTGTACATTGCTGCATTCATCTTTCCCTCGATCCTGACTAGTCTCCCAGTTCCTTCCGCTGAAAAACATCCCCACAGCATGATGCTGCCACCACCATGCTTCACTGTAGGGATGGTATTGGCCAGGTGACGCCAGACATGACGCTTGCCATTCAGGCCAAAGAGTTCAATCTTTGTTTCATCAGACCAGAGAATTTTGTTTCTCATGGTCTGTCATGTGCCTTTTACTGAGGAGTGGCTTCCGTCTGGCCACTCTACCATACAGGCCTGATTGGCTGCAGAAATTTTTCTGTACCCTTCCACAGATCTGTTCCTCGATACAATCCTGTCTCAGAGGTCTACAGACAATTCCTTGGACTTTGTGGCTTAGTTTGTGCTCTGACATGCACTGTTAATTGTGGGACCTCAAATAAACAGGTGTGTGCCTTTCCAAATCATGTCCAATCAACTGAATTTACCACAGGTGGACTCATCTAGAAACAGTAGAAACAGGTTGAAACATCTCAAGGATGATCAGTGGAAACAGGATGCACCTGAGCTCAATTTTCAGTGTCATGGCAAAGGCTGTGAATACTTATGTACATGTGATTTTTTTTTTTCGTTTTTAATTTTTTATAAATTTGCAAAGATTTCAAACACACTTCTTTCACGTTGTCATTATGGGGTATTGTTTGTAGGATTTTGAGGAAAATAATGAATTTAATTAATTCTGGCTGTAACAACAAAATGTGGAAAAAGTGAAGCGCTGTGAATACTTTCCGGATGCACTGTATCTATTTATCTATTATCTAATAGAATGTTATATGTAGTGTGTAACATGTCCTGCTATTGAGGCATATATGTTCAATTAACTATCGTTTTCATTGGCAATAATTTAGAAAATGTTCAATAGCCTATTTGTACTAACTGACATAACTGACATAAAAACTGACAAAAAATAACATTTATCAAGGCACAATAAATATGTACAGTTTGCACAAAACTTTTAACATGCATCAAATATGACTGTGCATTTCATCATCTCCAAAATATGCAGAATATGACGTCCTGGTGTGATGTTATGACTGTGTGACTGTGAAAGCGTGTACATGCGTTGTGTGTGACATGTTTCACCCCAGATTGTGGTGTTGGCCTTGTAGCGGCCAGTGGTTAAACCACAGTAGCAGAAAGGTTAATACATACAGCACATGTTGCCTTCCACAACAGGTGGTGCGGAGCACTCAACGGCTCTTAGCATTCCTGCCTCTCTATGCTGGTGGCCCCTGGTATTCCAGGATTTACTCTGCCTCCCCTCCCTTCCCACTGCACAGGCCTGACTGACAAGCTAATCGTTGGGCTGGGATCCCCTCAGCTATTGATTCCACTGCAACACAACACCTCCCAGTCAATGAAACTGCAATATAATGGTTGAGCTGCGAAGAAAAGGGGAGGATTAGCGCGTCGAGCAACTGGAAGAAATTTGCTGCTGCCACCTCCGCTGCATATAGACTTCGCTCCTCCTTGCAGCTGCTAGTAGGTAGAAACAGGGCGGCACAAAATAAAGTGAGGGGGAGAGATAGAAATGCTGAAAAAAAGTGTCTCAGGGGGTAGTGGCTAAGAAAGGCAAGTTATTAAAAGCCACAAAGCGGAGCCCATGCTGGGTGCGGAGAAACAGCCGCGGCGCAAAAGAAAGCACATTTGAAAGGATGGGGGTGTGCTTCTAAATTGTTCTAATCCTTTGAGTGTTTTATTTTGCTGGGTTTTGTAGTTTAGCAACGTTAGCCTGAGAGGGGAGATCAGCGGCACCTTGTTCAGGAGGTCTGCATAGTGGCCACACAGCACATCACAGTCCAAAAATGACAGCTTAAACAGCATACATGTTTTTATTATTATTATTAACCTCTGTATTAGATAAAACTAGAGTGCCTTAGTGCACACAGTCAAATAGTGTAAGTTCTCACATTTCTGACTGATTTGACTTTTCAGGTTGTTTACTGTGCTGCCTGAGCTGTGTACAGCTGAGCAATGGCTATCGATTCACGTTGAGGGGGGAAAAAGTAACAGCAATTAGTGGCTTTATTGTTCCAGTTCCAGTGTTTCAGTCAACGATCCAATTTCTCTTTTGTTTGCACACTTAATTAAAACAAATCTGTTACATATCTCTCAGGGATCAGTGGCTGTTTCCAGCGCCTTGGTAAGTCAATGCAGTAGTGACGATGAAAAATCCATATTTTCAAGCATCAGTGCCATAGGGAGTCATTCAAAACCAGCTGAATATTGACACAATCAACCCGTCACTAAAACACTTTCCCTAAGGGACAGGTGAATTATGTTAACATCTGAAACTGTTCATCTTAGGAATTTCTTGCCTTAAAAACAACAAGAAAAAGGTCTTTCAGGAGAGATTAAACAAGTTGATACTTTGAAGAAGAGACAGAGCCACCGTTAAGTTATTGAGTTTTAAAAGTGACACAAAACACATGACCCCTTGGCCTTTCCCCCCAGGTTCTCTCTGTAATACTTAAGAAATTGTTCAACTTTGAGGGTTTTAAGCTTCTCTCCCTCTGGGCAGCTTTTATGTGCCATAATGTGTGTGCACTTCTGTTACTCGACTACATGACCTATTAACAAAATGTATGGTTGATCAGTTCAGCTGAAATTTGCACAAAAATTGTGGATGCTCGTGTTCTGCACGGTAACTTCAAATGATGTGCTCTCCAATGCATCTTTTAGTAATTTTGTTTTTATGCCTGCTCTGTTAAACACAATGGCTGTATAGTCCGTAACACTTCATCTACCCAGAGGGCTACATAAAATCTCAAAGTCATTCAATAGAAGCATCCAATACTACAGTTTTACCTATTACGCTTGGTTTTATTTTTTAAAGTGGTGGATCGGCCTTTATTGGGCTGACTGTTATGTCCCCCCAAAAATGTGGATGTCCAAAGTTTCATACTAAGTCAAGCAATCGACATCCAGTATGTAAACATCTTTTTCAAACTTGTGTGCACACAGACTCATGTTTGTTTTCATGTATTTTGGGGACATTCCATAGACATTATTTTTTTACTGTAAAAACTGTATTTTCTATCCTCTGATTAATTTTATATATATATAATTAATCAGACACCGTCAACATTTTCTCACATTATCACAGTTTATTCGCTATAGTTTAGAAAATGGTAATAAAATATGACAAGAACTCCGATTTAAATTGAGTCAGAACAAATTCCTTTTAATAATGTCAGATAACTTGATGGAAAGGTATGTAATGGATTACAATCAACCAATCAGCTGTCAGCTGTTAAATTTAAGTACACGATTAGATAATACCAATTTAGGTCAACCAATTACCAAGCCATGCTTCATTTTGTTCAGTCTGTGGTGTAAAAGGTTGCATTAGCAATTTAAAAAAAAAACACGGTCAGGTCAAAGTGTCTGAATAATTTTGTGGTAAGTTTCATATAGCCTATTACCTATATAAAATATAGGTAAGTTTTAAAAAATGTTCACATACTGGAAGTCGATTGCATGACTTAGTATGAAACTTCGGACATAAAAAATATATGTAAATAAATCCCATTAACATCTCAAGTTTAACAACTTAACAGATATAAAAACCATAAAACAAAACGTTTGACACATAAGTTCAGAGACAGAGCATGCTCATATCTGATTCCTGTATGACATTCATAGAGCAAGAGCTTGTTAAACAGGGAAATCCGAGCCAAAGTTTACTGACTGGTCACCCTTGTTTGGCTCATTACTACATACAAGAATCTAGCAAGAATGTCGTCCACCGTAGTGTCACGCTGACGTCTCCAGACAGACATCTGTAACCAATCTCAGCAATGTCATCAGCCTGTTTCTGTCATTATTTTTTGCTGTATACTTCATAGAGTACCATAAAGTTGGTTAAGTGATTATCCTAAAGGAAAGCTAAATTGCCAGCAGAGGTCAACAAATGAAATAGTGGCGTTTGTGCGCACGCAGACCCACACAAACACACACATATAGTCTAATAACAAAGTCCATTCTATTGGTGACATTTGCAACTTGATACCCCTATACAGGGCAAAAATGTAATTGGCACGAGAAGGCCTCAGCATAAAAATAGAAGGCTATAGTGTCACGGCAAATGTCAAAGGTTTGACCTCCCTCACCCTCCACACAGCCGGCCAATCCTGATGACTTCTGACCACCCCTAGAGCCATAACTGTGGCTTTAGACATGCCAGGCCCTGATTGGTCATCATACCATTCTTCTGAGTGACATGTAAAGGCATCATGGAGGAGGAGTAATGACCTTTACTCTATAGTCACATCTCACCAACAATGTCATGCTGTCAAGAAGCTGTCCGTCTTCATGGAGACATGTATATAGAAAGAGAGGAGTTAAGTCAAAATTTCTTCATTTGATGTTTCATTTTAAGGACAAAAGCTTTGAAAACTGACAGCATTACTAAAAGGACTGGTTGTGGGGATGTATGTTTATAACTAGGGACAAATTCTGGATTTCTTTCTCAAAAACAAAAACTAATTGTAAGTAAACTTCTTTTAGCAAACTATTTTACTATATATGAAACCCCTTATACGTTAAAACAGGATTTATTATCTGCTCCAGTACATAGGATAACGCATCTTTATACCACAAAGAGTTAAGTAAATATTACTGTGGTGATGTCATGTTTGATGACACAGCCTTGACTCTAAACATCCACATGTATAGACCTTCTTAAACGGGGTTGGACCTCTGTGCAGTCCAGACGTGACCTGGAAAGGCACATTTCTTCCAGGTCAGTGTGTGGCTATTCCCTCTTGACATGCTCAGTAAGCATTGCGCTCTTTCACACTGCCTAATTGCTATACAATATAACTGCACTAATTATTATGTACATAATCATTGTATGAACGTGAAATCTAAAGAGCGAAAGACATTTACACAAGGCAGCGGATGAAAAGAGTCCAAGATGAGATCAGAGGCCTGGTTAAAAGGTTCAAGCCATCTTCCAGAACCTTCAAAGGTTCTCACACAGAACGTGCGGGTCAGTCAATAAAGCATGTACAAAGAAAAAAAACTCCTTTTTCCAGCCCTTCACTCAGAAAACAGGCACTTCAGCGATAAAGCTGAAGGCAGTTATTACATGGTGACTTTTAATACAGAAGCGATTTGCGGTCGCCAAAGCCCAGGTCTGCCCCAGGCGAGCCTCGTGCACTGCCGTTCTAATGGGACCAGTTTGTTGACTGTCAAGATAATGGAGAAATCAGTAGCAGACGGGCCGAGCACCGTAAATAGCAGAGGTAATTAGAGAGCCTGTCACAAATCCAGGAAGGTTTGATGTTCTTGGTGGTGTAAGAGAGGAAAAAAGGTAACAGGTACCAAAAGTGATGACACACAATAAACGTTTATGGGGCCAGTCTTCTGGATGTATTACAGGCCTGCTGACAACTACTGACAAGTGTGAGCACTTCCATATTATAGAGTTTTCTTGATTACTTAAGGGGTTTATATCATACTGATTTTGTGCCATAAACATAATTTAGGTTTTCATGACCATTTTCCAATATTAAACAGCATGTTTTGCTGCTGAAGACTTCTAAGTAACACTCCCTTTGCTATAGTGAAATGAGAAACTGTGATGTGCTGCACTTAGTTTCACACAGCCAAAAAAGTCTGGTCCTCTATTACTATTCTGACCAAGAACCGCCCACTTAGATAGGAAGAGACCCACATACCAACCAGTTTTGTGAAGTAAAGTATACTACAAAAACACAAAATTAATTTCATCATTTACTCACCCTCAAGCCATCCTAGGTGTATTTGACTTTCCTCTTTCAGCCAAACACAATCTGAGTTATATTAATACATATCCTGGCTCTTCCAAGCTTTATAATGGGAGTGAATGGTAACTTGGATTTTGAAGCCCAAAAAAGTGCATCCATCCATCCATCCATCCATCCATCCATCATAAAAGCAATCCATACGACTCCAGGGGGTTAATAAAGGCCTTCTGAAGCGAAGCGATGCGTTTTTATAAGAAAAATAAAAAAAAATGTATCTTTATAATCTATAAATCACTGGCTTCTGGTAACGACCATCCACGAGTTCCGGCAGAAGAGTGACCTCTGACCCGATGCATGACGTAGGATGTAGGAGTAGCATAAGCTTAGGTGAGAGTAGACGCCTCTCGCAGTTCAAACAAATAGAGCTGGGAAACAAACTCAACTCGACATTTCTCTTTAAAAATTCTGGTTTTAGACTACTAATTCATGACCGGTGTTTTGTTTTGCTCTAGCCTCTGCGCTTCCGTGTTCGTCAATACATCATGTGTCGGATCAGAGGTCACTCTACTGCTGGAACTACACTATACGTAGTTTACTAACTTTATTAACCCCCTGGAGCCGTATGGATTACTTTTATGATGGATGGATGCGCTTTTTTGGACTTCCAAGTTACCATTCACTCCCATTATAAAGCTAGGAAGAGTCAGGATAGACTCCGATTGTGTTTGGCTGAAAAAAGAATGTCATATACACCTAGGATGGCTTGAGGGTGAGTAAATTATAGGATCATTTTCATTTTTGGGTGAACAAAAAACATCAAAATTGTATGAGTTTTGGCTGTTCATTTACACAACAATGGCGTTTTGGAGTCCTGAAAATGCTTTTGAAAACGGGTTTCAAAGTGCACGTTTTTTTAAAAAACAATACCATTTTCGTCTCTGTTTAAACTACAAAAACGCAAACTTGTGAACACGGTGACGTCATGCGCATGTGTATTTCGTGTTCAGTCTATATAGGCGCGTAGTGTTTCTTTACAAAGTGACATCGCCAACTACTGGCCTGGCATGAATAAAACAGTGTTTTTAATCATTTAATCATGCAAAGGAAAAACTTTTCAGTTTTTAGTACATCGTTGTCATGTAAACCCAACAATGTATTAACCCTATACTTTTTTTGCTAAATTCAGTGATTCCTCAAACAGTACTTGTGGTATTCATTTTGATCCCTCTTAACACAACTTAATTTTCAGCAAGAGAAGAAAAAAATGCCATCCGAACAGCTGATTAAAATAAGCTGAACATTTTAAACAGGAATAAACAGAACATTTTATTATTCATCATATGAACATTTCTTAAAGATATTTAGGAATATTTTGAATCACATTTCATCTAACTGACCAAACAATAATTATTAATAACTAAACTCAAACTTGGTCCCTAAATAGCATATATGGTTCACCACATCTACCAAGATTTAGAGGCAATTACCTTCAGTCCTTTGAAAGGTGAAATGACTTGCACTTTTACTGTGAGCTGTATCCCATATGTGGTATTAGAGCCTATAACTTTATAACTCATGGGTATTTTTATATTGGACAGTCTTTGGATTTATGCCTCCTAAACTACCTTTTGCTTCTTCACTGACACGCTACTTCAGAAATGGGACAACCTGCATTATTGACTATCATTTGCACTCCTTTCAAAAGGAAATTGTAGGATCATCAAAAAGTTTATTGGATGAACAAATAAAAAAAAGAATAATTAGAAAGAAAGAAGGACAGAGACACATACAGAAAGTGAACCAGCGTAGCTACTAATGAATGGAAGACTTTGTCTAAATGCAGGACAAAGATATGCAATGTAACCCTAGTTAGACTGGCAGAACATTAAATATTTTCCATTGATTTTCATATTTTCATCTTGCTGCCTAGTATTTCTGTAAATAGGTGAAGGTTTAGCTCTTACGGGGATTTGCTATTTTCTGTTTCTTTGCCGTGAACCTGAGGTCTGCATAAACAGTGGTTCTCTCATAATATTTTTCAGCCCTCAGCGTTTTCTAGGGCAGGCTCCGTCTCTGGGGATTTTACAGAAATATCCCAAATATCAGAGCATCTGACTCTTTTGCAAGACTTACCTTTGCTGGTTCAAAGTGTTACAAAAAGTCAACCGAAACTGTTTGACAATTGAAAGCAAGGTGGAATACAATCCAAGAAGCTTGCACTTTTAAAAATGGTTACAGTTTATGTCCATGATTGTTTTATATGAAATGAAAGTAATATTTAACATCTAGTTATTTGACAAAGCCGTGCAGTGTTCTATTTAACTGGACTGTAAACGTAAATTAGAGTCTGCTGTGCTGTATAGCCATGACATAAAAATAGTACTATTATACATTCTTGAAGGGAAAAAAAAGAAAGGAAAGAAAGTCTACGTTCATTTGTAATAATAGCAAAATATATAAAACTCAATTTGACCAAGCTATATTTTCCACTGTAAAAATGTTTTTTTTTTATATATATGCGCGTTGGCTTGTGCTTATCCTGAAATGTGGCCAATTCATGACGTTTAACCTTGTTATGACAGGTAAAATATGTGCTGTGTGTTTCTAGTGAGACGTTTTTAAGAGACAGTAAATAAGCTTTCCAAGGTAAGAGTGATCAGACAAATGCTCTAAACTAAAGCATCCAAAAAGATAGCTTCAAAAAATTCACATACAACATACAATTGTTTATGAATTCTTGGTGTCTCTTTCCATTATATAATTTTTCAAACATCTACATGTATAAATACTTTGGCGTTTTAATTTTTTAAAAATAAAATAAAGAAATTAAAAATTAATTAAATAAAACAATACAATTAAATAAAAATAAATAAATAAAAATAAGAGTTTACAAATCTTCTTGCAACACAAATTTGTTCTGTGATGTGATAAAGTAAAAGTTGTGGGATGTTTTCTTTGCGTTGTTTCCTCTCAGTGTCTGTGGCAGTAGGAAGTCCGGGACATATCCTTGCCTTGGCCCCATGGGAAGGAAATGGGCAGAGCTTTGTGCTGTTTGTGACCCCTTCATGAGGAAAGTCATGACTCGACCTTGACGCTCTGCTGACAGCTCTGGGCCTCCACAGCTCAAGAGCAGTCATCACAGGCAGGATGACTGCACACAGACACTCCCAAACACAAATATGTGTGCGGACTAGCTGTAAAGTGCCTATAAGCATGTGGTCTCCACCAGATTATCCAGCATATGGAGCCCAGAGATCCTCCCAACCAGCGGAAATGTTCTTTCTGAGAGCTTTATCTCTTCATTAAATCAGTTTTAGGATTAACCTATCCAAATAGGTTAATATATATATAATCTTGCAATATAAAGGAAATTATATTAATTGTAAATATACAAGGAAAAGTGAGCTAGTTGTCACACTTACTCTAGTGAACATTTCTCAGGGTAGACTTTAAGTCAATTTCTGTAGGCAATATATTAAAATTGAACTTTGAAGACCACTTTTATAAAAATCCACTTTCTAGAGTTCCACACAAACAACTGTCATGTCTGCGGGTGAGTCATGTAGACATGACCTGGGCGACTCATCACAGTCTCAACTTTGCAAATATTTCACATTGCTTAAATACACTTCTCTGCACTCCAGTTGCTTAAAAGCATTCTCCTTTGCTGTAGAGCCATGCAAGACTGCGTCTCAAAAGACAGAACGCCTTTTCATTGGCAAAAGCGTCATTACAGTAGCCAGTGAACTGGATGGCATGCGCTCTCAGTCATGCAACTTTGTTATACCTCAATTCATTAGTTATGTGCTGGTCAATTTTCTTTACAACAAAAACATCACCTGCCCAGTCTGGGTCCCCCCCCCCCCCTCTACAACATACCACTTTCTTTTATAGTGTTTTACAAAAAGGAAAGTTTATTTTCATAATGCATATTGCATTGTGCAATTTCTGTGAGAGTATTTACAGGTCCCTTAAAACCATGCACTTAAATCAAACCTTTTCTGCTCGATGCATGATGAAAAGCTAAGACTAGTATACTTAAACTGCAAGTCAGGAAAACTGAAACATTCCCTGGCAGATAAATCGTGGACTATGAATTCTTTCAGCTCAAATCCCATCTTGTAAGCATATGTGCTCCTCAGTCTTTCGATGAATCCTTCCACGAAAACACACGCGTTCACCCAAAACACACACTGACTCTCTCACGCCCACACCCCGCAACAAATACACACATACTCTCTCCGCATGCATTGGATCATAAAGGTAAATGGTGACTCCCCGGATTTACGAGCCCAGAAAATAGGATGAAACCATTTGGATTTTATTATTCCATTTACTCTTCCCCCGGACCACAAAGTGGTTCTGAGAGCCTGTTTTATGTATTCAGCTGCTTTTCCCCCCTCCACAAGCATGTGGTGCCGCTTAAATAAACCATCAAGCGGAGCCCAGCTGCAACAACAACCGATCGATCGGAGGCAGGTTTCACGTCTGAGCGCTGCGCCGCCAGCACGCTGGCTTCAGCAGGTGGGGTGGGAGTAGTAATTTGCTGCCGAAGGGCTTTTGTGTCTGCCTGACTTCAGAAAAACTGTAACTTCTGCCTCCCCTGATAGATAGCCGTGCAGGCTGATAGAACGTGTGTGTTTGGAAAAGATTCGCTGCTGTATAAACAATCGACTCCCTACCTTCTACAACATCTGGGAACTCTCAAGCGTCAGGGCCCCGAAACAAATAACTGGGGACTAGTTAGTCTCTGATTAGGTTTTAAACAACACATCATGCTCTAAGGAGAGCGCCGTATTGCCTCATAGGACACCGAAGCAGAGAGCTCAAATAAAACAAAACAGCTAGAACTTACAAACAAGCCTATTGCGCTCTGTTAAAACCATGTTTGCGAGTCTATAACAAGTTAGGAATTACTGTAGCTCCAAGCTTTAATCTGCATAGCTGCTACTAAACAAGTCATATAAAAACAAAAATGCCAACCATAAAATTCATAGCTTCCATCATCTGCATCTATTCATATGGGTCAGTTTGCAAAGGTCAACATATCTGGCACCCTTGAAAATAGCATTTTTTGTCATTGCTGTTTAAAGGAGAGGAAATAAGAGGGAGATTGAGAAATGATGCAAGCCGGACTCAATCCTGTGCCGTCCACATGAGCGTCTTGGCTCAACATGTCATAATATGTGTGCAAAGAAAGCACATAAAGGCTACGTTCACACTGTCAATTTTTGGGACTGACAACTGCATTTACTTACAGGTGTGAGTCTTGAAATGTCCTATTGACACCGCAACAGGAGTCAAGCCTGTATTCTCTTACCAGTAACCATAGCGACAGTGACCAAAGTATTATCAAAGACAGCGACGTCCATAAATCTGAAATGTCTTATCACATTTGACACAACAAGAGTCCAATAAGGCCACGAGTTTATCCGTCAAAGCTTCATTAACCGAAAGAATCTTCAAAAGAAACCCTTTAACTGTTGCACTCGCGTCACGTCCTTTGCAGCATCTCGCGCATGACACAGCATTCGAGTCACGTATAGAACACAAAACTGACGGGAGCCGATCCAGTGGAGAACAGTGACTGGATCTAGAACATTCAGATGACACACAGCTCATATCTCAGACGCTGTAAGTTACCGAAAGCGAAACCACACACAAAACTCCTTAGCAGAGCGGCTCTCTTGCACTATATGACATGACAGATAACTAGTTGTCCAGTGCAGTTCCTTTCACACTGCACATGTTTTCTAAAAAATGCGGTCCTGAAAATTTACGGGTGTGAGTTTGGTTTTAGAATGCATTTGTCACTCCCATAAATTAGCATAGTGTGTGTGAATGTAACCGTATTAAGGACTCAGATACAGGACTGAAAAAGGGCTAACAATATCAAGAAATATCAAGAAATTATGTGAGCTGGGTTCAAACCTGCGGCGTCCACATGAGCACCATGGTCAACAAATTCAGAAAGATATTACATAGAGGAATGGAAACAACAGGGAGATAAAGGGAGAAATGAAATCAGAAATTACCTGAACCAGACTCAAACCTGCATTGTCCACATGAGCACCATGGCTCAACATAGTAGAACACATGTACTAAGTGCTAGATCATGGATCTGAAAACCATTTGAACACCATTTATTTAATCATAGAGGAGAGGAAATAACAGGGAGAATAAGGGGGGACAAGATTGAGAAATGATGCAAACAGGACTCAAACCTGTGTCATCCACATGAGCACCATGGCTCAACATATCAAAACATGTGTGCTAAGTACATAAAGAGTAAATAAGTTGGACTGTGAGGAAAGGGAAATGAGATTGAACAATGAAACCAGCCGGACTTGAACCTACATCATCCACATGAGCACCATGGCTCAACACGTGTTCTAAGCAAGAAGTCAAGGCTCTGAAATTAGTATCTGTAATTTAATCATAGAGTAGAGGAAATGGCAAGGAGAAGAAGGGGAATGAGATGGAGAAATGATGCAAGCCAGACTCAAACCTGCATATTAGCACCATGGCTCAACATTTCAGAACACATTTGCTAATCGCTGGGTCACGGCTCTGAAAATAACACCTTTCATTTAATCATAGAGGAGAGGAAGGGGCAGGGGGGGACGAGATCGAGAAATGATGCAAGCAGGACTCGAACCAGCATTGTCCACAAGAGCATCATGGTTCAACAAGTCAGAACATATGAACTAAAATAGTATGAAAGAAAACAACAGTTACATGAGATGAATTCGAACCTGTGTCATGCACATGAGACACATGGCTCAACATATCAGAACACGTGTGCTAAGCACTAGGTCACAGCTCTGAAAACAGCACCTTTAATGGCTTGTTTCCACCGAGCGGTATGGTTCAGTACGGTACGCAATTTTTGCCGTTTCCATTGTCAGAAGTTGTGAATGGTACCCTAATTCCGAACTGTACCATACCAATTTTTTGGCACCCTTCCGTTGGGGTACCTAGCACAGTAGTCTGGTACTAAAGGGTGGAGCAAGACTCAATGCAGAACGTTGATTGGTTGACATAGAATTGTCTCTTGCGTGTTTTTCCTTGCAGCCTTGGCTCAAACAAAGTGTGTCTTCTTCTTGTAACAACAGTCACATGCCAAGAAGCAAGAAAAAGATCTGCTGTATGTCATCCATTGTTGTTTACTGTGTCGCTTTCTTCTTTGCACGAGAATGACGTCGATCGCTACACCACGCCTATCATAAGGGTACTGTTGGCGATGAAAATGCAAGCCGGATCAGGGTTTACGGTCCCGAATCATACTATACTGTACTGAACTGTACCGTACTCGGTGGAAAACAAGCAATTATTTAATCTTATAGAGAAAAGGAAATGACAGGAAGAAGAGGGGGGAAAATATTGAACAATGACATTAGTTGTACCTGAACCAGTGGACAGATAAACTAAATATAATACATAAAGAGTAAAGCAAATGACAGGGAGAAGGGGGGGCAAACAATGTCACAAAATCATGTGAGCCAGACTCAAACCAACATCGTCAACATGAGCACCATTGCTCAACATATCAAAACGTGTGCTAAGATAGTACATAAAGAACAATGGATATGACACAAGGGGGGAACAAGATTGAGAAATTATGCAAGCTGGACTCAAACTTGCATTGTCCACATGAGCGACATGTCTCAACTCATCAGAACATGTGCTTAGCGCTAAGTCACGGCTCTGAAAATAGCACCTTTCATTTAATCCTGCTTCTCAAACAAACAGCCAGATTCCTCTCCTCCTGTCAGCACCTTTGACTTGTTGGCCTGCTTGTTTAGAACGAGGACTCCCCACATTATCTGTAATCCCCAAGTCTGCCTTAAACTAACGCTTAGATGAATTGAGACTGCGATCTTAACCTTTTTCGTGCTTTCAAGTAGAAGACCGAGAACTATCAAAGCATTCCTCATTGCATCAGGGATTTCCCATCCTCTCAGCATCCACACCTTTGTAATTTTATCCCATCATGTGTTGTTGTAAACATATGCCGTCTGCCATGAAGTGTTTTCTTGCATGGCGGGTGTGTGCAACCTTAAAAAAACAACAGATGTCTAGTCACGAATTCAATCGATAAATTCGCATATACTTAATAATAATAATAAACTGATTTAATGACTATTCTAATATCAAACAAATAGATTCATAAACTAATCCTTGATTTTCTGTTCACAGGTGCACTTTAATTTGATTGGAGCACCTGCCACACAATTAAGCAAAAAGCTGTCTGCGTCTGTAAAGGCATTGTGATGTGGATTAATCCATTCTTGATACAGTACGCTGTGGCAACCAGAAGCTGCTCCTCTCCTGCAGTGAAGCATTAGTTGCAGTGTCTGCCTGCTCCATGATTAATCTTTGTATCCCTGCTGCCTCTTCAGCGCTCGCTTGCTTGTCTTAGTGAGAGCAGATAAGGTGTGGTGAGTTAACAGAATCTCCGCCTGCTCTCGAAGAGACCAGAGTGCCTCTCTCTCTCACCATCTCTTACTGCTTTACTCGTAGACTGATGCGTTATACTTATATATGCTTATATGTTAGTGGGAGCTGGTAAGAATGCTTAAACAATACTTGTGTTTTATTCTGGGTTCAGTACAAGTTCAGCTCAGTCAACATCATTTGTGGCATAATGATAATCACTATTTTTTTTTTAAAGTGAAAAAAGATCTGGGTTACAGTGAGGCACTTAGCTACCATGAAAGTGAATGGGGCCAATCTATAAACGTTAAAGTGCTTACCGTTTCAATAGTGTAGACAAATTTAACATGATTTCAAAGTGGAGGTGGGGGCTGGGAGGGGGGGATGTAGGGGAAACAACTTTGTTTTATATAAAGTTGTACATATTTTACAACACAATTTCATAAACCCTAAACCAACTGTAAAAATTATGATTTGAACAGATGTACATCTCTAATAATAATATTAATATTATTATTATTAGTAGTAGTAGTAGTAGTAGTAAACAAAAAGTTTGAACAGATTTATAAAATTATAATTTTCACAAACAGCTTTGTAGACGACACAAACACAATAATTAGTATAAAATTAAAAATTATTATTATTATAATTATTATTAATGTTAATAATAATAATAAAATATTGCTATAAAAAAATAGTTTGAACAAGATTTAGTGCACAAACTTTTATAAAATTATAATTTTCACAAATAGCTTTACAGACCACACAAACACAATAATTAGTATAAAAATAAATTATACCATTTTTATTATCATCATCATCAAAATATTATTAGACAATTCGTTAGAACAGAATAATCACTGTACAAGCTTTAATACATTTATAAACCTCACATTTATGCTTTTTACAATTTTTCCCTTTTTTGTAAAGAAAACAAAGGTTTTTTTTGTGGCAATCAACACTATGCCACAAATGCTGTCAACTGCGCTTTTTGTATTGAATCTGGAATTTTACTTTAAGAAGGGCTGTCCAAATGTGCGCGAATACACACACACTCACTCATCCACAACTGAACTTTTGCACCGCTCTTCAGAGCCTGGAAAGCCCCTCCTCCTGCATAAATACACACACCTCTGTGCACACAAACACACACCCAAGTAAATCCAGTTCCGAGACAATTTAAGCCAATTACAGTGCGAGGGCAAATGGTTAACCTCCATAATATACATTTCCCAGCCTCCAGCCCCCTGCACTTGCTGTCATCCCCACAGCAGAGTTATGCACTGCAGACGGGTGTCCCAGGCGACCTGGTTAGAGTTGGCTCAATTCATTAAGCCGGGGCCCGTGCACAGGCCCGAGTTCACACGGTGAAGGCACTTGCAGCAAACAGCTGCCACACATTCCTGATGGGAGGGCCAGGCAGATGTCCAAGGACAATCAAAGGGAGAGGCAGGGGAAAGTTTACGATCTAGCGTTTGCCAGGGCCTCAATGAGCTGCCTCTCCATCCCCTTCTTAAAGACAGGGTGCAGCTGGTGAGACTCAAGGCGCTGTCCTGGCCCGGCTCCCTCTCCCTCTCTCTTTTTCTCTAGCACAGCCTATCCTAGGCGGAGAAGACTGTCAATATCAGCTGCCTCTTTAGCTCTGCAGTACGAGTGCAGAAGTGGATGGGTAGCCTCTTTGGCACTGCCAAAAGCAACACGGGCCAAGAGGGTGAGTACAAAGATGAAAGTAGAGCTTCACACCCAGACACAATAAGACTGCCCACACTGAGCTCAGGAGAATGGCACTTTTGTTAAACTCTCTCCAGATCCTTGGGATATCCATCTTGTATTATTACAAGTGGCATCATGTAGCCTTTTTATTTACAGCATTAACTGTGGCATTTCTTTCTGAACTGACATAGAGATGATGACAGCATGAAAACGATTAATTTTTGTTGAAAATAATACTAAAATTAAATAATTTAAACTTAATACAAATACAACATTTTAAAAACATTGCCAGAACCTGTTGCACTATGAACTGTACATATGCTCAGAATAAATACAAGAGCTGTTGGCCCACAGGTTCGGGTCTCACCTGAGTCATGCCCTGATTCCATTATCAAATTTAGCAAAAATTGCATATTATGACTTCAAGTGAAAAAATACATATTAAATTAGAAGTTAAATATAAACGTATAAGCATTTTTAAACTATTATAATAATTACAATTATATATATATATATTTGAATAATAAAAATAATTTAAAAAAAATCTCACTTGAACTCAAAAACTGCACTGTTTTGAGTTGAAGACATTAAAAATTTAATTAGAGATTGAATATAAACTTAGCATCATTTTAAAAATATAATAATAATAGTTTAATTGTATATAATAAATAAATTAAATGAAAAATAATTTAAAAATCTTACTTGAGTGAGACATTAAAAAATAAATTAGAGATTAAATATAAACTTATAGTCATTTTAAAATATAATAATAATTTAAACATATATAAAATATAAATGTAATAATTATAAAATATCTCACTTGAAATCTGAGTTGAAGTGAGACATTAAATATTAAATTAGAGATTAAATATAAACCTTAAAAAAAATTATAATATATTCTAAATGATAAATTTTTAAGACAATAATAATAAATAATATATATATTTTTTAATTGTATCTCACCTATGGCACTAAGTCAGACAGAGCTGCCACTGGTAACTGTAAGATATCCATTAATGTATGTTAAAACTTCAGTCAGTGGGTCACAATTATGGTATTATTTAAGACTGGTAGTGTTTCTTTCAAAACAAAGCAATCTGCCCTTCATTGACGGATGCGTCTTTACTTGAATTAGTCTGGATGTCACCACTCTGAATAAAACTCTTACTTGTAAAACGTTCACCAATCAACATGGGATAGTTTTGGCTTCACCTTGGCTTACCCTCTGCTTTATCCTCCAAACTTACACGCCACTGACTGGATGCTACGTGTGTTTGCACTCCTGCTCTTAAATTCCTCATTACACAAAGATTAACAATGCATAGAAAGCTCCTATAGCGAGGAGCCAAGTCTCAACCCCATAGAGGCCCTTAGCAGTTTCTCTTACTAAAACAGCATGTGCCTCGCTTCCCCGCTCTCCATTTGCAAGGCCATATCCTTTTATTTGTGGCATATGTGCACTCTGGAGAGCAAAAATGTAAATATATTGTAGATGTAAACATTTTTATAAATAATCTTGTGCTTTGTTTCTGTTGTTTTTAGTCAGAGAGTAGCCTATAGGATTTTAATTAAAGGCCTTTCAAGGAAAGCTAAGCCACATGATCTCCAAAAACTGTACTTTAATTGAGCGATAACCGTTTGTCGTAATCATTGGTTCTAGACCGCTTTGCAAAATATTTCTGTGAAAAATCCCGCAAGAACAAAATAGAGACATTGTGAAAGGAGGCTTGTCTCCAGCTCTATTGGACAGAGAGGAGTCAAAGGGAGAGACCCCACTGGATTTCAAAAGAGGAGTGACAGCTCGTGAAATCCTGACTGAGATGTGTGAAAGACCACTCCATACGCATGGGCTTCCACAGACACTGAGATACACAGCCACCCCCAGCCCGCTCTTAACATGCAGCCCAATGATTAAAGGAAAGTGCACACACACATTTCTCTACCTCCTCCCCCTTCCTCTCTCTGTATCCTTTCACTTTTATCCCTTCTTACTCCACATCTCTTACTCCTTCTCTCTCTCTCTCTCTCTCTCTCTCTCTCTTTATTGTACACAGGCACAGCATGGCTCCGGTTGTAATCACCGTTGGACACAATTTCAGGGACAATTTAAAGACTATTTATTATCTTCAGTCAATAAGAGCACGGATAGACTGACTCTCTGGATGTTCATTTGAAACCTAATGGATAGAGCTTTAAATGCTTCCCAATTGGTTTACAGTAGGAGAGACTCACTACTTAGTTTCTCGTTTGTTTTGGTTCCGTCAAAAGGGGGAAGGGATTTTCTTTTCAAGCAGATACAAATATTTTTGGACTTTATATATTCTCTATGGAGAAAAAGGTGCAGAGTAAAAAAAAAAGAATTCTGAAAGAAGTCTGGTATTTCAGACTATTAGACAAGTGTTACGGTTACCTTTACAGTTTTATCCTTTAGGAAATGGGTGTTACAACTTATTGCAACTAAAACAGGCAATACGAAACAAATAGCAAGAACATACACATTAGGCATGTGCCTGAAGCCAAATACTTCTGCATATGTCATAACAAGCACAAGCATAAAGCGATATATTATTGAACATACAGTGTCTAAAATTACAATGCAATGGTTAGTCTGTAAAACCAAAATGACTGAAGTACACTATTGTTCAATGTTTTTGAAAGAACTGTGCTATGCTCACCAACGCTGCATTTATTTGATCAAAAATAGTTAAAACAATAATATTGTCAAATATTATTACAATTTAAAATATCAGTCCTACTTTATATTAGGTGGCCTTAACTACTATGTACTTACTGTGTTCATATTGTATTGCAACACACATTTGCTCATATTGAGGTGGGATACGGGTAAAGTTAGGGACAGGTGTGGTGGTATGGGTACGTTTAAGGGTAGGGTTAGGTGTAAGGGAAGAGTCAGCAGTGTAATTATAAATCTAACTACAGAAATTAATTACAGATGTAATTACATGCAGGTATTTTTAAGTACAATGTAAAAACATGTATGTACACAATAAGTGCATTGTATCAAATGATTCATTAAAATGTTAGTACATAGTAGTTAAGGCCACCTAATATAAAGTGGGTCCAAAATAACTATTTAAATCTATTTTTAAAATGTAATTTATTAAATGTATTTATTTTCAGGAAGCATTACTCCAGTCTTCAGTGTCATCATGCTTTTATGATGCTGAAGTAACATTTCTTATTATTATTATCAGTGTCAAAAATTATTGTGCGGCTTTTAATAGTTTTTGGAAATAGTTTTTTCGGGGTTCTTTGATAAATATAATTTAAAATAGTATACACTATTAAAATAGGAATCCTGTTAACATTATAAATGTTTTACCGTCTTTTTTTAATGAATTTAATGTACCCTTGCCGAATAAAATAATTAATTTCTTTAAAATAAAAAACACCCCAAATTACTGATTACAATTTTTAAACAGCATTGTGTACTTTATGAATCATTATTATCATTATTATTTCTAATAATTATATAATAATATATAATAATAAATAAAGCAATTTTTAGCTTAATTTAACATGCAAGTTCCAATAAAAATGCAAGCATATTTTCAATATGGAATCTATAAACGGAATACACTGACATCTAAAAAAAGGGCTTTATTTAGAAGTTTTGACACAGTAGATAGATAGATAGATAGATAGATAGATAGAACAGCACAAAAGAACAGCATTTATCTAAAGAAATGAACCTTTTGAAACATTATAAATGTATATACTGTCACTTGATCAATTGAATGCATCCTTGCTGAGTAAATGTATTAATTTCTTTAAGTTATTTCCCAAAAAAAGAAGAGAAAAAAAATGATTACCGACCCAAAACTTTTGAACGGTAGTACAATGTTACAAAAGCTTTCTATTTCAGATAAATGCTGTTCTTTTGAACTTTCTATTCATCAAAGAATCCTAAAAAAAAACCATTGATAATAATCATACATGTTTCTTGAGCAGCAAATCGTCATATTAGAATGATTTCTGAAGGATCATGTGACACTAAAGATAGATAGATAGATAGATAGATAGATAGATAGATAGATAGATAGATAGATAGATAGATAGATAGATAGATAGATAGATAGATAGATAGATAGATAGATAGATAGATAGATAGATGTGACAGGGCACAACATGCACCAGGCAAATGTGGCTTGGATCTCCAGGTGACAGTGACTCTTAATTACACATGAGAAGGTAGTAAGACGTCTGTTTAGCAGCATGAGGCTGTATTTAGACAGGGCCGTATCACAGTCCGCTCCTCCCTGTACTTACCCTCTGCCCGGCCCACTCCCTGTCTGCTGTTTACACACACATTCACAAGTACATGAGAGGTGAACTTATTTGCAACCTGCAGATTTGTTTACCCTAGCATTAGCAAGTAATGGGCTGGAAACAATAACAAGCTCATTTAGATGTAATACCCCCCTGCTAGTCATTGGTGTCATTAAATTGGGTTCGTACAGTTGTAGCTGAAGGAGGAATCTCATGTGAGTGTGTGTGTGTTGGGGCGGTCTGGGACATCATGATAAGTGTGACTTAAAAGATTTGTGACTTTTAATTAAATTGTAATGCTCAAATTTCTAAAAGAGAAAGAAAAAAAAAAACATTTCCCTCGGCGAACACAGGAGAGTAGGAAGCTAAGACATCGAATACCACATCATTTTTCATCCTGCATTATCAGAACACATGTGTGGGGGAAACATGTCATCAACTAGTCGTTTGGAGTTAAAACTTAAATGCCAGCAGCTATTAGCCGAGCCAGACAATTTGATGAATGAAATACCATTAGAACTTCAGATTTCCAGACATCTGAGGCATTCTTTTATTCAACATACAGCTCCCTAACCCTTACAGTGGAGAAATTAATGGTGTTTACATAGCAGCCCGTTTTTTTACAATTCACGTCGGCCGTGTTGACCTCTTTTTGTGCGAGATCAAAGGTCACTGACAAGACAACACTGCCTGAGATTTGATTTATTGTGCTGGAAAAGTAATGGGGGGGATTTCAAAGTTTACCAGACTCTGAGCTGTCTTGAAGCAGACTCTTGTTTGGACTGCTGGTTGCAATTTTGACCAATGAGTCTCTTGATCTGACACAGAGGCTAAAGAGGAAGACTAATGGATGTCACAGAACCTGCGTTCTGTTTTGTGGCTCACAGAGGTAAATTCAACAAACTGTGAGCACTGCGAGTTCCACCTCATTCGTGTATAAACAGCTCTTTTCAGTCTATACGCCAACATGAAACACTGGCATTGTTTTATTAGATATTGTGGCGTAAGTGACAGCACTGGAAAAGAATTATAAAAATGACTGCACCTGTGTTTTGTACTGTTTGCAAAAACATCACCAAGGAGAGGTCATTACCTGACCCTTTAGATGTATGCATACGTGTTCCAAACGGTCTGCAACAAGCAACACTCTACTTCCAGAACATAATAGACTATTATTATAGGGAACCCAGCGCAATGGTCACGACAATCAGATAATATCACATGTGAAGACAGACTGAAACAAATGGTTACCATGCTGATGTCCTACTGAATTTTCAAGTAGGGTAAACTCTTTTTTACCCTATTTGTTTTTGTCATAGCTTTTTTAACATTAAAAAAGACAATATATTTGCATATAACTAGTGATACAGAGCTCCTTTACATCAATTTATTTCACAGAAATTAAATTTAAAAATGTAATATAAATATGTAATATTTATATAAAATGTTTTTATTATATTGTAAATTATATAAAATATTTATTTATAATTCCCCAACTTGATTATGAAGTGTCTTTTTAGATCATGCATGTCGCAAAATCAGTTCTGGCCTTTTAACTTGAGTGCACCTTTTGTATGGAACATGGCTGTGCTTTGCTGTCATGCTATATTTATAAATATTTAATCTTCATTTTGATTCATTCATTTGCTTGTACTCTCTGATTTATAAGACAAGTGAAGAAGTACAGTGTAATATATATTTGCACTGCACTGAAGTGCAATGCAAAGTTTAACAAGTCTTAAAGGGGCCATGTTATGCCATTTTACAAAGTCTTGATTTTTGTTTTGGGGTCTACTAGAATAGGAAGTAATTTTTTGTAAAATAAATTGTTGCAGCACCTCTCTTCCTAGTCTGTCAGTAATGCTCTATTTAGTTCCTGTCTCTATTTAGCTCTTTACAGGTGCATTGTGTACATTTTAGCGGCATCTAGTGGTGAGGTTGTGAATTGCAACCACCCACCGCTCACCCCTCCCTTTTGAAGCACACAGAGAAGACAATAGACAAAGATGATGTCTTCTGAGACAGCAGAGTAGCTAGCGCTCTGTAGAGCAGTTTGTCCATTTAGGGCTACTGTAGAAACATGACAGTGCAAAATGGCGTCTTCACTGTAAGGGGACCCGTGGTGTGTGGAGATAGAAATGGCTCATTCTAAGGTAATAAAAACATAATGGTTCATTATGTAAGGTCTTTATACACCACTGAAAACATAGTTATGTATATTATATTGAATTTCTGTCAAAAGATCCTCATAAATACTACACACTGCACCTTTAAGCCCCACCTTGCGAAGAGCACAATATGCTCTGATTGGTCGGTTGGACTAATGTGTTGTGATTAGTCAAATTTAGAAATGTCTTGCCCCTTATCATAACCGCAAGATTTAATTCAAGACTAAAGGGGCAGTCACACTGCACTTTTCGTTCCATTGACTTCCATTCAAGAGCATGCGAATACATCAGACCGGAAACGCAAGCCCTGTGCGAAAAGTTTCGCATTCCGCTGCATTCCAAAGTTCAAGTCACGTGAAGACGTGTGACCAGTTGAAGATCGATACGTCATGCCGTGACCTCTTGGCTGAATTAAAAGAACGATATTTTTTTGCAGTAAAGTCGAGTAGATTGTAAATTTTTTACATTTTGAGTGTATTATATGTTGAACTCATGTTTATAAAAAAGACGCTTCATAGCGTGACGTCATATCACGACCGCTGTAGTGTCCAAAGAAATTTTGCATGCTCAAAGTCTAGTGTGACCGCGGCTTAACGCAACTCAACCAGGCCTCATCCACCCTCCCCCTGTTTTTTTGTTGTTTTTTTGTGCATAAGCCTTGGGGCAGGAATTATTTAAAGATGAATATTGTGATGTGTACATTCCTGGAAGAAAACTCAAGACTACAATCAGGGTGTTTCAGGGAGTTCAGAGAAAAGAGAATAACTCCTGACTTTGTGCTTTGTAACTATATATATATATATATATATACATATACACACACACACACTAAATTACAGACATTAAAACTTCAAGCACAAGTAACAGATATTACCGCTAACTGCACTTAGAACATATGTTGGCCAATGTTTCAGTTTTTAAATGAGCTATAATTATACAGTTTAGAGCTACATTTTACATATTGCATTAGAATAATAACATTTCTATGTTACTATTATCCCTTGGTGCTATTTTTATTGTGGAACTTTTGTTTCCGTAGCTAACTGTTAAAATCAGGTGTCAAAACACTTTCACTTTAATTAAAAAACACTTTAAATCTCTTACAATTAAAGAAAAATGTGCGCGTTTCAGATCTCAATATCCACCAACCATAGAACATTGTCTCTGTGATGTTTAATGACGTCTCTGAAATTGTGCACAAACAAATCTTTTATTAGTTTGTTTCTTATTGCTACCTCTGATTTTCCCTCCCCATCTCCTTTCTCTCAGAACTTACAGTCCTCGGTCACAGACGTATGGGGTTGAGGTGAACTTTAAGACCTGGGGGAGTTTGACCATCTGCTGGAATGCAGAGGTAGGCCTGTAAATTAGGGCCCCTAATGAAAACTCTCTGGTGTCCAACTCCAGCAATCATCTGGTTAAAATCAACCAGTAATTCCACAAATTTTCCCAACCCCTCTCTCAGCCCTCAACGCCTAATTTAGAGGAAAAGTATGCACTCCGCTCTAAACACCTGCATTTTGAACTCTACAGAAACTGTGATCTGTTCTTGTCTACAATCAACTCTTTAGGAAGATTTAAAATGGCCTATATAATGCAAGTAACAATGTATTCTAATGACTGCAAGATCACTGCAATCTTTTGATCTTATCTAAATTATTAAATAATTAAATACGCAATTACATTTGACAAGTTTTGATTGGAGAAATTGGCATAAGCTGTCCTTGCAAAAATTGGTATAATTAATTGGTACATTAGACATGTAGGATTTGGCCATATACTACAACAATACCTGAATTAAGAAGGTCATGTGAATTATTAATATAAAAATTATTGCTTACAAAAAGGCAATCACAAAACGGAGCAAAATAAACAAATTGGTAAATTGCTATATAAAAGTCTTGAACAACTAAAACAGAATTTAAAAAAGACAGAGGATGGAAGGCCCAGATGAGTGTGTGTGTTTTTTTCCTTTGGCTTAAAACAATGAGAGCTGGAAAAGTCTTAACCTGTTAAACATCTCCCCTCTCAAACAGTTACAACTTTCCTTCGAGTTATTCAACCTTTCACCCACTGGGCCCCCTGACTCTGACCTCTCACCACATGCCATTTGCTTAAAAACTACTCTGCCGCCAACGACCTCTGGAATCTGCAACACATTACAGCAAAAGACCATGGATAAGGACACAGTCGATTGGTGGTTTGCCCGGTTATTAGTTTGCTGATATAGTTTTACTGGGGTCAAATGCAATGGCTGAGAAAACAGGTTGTGGGGTGAAAAACACACTGCGTTTAAAAAAACTCTCTTCCGGATGTCTGATTATGTGATAAATGTGTTTTCTTATTTTAGAATATGCCAGTTTTTTCTTTCAGTTGTACTGAGATATGACCACTGAACAATGAGCAAACTTAGAGGCCTATTAGTGTGTTAACATGCTGGACGAAACGATCGCTACAATCGAAGTATCCAGGTCTTTTAGTCAAAAATTAGACTTCAGTTGGACCAGCTCTTTGGGGAGGCGAATATGGGATAAGGATGATTTAATGTTAATAAAATTCCCAGTTTATTTCATGTCTTACAATGTGTATTTTTTGATTGTAATTTCACCACTCTAACACCATAAAACTGTGCTGAGGGGCGAGTCTGAGGGGATAAAAATCCATAGCCGGTGATTTTTGCCTCCGTCGGTAAAAAAAAAAAAAGAGCCAAACATGCTAACCATATATCGCTTTTAGCGTTTAGAGTGTTGAGAAAAAATACATCGAAGAGGTGGTTAGCCTCCTTTGTTATATCAACCCATCATCGTAGAGATGTACATTATGTGATATTAGTTTGAACTGCTACAGCTGATAATGTACCAACTACCTTAATAATGGAGAGTAAAGACATTGAATATTTGATCGCCAACAAATTTACCAGGCTAACATTCGAACAGCAGCTACAAATGTAAAAAAATAAGTATGTTGGATATAGGCTACAGCAATCAGCTTCACGAAATGGCCGAACATGCTTTTTTAACATGGACATTTAAAGGATGGATTTGTGCGTCAAGTGATTGGCTAGGTGAGTAAAATAATATTTATATTGTCTTGCATTCAGACCAGATAGGATCTTCCTGGAACAATATAGGATAGGATCCTCAGTGAATAAAGATTTAAATTTCAGCCTGTTTTATATGTTCTGGCTTTAAAAAACCTGTAATTTAGAGTACAAACCATATAGATCTCAAAAACACAAAATATTTATTTGGAGATAATAAGTACGCACCAGTAGCGTAGACCCCAGATTTCTGATTACTTGGATTGTAGATACACTAATACAGTTGAATGTGGTTGGTTTCTGTATTCTGGTTGATCAGTCACACTAAAAGCCAGCAATGTCCTGCCATATTTACTGTGTGTCCTGTAACCCCACCCTTCAGTGAATGAGCCAATGATGAGTACGATCAAACAGCCTGTTATTCCATTAGTTAGTTGCACATGCTATCTTCCTTTTTCCCTGGTTTCTTTAGAACTTTTTTTTTACAGATCTAATTTTCCCTCCAGCTCCTAGTACCTTTTTTTTTGGTTTTGTTTGTTTGTTTCTGTTGCTTCAGTTGGTAGGGGGAACGTCACAGCAAGCAGAGGCGCTGGTGTATAGAGCACTGTCGCTTGTCTCTCCTGAAAGCTTTTGTTTCCCCCAGGCTCTCCATTCATTACAGAGCCTTTGGTGAGAGGAGACATAAAGAAAGGCCCTGACCCTGGTGTGAGCCCTTTGACCTCTCTGGAGCCAAGAGGTCAGATTCACAAGCCACTGGGCAGTCGCTATTCGTTGACCGCAGGGCTCTTGCAAACGAATAGCTGTGGATGAGGAGGC
Source organism: Rhinogobio ventralis (assembly GCA_039654625.1). Lineage (NCBI taxonomy): Eukaryota > Metazoa > Chordata > Actinopteri > Cypriniformes > Gobionidae > Rhinogobio > Rhinogobio ventralis. Next base: position 7,665,967 of record CM077206.1, on the reverse strand, counting down.
TGAATGGAGGAAAGACGGTGGGAAAATGTGGTAATTTATAGAAGTGGGGAGTCCATTTCAAAAGAGGCCATGCTGGATCAGCTGACAGACGGGTCAGAGGTGCTGTTTGGGCCTGATTTCCTGGCAATGTTACTGTAACATCTGCGTGTTAAGAGACTTCTGGGACCAAAACTTTTTGACCTCTCGGGGTCACGGAATGGGAAAAAGCAAGCGGTTATATTGTTGGATGTCAATGGCCAATGTTTGACTTGTAGTCCTCAAGGGTTATGTTCTTTGAGCTTGTCCCCTTACTTACAAAAAAAGATATTTAGATCCTGATCCCACTTGATGTAAAAGCACACACACTGACAACAAAAACAGAACAGGGGAAATCTCTCATGTTAAAAATGTGCTAAATGAAGAAACAAACACCAACTTCAAATATATAATAAATATAAAATAATATAAATTATGTCTGTAGGATGTCCATGTGTTCTAATCCAGTGTTCTAAAAATAATAATAATAACATTGAATTATTAGTATTATTATTCAACCATATTTATCAACAATTCATACCAGAAGAGGGGAAAAATTAAACAAAAATCAAGAAATTAAGAAACAAACATCAACTTCAAATACCGTAAATTATGTCCATGGAATATCCATGTGTTCCAAGTATCATCATCATTATTACTACTACTATTATTATTATTATTATTATTATTATTATAAAAACAACAATAATTCTTCCAAATTATTATTATAAACATAAGTAAATAAACAATAGTAGTAATAACAGCAATAATAATAATTCATTCTTATTATTAATAATAAAAGTTAAATACATAATAAATTAATAATAAATAATATTAATATTGTTGATTTTTTTTTCTTATTATAAAAACAATAATAATTCTTACATTATAATTATTAATATAATAAGTAATAATAATAATATTAAAAAAGTTTGAATTAATGAATTAATAATCAATATTATTTTTTATTATAATTGCTTTTCTTTTTTTTCTTCTTCTTATGTTCACAATATATATATATATATATCATGCTATCATGGGAAATTTCTAAGCCTCAGTCGAGACATTCTTGGAAATCTTAGGCCTTCGGGCCAGCTATTAACCCAATTGGCCTCTGTGGACCTGTAGCTGTCCCGGTGGTTCTCTGGGGTTACCACAAAATTGACCTAAGGACAGGAGTCCAGTATTGACCAGCTGTTGAGTGGGCTCTTCTCTCTAAGCCTGGGAAGACTCTCCTAATTAGCCTCCCACACCCATAAACATGTCCGATGAGCTGGACACCCAGAGCTTATTGATTGAACTGATGGGTCCAATTTTGTGTTCAACTTCACAGCGAGCAACAGGGCAGGTGAAAAGCTCTGGCTCTGACATCTGCAGGAAGTGTCTGTGAAAATGAGTTGGACAAAGATGGAGTGACCTGGAGAATGAAGTAACTGCGGTAATGATTGCTTCTCCTTTCTAGCTGACTGTATAACACAATACAACTTCAATTTTTTTTCTTCTCCTTTTTCCATTCTTCGTTGGTGTTCCCCTTAGATTTATTTGTAATGTATCTCTATGTGCATTGTGACCGGGTCACCACAGCTACAGTAACAACCACTGCTTATGACTCTGATGATAAATGGATGGAAACACACTCTGGCAGACTACAGGACTGTCTCCAGTGTGACATAGAGGCTTCTCTTTTATCGAGGTCACAGGATACAAGTCTTGAGGCCCTGCCCTCTCGGATCACTCCTTCAGATATTTTTTCTCGTCCTTTCTGCCCTCCCTAAGTTGTTTTTCTTTCATTTAGCTGGCCTCCTCCTATAAAAATGCAAGCCAATTTTCCAGCACATTAACCCGGGAGATCTTTAATACACAGGAGTTTTGGTACAAAGGGGACAGCAAGGCCTAGTAGAAAGATAGATGGGCCTGCCGACTAAATGTGGGCAGTTTTCCCACTGCCCTGGTCTCAGTTCGGGACAAAGACCTCATTGAGTGGGATGCTTGACATCAGCATCATAAACTAGTCACAGCTACAAAGGCTCTGACACTTTAAAGCACCAGCTACTGCCCCTTTCCTTTCTATCCCCTGCACAGTGTTTCTACGGCTGCTCCAAAAGCCAACAGTCGTTGTTGTTTTTTTCTTTTCTTTTTTTTTCTTAGAGGACATTAAGACAAAAGGTTATATGTTAAATAGTGTCAACAAGAATACCCTCTTGGAGTCTGCTTTTCTCCATCCCCAAGATAACATTTCCTCATTTGTCCATTAGAGACACAAGCTATGATGATCATTTTCCATCTCCATAATCTCCACCTTTCACCCCACCACCTCACTGCCATTAAATTTACCATTTTCCTTTTTTGATGGAAGACACAACATATGTCAAAGTTATTTTTAAATCATGAGGCAAAATGGAACATTATTAATGAGGACAATGTCAAATGTGGAAGGATGGATGGATGGATGGATCTAAAATGTTGAGACAAAAACGATAGTGAGAGGTAGGGGAAATGGTATCGAGAAATGACACAAGCCAGACTAAGGGTGTGTTCACACTTGTAGTTCATTTCGCTTGGTTTTGGTCTGGACCAATAAAAAACGAAACAAAAAAACATTTAGTCCTGGTAGGCTTAGCGTTCACATTGGCATTTTAACACTGAACCTAAAGATACTGAACCTAAAGGCATAGGGATATGTTCACAACCTGATTGGTCGGCTTTTATTACATATATTCTGCGACGGAACTTACAGAGCATCCAAAACAATCACAATTGTGTGCAATCACTAAATGTGCTTGTTGTATGTGCGTAGCCTACATATGATGGTATTTTGACCAGCTGAGAACTCGTGAAGAGCTTATAAAATGGGTAAGAGTCAAAACAGCGATAGGAATCCCTCTGTCACACATATAAACGAAGATCTGCTGCGAGGAGACGCCTGTACCAAAATGTGATGGGCAACATCTTGACTGTGATGACAGAAACAGCCATGCTTGAGCATTCTGTTCTTTTTTGGGTCACATCTTGCAACATCATGTCCCGTTTTTGGTTCGTTTACATGTCTTTGGTCCGTGCTGCGTTCATATTTCTGTTGAACCGCACCAGAGTTTGTTTGGAAGCGGGGCAGAGACCCATCTTTTCAGCGGTCTCGGTACGCTTATTTGGAAGCGTTCACACTTATTCAAATGAAGCGCGCTAACAGAGCAAACGCACCAGGGTTCGTTTTAATCGAATCAAACATGCCAAGTGTGAACACACCCTAAAACTCATGCTGCCTTTGTGAGCGCCATTGTGCAGCATGTAACAAGCATATGGCTCTGAATGCTAGTTTGAATCAAAACTAAAATACTGCAAATCAGTTTATTAGTAATTTATGTAAAATGAAATGTAATTGTATACAATCATTATATACATTATGCTTATACGTATGTTATAAGCAAATCAGTCTCTTGATACCATTTGAAAAGCTTAAAACATCAGTGTTAAGATTTAAAGACAATACTGTTAAAATGTGCCCAAATTGTTAAAGCAAACTAGCATCCAAACCAAACTGCTCAGAAACGGTCACCTGCCCAGTGAACTCCTGTCAACATTTTTGTTATGAATACCACTCTTGCTTTAACCTGTGCAGTTACGGGAGGTCCTTCATTAACTGTCATTACCAGAAATGGTTGTTTAGACAGCTCTCGGCTCTCCTGTCAACAGGTAGAGCTGCCCTCATCGTCTCTTTTCACCAAGCAAATCTCTGCAATGGGGCTAGAAGCCCTGATTCTGTGACCCGAGAGTCAGGATATTATTGAAAGAGGCAGAGATGGCAGTGCCGGTTGAATAAAAGGGTGATTTCTGCGCGAGATGTCAGCACAAAGTTGGATTCGGCCTCTCAATGTCAGGCCGGTGAGAGAAAGGGTGCACTTTAATGGATTAAACTCTGAGTGCCAAAGCGCTTCACAGACAGGGACCGCTGATGGATGGAGTAATATTGTAGACGTTTATTCTGGGATTTCTGTGTCAGTGGAAGGGTCCTGTCCACCACTACAGTATTTATCTTTTAAGCAGAAAGGGATGACTTGAATTAGACAATACATTTTCATGTCAGTAATCCAGTTGCTGAAATGTAACTTGTAAATGGAATATTCTGGGTTTAATACAACTTTCAATTGACAGCACTTGTGGCATAATGTTGATCAGCAGAAAAACTAATTAATTTGTGCCTCCTTTTTAATAAAGAAAAGGGAGGGGGGGGCATATATCTGGGTTACAGTGAGGCCCTTACAATGAAGTGAAATGGACCAATTTATAAACCTTAAAAATACTTAAATAGTACAACTGTGTGTTAACATGATTTTTTAGTTGAGAAAAAAAAACACTTTACACAGAAAGGTTAGTATGCGATTTTACAACTTCACCACCAAGGCATTTTAAACCATAAAAAAATATAGAAGTTATAAGTGCTGCACCATAACCTTGGCCTTTTTTTTTCTTTTTTTTTATAAAATATTTTCCTTTTTTTGGGTGGTAATCAACATTATCAACTGTCAATTGAGCTTGGGTGAAGAGATAGTTCACCCAAAAATATAAATTCTGTCATCATTTATTCACCCTCAGGCTGTTCCAAGCTGTATGAAATTGTTTCTTCTGTTCAACAAAAAAGAAGATATTTTGAAGAATGTTGGTAACCAGACAGTTGACGGTAGCCATTGACATTGGAAGTCAATAGCTACCATCAACTGTCTGGTTACCAACATTCGTCAAAATATCTTCTTTTGTGTTCAACAAAAGAAACTCATACAGGTTTCAAACAACTTGAGGGTGAGTAAATGATGATACATTTTCAGTTTTAGGTGAACTATCTCTAACTTGTATTGAACCCCAAATATCCCCAAAGTAATTGACAATAATGTGCTTTAATAAGCTATCAAAACATAATAAGTCAATACAAGTCAATCAATGAAAGGGTGTCCTTAAAGTATGACAGTTATTAAATATGTTTTGTCAAAATGCATCTCTCTGTTGTTCTCCATTCTTGTGGCATTGTGTCAAACATGACATTCAGAAAATCTCTACAGTCCAACCTTTGAGGAGGGAAACAGCTGCTTCACATCGCTAACCTTTGGGCAACGTCAAGATAGGGAGAATATGGACAGGTTTGGGCAAGAACGAAGGCCAGAGTCTGTCATCAGAAAGAGATTGCATTGTCATAGTGAAATAATAACGAACGAATTACAAATAAAGCTTAGACCACCTGCTAGATGTGGAAATTAAGACTTTCTTCTGTCCCTCTACCACCCCCCAGCACAATTCTCCACCTGTCGCCCATGTCACAGGACCCCGTTGCAGATAAGGTGACCCTCCCTTTGAGGCCAGATTGATTCAAATCTTAGCCATAAGGCAGCGCAATACAGCTCAGTCACCATAACTTTGCAGCTGCCCTGTCGATCCATAGGTGAAGTTCACTGCAGGGCTTTTGTCAGACAACCACTCAGCCATGTGTAATCGATCTCTCGTATATATGTTCACAAAAAGAAAAAAGTAAAGAGAAGCACTTCAAGGTCCAGAGATTAGCACCCCAGTCAGCTGGTTCACATGTGCCCTTTGGTCTAAATTTAAATACAGTAATGGCTCCAGGGGGCAAGAGAAGAGAAAGGAAAAAAGAAATTATAACCAAGAGCAGGCTAAGGGCCAGATCATGCTCGCACTAAGGGGGCTGGTTCAGAGGTGGCGCGATTACAACTTGCAGGCCAGCGCTTCAGCGCCTGACTCTGATTGATTCAGGACCTCAGCTGCATGAGCTCAATGGATATGTCAGGGTGACTTCAAATATATGTACACTCTGGCAAGAAATTCTGAAATTTAACATTCTTATATATGATCATAATTTTCACATTCATACACAGCATTAAAAAAAAAAAAAAAAGTACTTATATTTTATATATTATAAACAGTGGGGAAAGTTACTTTTAAAAGTAGTGCACTACAATATTGCATTACTCCCTTAAAAAGTAACTGATTACGCTACTTAGTTACTTTTTATGTCAAGTAATGCATTGTTACTTTTGTGTTACTTTTTCTCACCTGGCTCTCGCTCTCTCTTCCAGGTTTTAAAGGTGTTTTTTTCTGCCAAGAAGTTCTTACCAAAGTAACGCATTCAACAACATAGCCTATATGACACACACCTTTATTTTCTTTTAAAAACACATTTAGAATATTCTGACCAATATTTTCTAACCCTAGAGCCATATGTACGCCATACAAAACATCTCTTATCTCATTACGGGTTATTGAAAACAGTGTTTTGTTCCTTTCGTACTTTTTGTCTGTTCCCACACAAGCTTGAGTGTGTATGTCTAAGTGACTATGGAAAAGAAAGATAATTTTAATTCAGTAGTTTAAAAGATGTTGATATATATATAGTAGGATAATACACATTCCTATTGTGGGGTCAATTTATTCAATTATAATATATCTTTATAATTATATATGCTGCATATTCTGTGTCATTAAGAATGATTTTTAGAAAAGGACCTTTTCAGATGTTCTTCGCATCTGAGTGCCTAGTAGGAGGAATGTCAAATTGCATTACAACAGGACGCTTTGCATGGAGATCATGCATGTTAAGTTGGCCTGAGTATTTGTTTATTATGTATTTGAAAGTGATACGAAAGCCCTAGAATCAGAGGTCATTTTTGTTCTGAATGAGCAATTTGATGTAATCTGCTACCAAACTTTAGCGCTGGTAACTCGATTCACTTAGATTTAAACCAGAATACTTACAGGGACCAAAGACAAACAAACAACAATTGTGGTTCTTAGCAGGCGACTATAGACAATTACTTTCATTCTCTCTTTCTATGTTCTACTATTTGTGTGTGTCTGTGTTTTGGGAAGAGGGAAGGATAGTGGAAGAAAAAGCCAAAGAGCCTCAATCACCTCAACAAAGCTAAAGCTCACTCGACTGGAATAAGTAGAATGTCCTCCAAGCTGTCTGAAACACTTACATTCCAGGTCAGCAATGAACTGTTAACTATTTGACCACTAAACTCCGAAGATTTGATGCTAAGTTGGCAATCATTATTAATGGCGTCTGATTGGGTTTCCCATCTGCTAACCATGGAACTATATCAGCTATGATGGCATGCAATTAAAGCCTGGTTTCCATGTGCAGTGGGACTTATGCATGTTTTATACTGCAAAGGAAAGAAAAACAATTATAATTGGATAACAGATTTGTAATGCTTTCCTCAATGTTCTTTGTCCCTTAAAAGCACAAACGTAAACCACAAAATGACACTCACTGTGTGTGGAAAAGATACTGTTGCTGGCTGGTTAACATGAGGAGGAAGTGTATCTGAGTCCAAGACTCTGGTGTTGTCTCCTGTGTCTTGGCTCAGTTCATTTGTGTCTCATCTGATAGCCTAATGGAGATGTGCCAAGAGTCTCCAACCAACTACTGTCAGATTGCAACATGTTGAGACTAGAGCAGGTAGTCATGGAAGGAAGGAGCAATACATCAGCCTGCTTGATGGACTTCTGGTTGATCAGCCTCTGGTTTAGTCTGTGTTGACATTGTTAGTTATCAATATAACGTGGCATTAAATCAACATGGTACAAGATATGAGGACAGAAAAGTGAGCCAAATTGCAAAATCACTCATTTATTATGTAATTTTATCCTCTTAGGATCAAAGAGTAATTTGAAAAAGTAGTAAAATTGTGTATATTTTCATTTGCGTTCACTTTTTGTTCCGATTAAAGGAGGTCAACAAATAGCAAAAAGTGATTGTTTTCTAAGTACATAATTATATATATAATTATAATTATTTTACTGCATTTATTATATTTGTCAACTACCAGTAAATACAAATAGGAAGATGTGCACATTTTTTTCAATTAAACCAAGGTTCAAAGATTATGCAAAATCCATGGCGACGTTAAAGAAGTCTACTTCCACCATCTCAAAAAAACAAAACAAAACACAATATTAGACCTATTTCACACTAGGTTACCATTTTGAGTATTTCTCCATTAACAATCGCTATACATTTTAAAACATGTCAGTTAATTTACAGGAAACCAAACTCTAAAGTGTAGATACAGACCATATAAATTGCCAGTCAGGTTTACTCAATATAAAGTGATGTTTGTGTACCTGTCACTGTGTGGGAAACGTGCATGAAGCCTGACAGGTTTTTTCATTCATTGAGTAGTAGTGCACCTCACGTGTTTAAATAATATATTTAAATAAATATGTGCTGCTGGTGGTTTGAAACAGGCCTTAGCATCTTGAGTCTGATATAATATAAAGAAAGGACCTGCTTTCCCTCCATGCTCAGGGTCATGTTTTCTTCACTGGGCACACATGCAGGTTAAAGTAACCATGGACAACTCTTTGCCCAGTGTTCCAGCCAGCTGGACCTGGTTCCAGCAGGGTCTATAACCAATGCTCTTTGTACTCCTGCCGAGTTCCTGGACCTTTCCTGTCTTCTTTAATGACTTTCAAAAGACGCTTTTCCATGCAATTACAATGAATGGTGACTGACGTTTCAAGCTGTAAAAATGACTTAAAAGAACCATAAAGGAACCATAAAGTATACCATATGACTCATGCACTAAAATCCATACCATTCAAAAGTTTAGGGTCGGTAAGATTTTTTTAAATGTTTTTGAGAAAAGTCTCAAAAACACAATGCTCATCAAGGTTCCGTTTATTTTATCACAAAATATATTTGTGTTATATATTTTAATACATTTTAGTACATTTTACACTCCTGTGATGATAAAGCTGAATTTTCAGCATCATTACTCCAGTCTTCAGTGTCACATAATCTTTCCTTCAGAAATCATTCTAATATGCTGATTTTGTGCGCAAGAAACATTTCTTATTGTTATCAATGTTGAAGCCAGGCTGCTTCGTATTTTTGTAGAAACCTTGTTATATTCTTTGATGAACAGAAAGTTCAAAGAACAGCATTTATTTGAAATATAAATATTTTGTAACATTATAAAAGTATTTACTGTCCTTTGATCAATTTAATGTGTTAAAGTTGCAAAATAGAAAAGTATATAAATCAGTTACATAACATCTTAAAGTCAGCATAAGTCTTTTCTTCCATATTGCGATGTATATCCAAGTTAAATGGCTTCTCAAACAAGAAAAAATGTAGGATGGGCAGTGTTGGGTAATGTTACAATATTGCGTTACTCCCTAAAAAGTAACTCATTGTGTTACTTAGTTACTTTTTATGGAAAGTAAAGTGTTATGTTACTTGTGCTTTTTGTCATCTGGGCTGAGCTTGCTTGATTGTTTTTAATAACAAAAAAACAAAAGTTCGACTTTTGGCAAATGTAAAGGCCCTTTCACACCAAAAGTGAAATAAATAAGCCTCAGAGTGAGGAAAATGCAAATTCATGCATGTACAGTAAGGGGAGCAGCTTAAACGTTTCAGCTCTTTTCAGCAGAAAAGAAAGAAATTTAAACGTGATCATGTGAAGTCATTTTTTCTTATTGGTATGGATGAGTATTTAGTTCAGAACTACAATAACTATCATGTTCACACAGCGCACACAACACCTCTGCTCTTACTCCCGATTTCTCTCAACACCAACAGAAGAGGTGTCAGTCAATAAATGGGAAAACAAAGTAACTTGCGTTACTTATTTGAAAAAGTAACTCAGATAATTAGTTGTAAATTTAAAAGTAATTTGAAAAAAGTTACTTGAAAAAAGTAATCTGATTACATGACTTGTGTTACTTGTAATGCGTTACCCCAACACTGAGGACGGGACTTGATTTTGTCTATCGTAATTGATTGGATCTTTGTATGGTTGTGGTTTGCTGTGGCTGTGATCTCATGTGAGTGACAGGTTGTCCCGCCCTCGCGCCAGTAAACACGTCATCAGACAGGAGATGTTGTTGCAAGTGGGAGGTGAAGTTATTTTAATAAAATCATTCATAATAAATACTGCAATTAAAAAAATAGGAATCATCCACTTTGATTTCACAGCGACTTTAACAAAAAATAAAAAGGATATTTCTTTATTACTTTCACACACAGATCAGATGTGGTAAAACCATTCACCTTTCAGTTTCCTGTGCAGGCCCATTCATCCAGCACTATAAACAGCAGCCTATGTTTAAATAAACGTCTTGCAAACGCATTCATTTTATGTAACAGCGCTCCATATTCTCTGATAGCCCAGGGAGTAAACGCTGATGCTTACATGCATTAGATACATGGATTAAATGTAGAGGGAAATAGGAAAGGGGTTCCACTGGGAGACTGGCGCTCTCATAGGCGTTTCATGCTCTTTGATCCTTGCTGTGTGGTGAAGCAAGAACCCAATCATTCTTAATCACATAAAGTTAACAGAGCATGGCCTGGTATTTAGCTTTATGTTTATCTGTGTTAATATTAATGGCAGTGAAGAGATCTTGACTTGCTGCGGCAGGTCAGATAGGCAGGTGCGACACGGTCTCAAATTTCTGTTTTCAAAGCCACGTCCACTTGGAAATCCATAGAGTGAGACACACTGCCACCCTTAAAAAGGCAGGTAAGAAAAAAGCTCTCTTATTTCCCTTTCTCGCTGCCCATCTTTCTCTCAATGGCTGACTTTGTACATAACAAGTTTTCCTTTTGGTGATGATAATGAAGTCTAAATACCACTTATAGCAGTAAATTAACAGTAATCAGCATGGTGAGTTTTGAAAAGAGGTTCTTTGATCTGAAACATAGAGCGTGGCTTTCAGGGCCCTGATAGTATCAGCAAGGCTGGAGTGAAGGACAGATAAAGTAATGTGAGCAGACTCTCCTTTTGAAGCCTCTTCATACCTCACAAGGATCTGTCCTGAGTGACACTCAAGCCATGTGGTTAACCTACAGACAAGTATGTGCAGACAAATGTTGCCATTGTTATTGGAAAGCCTCATGGATAATGGCGTTTTTCAGTTGAATTTATTGCTAGAGGTCATTAAGATTATCTACAAAAGGGATGAGAAGATAGCTCTACTAGGTACATCTGTTCTTGTGTAGATTTTTATAAGTAGTTTGGGATGAAATGCTTATGCTAATGTGTTAAATGTTCATATCAGATCAGATATTATACACACAACAGAATGACAAACACACAAGTTATCATCAACAATTAGAATGGAAACTTAAGGCATGTTAAACCTTTATTGTGTCTTTCAGTAATAGAGCTCATTTTAAATGAGGTTATCAAGGTTTTTGAATATTGCCATCTTTGTGGGGACATTTTGTCCCAGTAATGTAGGGTTCGCCAGGACACAAACATGCACACGTCTGGTTCACTATCTTTGTGGGGACTCTCCATAGACGTAATGGTTTTTATACTGTTCAAACTGTATATTCTATCCGCTTACACCAACCCTACCCCTAAACCGACCCATCACACAAAACTTTCTGCATTTTTACATTTTCAAAAAAACTCATTCTGTATGATTTATAAGCTTGTTTCCACATGGGGACCTCAATTTAGATCCCCACGGTGACACGAGTCCCCATGAGTCTGTGTGCATTCAGGCTGAAGTCCCCACCGGGATAGAAAAACATGTACACAGACACACACACACACTTTTCCATATTTTATGGGGACTTTCTAGAGACATAATGATTTTTATACTGTACAAACTATATATTCTATCCCCTAACCCTAATCCTACCCATCGCAGAAAACTGCATTTTCAAAAAAAACATCACCTGATTTATAAGCTGTTTTCCTCATGGAGACCAAAAATGTCCCCACAAGCATTAGTAGTCAGATTAGTAATTTCCTGTATTGCTGTAACATTTACCATGTTATTATTATTGTTATTAACATTTATTACATTACACCGTGTTCCAAATTATTATGCACGTGACATCAGTAGGATTTCAGTACAATAAACATTCAGATTTAAGTTTTTTTCAAAGAAAGTGTTTGTTTGTTTTATTTCTTCATATCTTTTTAGATAACTGGTATCGATCTCAGACAGGTTTGTTAAATAGTTTGCCAGGTCTACTTGGGCTACTTTCACATTATTAAGCAAGTCACAATTCTCTTGCAATATGGGGAGGAAGAAAGAGCTTGAAATGGTGCAATGTTATGCAAAAGGCATGAAAACAACTAACATTGTGTGAAAACTGAATGGAGATTATCAAACTATCATAAGATTTGTGAGTAATTTACAACACAAGAAAACTCAGCTAAAGGCTTATTAAGGAAAGTTTCTGTCAAAAAAATTATTGTATTAATTTTACAGCTATAAAAAAGCCACTTTTGAGCAGCAAACAGGTATTTGAAGCTGCTGGTGTCTCTAGAACCTCCTCATTTAGGCTGGCAGTTGTGCGTAAAGTTGCTTTTCAGTCACCTCTAACCAAAACTCACACGTTTACAGTAGGTGTAGAAATACATACATACATAAATACTTTTATTCACTGACGAATGCTGTCCTACAAATCCTACTGATATGTCACTTGCATAATAATTTGGAACACAGTGTATTTACTATGCATATTACTATATACTTACACAAAATATTTGTATATTTTTATATATGAAAGTATTTATTATTTTTTTATTTTGCACCAGTATACAAGTCCAATTTCTTCAACAAAGATTTAACAAATCATCCATTTTCATTACAGAAAATATGTTCAGTGGTGAATGATTGAAAATGCACTTGTTTGGACCATTATTGTAAATCGGAATTGATTGATAGATGCTAAAAAAATCAAATAAAATAAAATGATTTGCTATTGTCCTGTTAGCATTCCCATTTAGGGTTGGGTACCGTTCACATTTTAACCGGTATCGGTACTGGTACCGGTACCTGAAATTCGGTACCGGTACCCAACGGTACCTTTTTTACGGTACTTTAGGGATGTTTCATTTATAGAAGTGTTATTGACATTGGTCCTGGTCGCTGTCTGCCATTGTCTGTGATGTTTGTAGACTGTAATATTGACTAGTAAATAGTAGCCTACTAGGTACTTAATTTATTTAATAAAAACAACCATATTATTTTTTTTTCTTTTTAATTTAATTTCTATGAAAATATTATATTCATATTCATATTCTGTGTTGTGTATTTTCTGGTAATCAAATGTATTATTATTATTATTATATATATATATATATTAAACCAAACTTTTATTTTGACGGGTTGCCCTGAAGAGCTTTGAGTTTCTGTGTGTTTATGACATGACGGTAGTTTTTCTCAAATGAAACGGTAAAATACTCATAAAGTGACTCTCAGTGGCTCTGGAGATGACGTTTGTGCGTTCATGTCCTCTTATGAGACGGCAGAGATGAAAACATGCGACCGTCACGCGCGATTCTGAGTGTGAGAGAGAGAGAGGGGTAAATTAAACCGCGCGCCTGCACCATTCATTCGCACAGAGACACGCAGGATTTGTATTTAAATAGTTTTTTTTAGCGGTTTTATATTCACAGACACTAGTCTATATCACCAGATGCGTTCTCAGGTACCAAAATTTGGTACCGATTGATTTAATGTGAATCGGTACTCGGTAGTACCGACGTAATTCGGTCGGTGCCCTTAAAAGTACTGAGTTCGGTACCCAACCCTATTCCCATTGCCATTCCCATTCCCATCTCAATGACAGTAGCTTAGTTGGTACATCCAAGTTCTTGACCTGCATGCTGCCATCTTTGCTTTAGGGCCATTCGAATGGAGACAGACAAATGAGACACAAATGCCATGTGACTGATCATTCTAGCAGCAGAGAGGGAACAACATTTATTTTACGCTGTTAAGCCCCTCAAAAGAAGATCACAGATTTAAAACCAATGCCATTATATTATTATATGCAGGTGCATACAGGTGCGGAAAATATGTGCTGCATCTTTATTATGAAGATTGCTATAACAGGATCATATGCATTGCTCCTACAATTTTGGGAAAATACAGTCAGACTCTAGTTAAATTATGTACACCTATTACTACAATGTGTATGTGATTGTTTTGGAAAAGCTACCAAATCGGCCAGCACTGTGCCATCTGTACAGCTTCTTTATGAATATGCATGCAGCGAGATACGACACAGCCTGCCCCATTAATAATCTTGTCATCTGATTGGAGGGCTTTTAGGTTTCCCCTCCCTCTTTCCCAAAACACACACACAAACACATCTCCCAGATATCATATTTGACAGGGTCAGAACACTGGGATCTTCTGTGAGAGGCTACAGCAAAGTGCACTACTGCTTGAAATGAGGGGGGAAAAGCAGCCGAAATGGGAAAATGGAGGCCCTGCTCTCCATGTTATTTTTCTCACCTCTTTTTGGGATTAAATGGTGGTGCAAGATCTGACAAGAGCACCCTGCAATTCCATGTGTAAATAAAGGCCGGTTCTCTCCGTCAAGAGGCCTAAAGTGACGCCAGAATGCTGGGGTGTCAGGGTATGCAAGCTGACCTTGAATAGGCAAGAATCTATCGGTGTGGGGGAAGGGGTTGTGTTGGAAGGCTGACGCAAGGTAGCATTTGCAATCGGGGGTTTGGGTTTTGGGCCCTCCAGTCATCAATCATGCCGGGCCTATTCTGTTCTTTGACAGCTCACTACAAGGCTTGACATTTAACACTCAGGACCCTCGACTAGGATCTGTCCAAAGCCCGGGGACTTCAAGCCCCACAGTCAACTGAAAAGAATGATTTTCTTTCTCTCCCTCTCTCGTGCTCTCTCTCTCTCTCCCTTCCTCCCTAGTCATTCGCTAAGTAGTCCAAATGAAGCTAAGCAGATACAAATTAATAATTCCCATCTGTAATAGTTCAGTTGGGCTAAATAGCTCTCCTTATGAAGCGCTTGCACACACAAAAGAGCGAAGAGAAGAAGTCAAGAGGCCTGGAGGCCTATTAAAACACATGAAAGTGTAATAGCTGGAGGTGTGGACGAGTGGGTGGGAGTTTGGACTGCTTCAGTGAACCAGGAGAAAGAGAATGCTTAATCTCAACATCTGAAAGGAGATTATTTTCTTTCTTTTCTGTTTTTTATATAAATTTACTGACAATTATAAGGAGGCGTCTATTTCTTAATTTCTGTCTATATAGAGAGAGGTGTTAAATGTTTTTTTTATGCTCAGATAAGTGAAAGCACAAAGTCTGTGTGATCTACAACACTCATCTGATTAGGCTTTAGCTGCCTGTGGCGATAATATGATCAGTACATAAAGTTGGCATTTATAGTGATTACATGTTAGATCAGTGAGGCCCATTAAAGAGAAAAATGTGCCAAAAAATGTTTGATCCAAAACTGTGGATCCTTCTGTCACCCCCATGAAAACACACAGACACACACGCACGCACACAGTGCAGAGAGAAAAAAGAAAAATCCCACAGAAAATTAATTAAAACTTCATATTTACATGTATTTGAATGTTTTATTTTATTTATTTATTTATTTTGTTGGCCCATTTAATGTAATTACAGGACTAATCTGGTTTTTCATATCTCTCAACAGTAAATGAGCTTATGGTCTTCGGTCCTGCAGTTGGCTTTGCTGTTTTATAGGTCAGTAGGTCATTTCAGATAGATTAATATCCTAAAAAAAGGACTAGTCAAATCAAATGAAATATTCTGTGAGAGCCTGTGTTATTAGAAGGGACTTGTGTCAGATTCAGCCACTTCAAACCGTTTTTTTGCTCTGCGTCAGATCTCTTCTCTGACCTTTGGTAATATTGGCTTTGTAGGAAATTATGTTATATAATATGAATTTGCTTTATTAGGGTGTCCGATTAATAAAAAAAATAAGTATATACATAATTATATAAACTTAAATTTAATTTAATGAATATTAAAATTATATTTATAATAATTTATATAACTTCTTAGGTTAGACTTTAGTTTAGGGACCAATTCTCACTTGCTTATTAGCATGCATATTACTATGATATTGGCTGTTTATTAGTACTTATAAAGCACTTATTAATGCCTTATTCTGCATGACCATATTCTACATCCCTTAAACTGCAACAACTACCTTACTAACTATTAATAAGCAGTTTTAGTTTATTGAGGCAAAAATCTGAGTTAATAGTGAATATGTGCTCCCCATACTAAAGTGCGAACCTTTTGTAAAATAAAGTGATTTTTAAAATCATGTATTTAGGAATTTTCCTACCATGGGAACAACATAATGGAATGTTTTCAAAGTTTTCCTCAAGGGTCCATTTTGGGGCCATTACTCTTTAATTTATACATGCTTCCACTTGGTAATATAATTAAGAAATATAAAATTTATTTTCATTTCTATGCTGATGATTCTCAGCTGTACCTTCCGTTGAAATCTAGAGATTCTCTGCAGCCTGAGGATATTAAATGCTGGATGGCAAATCATTTCCTCCAGCTTAACAATGAGAAAACTGAGGTGATTATCTTTGGTCCCTCCAAAACCAGAAGCTCTATAGCTAGTTACTTAGACAATCTCACTCCATATGTTAAGTCACATGCAAAAAAATGTCGGTGTTATCTTTGACTCTGAGCTTTGTCTTGAAAAACAAATTAGCTCAGTTGTTAAAAACAGCTACTATCAATTGAGAATCATTTCCAGACTTAAATCGACTCTTTACTCTCAAGTTATTCATGCATTTATTACATCACGGCTGGACTATAGTAATTCTTTATACCATGGTCTTCTCAATCTTCATTGGCACGTTTACAGATGGTTCAGAATGCAGCAGCCAGACTATTAACTAGTGCAAAAAAACGTGATCATATCACTCCAATCTTCCTGTCTATTTTAGAATTCAATTCAAAATTTTGCTGATTGTTTTTAAAGCTCTTAACGGACAAGCCCCATCTCACATCTCTGATCTTGTTCATTTGAACTCGGCTCCCAAGTCCCTCAGATAAAGCTCTCTTAAATGTCCCACGGTCACGTCTTAGAATGAAAGGTGACAGAGCCTTTGCAGTTGCTGCTCCACGATTATGGAATCAGTTGCCACCTGACATTAAGAGTGCTCCTTCAATTTTTGTTTTTAAATCTAGACTTAAGACACACCTTTACTCCTTAGCCTTTCCTGATTATTAAATTATGGATTAGTAACTGTTTTCTTGATTTTCTGACTCTATTTGATTTGATATTTCATTGTATTTTATGATTGTTTTGTACAGCACTTCAGTGTAAGCTGAATTTAAATGTACTTACTTAACTTACTTTCAAAAATAAACTACTTTTTACTTGATAAAAGTATTAAGTACTTCTATTTTGAACTGTGTTTTAAAAAACGCATTACTCAAGGCATAAGGCGCTAAAAAAACAGCTAAGTGAGATGAAATGGCCAAGTCAAGTCAGCTTGCTTATGCATGTATTTCAAATATTCCAATATTTCAAAAATAAATAAATTACAAGTGGAATACAAAAATGCATTCAGTACAATATTACTGTTGTAAAATATCACACACAAAAAACACACAGATGCACAAAAGCACACACAGACATGTGCCAGCACACATGCTCACACTAGAGGACTGTATGTGTTAAGATCACATGTACCGTGCCTGTGGCGTATAAATCCTTCACTGGTTGCCCTGTGCTTCCTTATCTGTATGGGGAATTTGCTTGTGGATGCCGATACCATCTCCTCACTGCCAGAGGAGTCTATTCATACTTGTATGTTCGGGGCTTGATGGCTTCTTTTGGGCTTCCTTGGTCTCAGAGATAGACATTTCCTCTTTTATCTTTCCACGCTCTGCTAGCTGAATACTAAACATGCCTCCAGACAGACCAAACGTCTTAACAGCAGAGCTGGCCAGCATTGTTTGCCCCACCATTGTACATGCTCGTCAAGATTCTGAGGGGAACCTAACAGCTTAAAAAACAGCTTTCCCTCCATACATGTGGCTAAGCTCTTTACCGCTATGGAGACTTGTGAGTTTCACTGCCCTTAGTGACCAGCAGACTGATCGCTTTGATTTGTTCGCTGCAAACTCTTAGTATAACCAGCAAACATTGACTTTGAATGAAAAATGGGCATTTATTAATTTTTTGGGTTTGTTTTGAACTTAAAGCTTTGACTCAGACCATTTACACATAATTTGATAACAGTTTAAAACAAGGTTTCATTTGTTAACATTAGTTAACATGAACAATGCATTTATTATTCATGATTTGTGTCATTGTTACACATATTACATGTAGTTACTGTAGTAATAACTATAAATTATTATACATTATTATTACTCGGTAATTAAATGTATAATTACACTGTAATACTGACACCTTAAAATAATGTGTAACCTCGTATTTTTACTAATGTTAACAAAGATGAATAAATACTTTAATAAATGAATTGCTCATTGTTAGTTCATTACTAACAAAGTGTTACACATAATTTGATAGAAAACTAAAATATTATATATAGCATAGTATAGTATTATATAAGTATGCTGTATGTGAAGTAACAAAAAGTAGTGAAAAATAAAATCACATATTCTGTGTTTTATTAGGTCCCCTAGGTGGTGCCACATCAGTGAATCTCTCTACTCAACCATATAATACCACAACACACACGCACGCACACTTTGCCCTGGTTTATCAGCAGAGCAGACACCTCTTTTTCCGAGAAAGAATTATCAGATCATGGTCATCCTGAGCCTTTCTATCCTCAATGAAACAGCACCATATGGTTGTGACTTAAAGGCTGTGCATGTATGGCTTAATGACAGAGCGGATGGTCGAGTCAGAATGAGGAATAGTGGGTGGGGGGTAGTGCTGTGGGGGAGAGAGAGAGAGAGAGAGAGAGAGAGCGCAAGCATAACTCTCATCAACTCTTTAACCTGGAAAGATGTCATGGGGTCAGCGTAAAAAGGGATGAAATGTCACAGAATCCTTGTCTACTGGTATGGAGCAGGTGTTTCTGGCTTAATAAAAATCAGACTGTCTATAATCTTGAGCGTTTATAGATGCACAATAAGGGGATTTAAATGAAATGCAGTGCTTTACTGTATATTCATAAATCAAAAAAATTATATAAAAAAAAAAAATTCTTTCAGGTCGGTCAGTGCTTGAACAAAGCATCACCGGAAAGTGATGTAAAGCCGCCAAAACGTATTCGTCCAGGGTCCATTCCCCTCTGCAAATACACACAGCTGCTTGCAAAGAATCCTGGGATGTGTCTACACAGCCAGCCTCACAACCTAATGAATGTTTACTCAAGCTGATTCAAACTGCATGACATTTTCATGATTTGGACTCACCCAGTGATCCCTAAACATCGCTATGTCTATGGTTAATGACCACTTATGGCACAATGACCTTTCCATCTTACAAGAACTTTATTTGATTACAGAATTCTAAGCAGATATTAGGGATTATACCAATAACGGTAGCAGTAAATGAAGTAACAATGGCACTACACTAACAATTAATTCTCGAACATAGCGTCATGGTGATGTTTAACCGCTGTTTACCAGTGTTGGGCCATAGAGAACCCAGCGATCTGTTATGCTAATATGTGAAATAAACCATAAAGGAGACCATAAAGGAATATTCCAGGTTCAATACCACAATCAAGAGTACTTGTGGCATAATGTATTCAATTATACTTGTTACTCAATTGCATTGTACTACTAATCTGGGTTTCACTGAGACACTTGCAATGGAAGTGAACGTAGTCGATCCATGAAGTTTAAAATACTCACTGTTACTGTTTAAATGGTTTTGTTAAAATGAAATATACATTACATAACCTATAATGGATTACATGTAACCTGGATTACGTAATCAGATTCCAAAAATTAAGTACTTGTTTTTAGATCATATTGCATTTTAACATAGGCTACTTGTAATCTGACTACAGTTACTTTTTTACTGATTGCATGATTACATGATGTTATTCACACAATAGGGGTGTAAGAAAATATTGATACATGTAAATATCGCAATATTATGTTTGGCGATACTGTATCGATTCTTATAAACTGTATCGATATTTATTTATTTATTTACATCCAAAATTCATGTCAGTGGCATCGGTTTAAACCTGACTGATGGCAGTGTTAACTCAGAACGTAAACTGTGACGCGGAGAAGTGTGTTTCAATAGTATAGCCACAAGATGTAAACAATATGAGTGTTAACATGATTTTAGTGTGGGAAAAATCACCTACTAACCTTTTCTGTGTAAAATTACATATGATTTTCAACCTCGCTGGCATGACACCTAAAACGAGAACAACTTAAAAAAAAAAAAACACTTACGTTTTTAACAGAAGAATCAATGTTTTTATAAATTGATAAGCTTCACATTTCTGCTTTTAAATCTTTCAAAAATGTATTTACTTCAAGGTTACAGTGAGACACTTACAATAAAAATAAATGGGGCCAATTTTTGAAGGTGTTGCAGTATGTTGTCATGGCAACAAGGTTGAAAAATTGAATATAACTTTACACAGAAAAGGTTAGTAAGTGCCCACTAAAATCGTGTTAACATTCATATTGTTTATGTCTTGTGGCTATACTATATTTGTGGCCTTTATTTACACATGGAATTGCAGGGTGCTCTTGCCAGATCTTGCACCACCATTTAATCCCAAAAAGAGGTGAGAGAATATTTGAAAGCATTGTAAGTGCCTCACTGTAACCCAGATTTTTGCTTTTTTAAATAAAAGGAGGGAGTTTTTTTAATCAATATCTGAGTGTATTGTGAATTACCACAAGTTCTGTTGACTGACCTTAATTTATGCTGAACCCACAATACATATATACATTCACACCATACATACATATTGTGTGTGTATATATATATATATATGTATATACACACACACACACACACACACATATACATATATATATATATATATATACATATATATATACATATATATATATATATATATATATATATATATATATATATATATACATACATATATATATATATATATATACACACACAATATGTGTATATATATATATATACACACACATACACATACATACACACACACACACACACACACACACACATATATATATATATGTGATTGGACAGGTGGAGACTGGGGTACACAGGGCTAGTGAAGAGCTTGAGAAAGATAGCTATATGATTGATAGAGTCAGGCTTGGTCTATAAAGGTCTGCAGAGAGATAATCAGAAAGAGCATGTTTGTAGGCTAACACAAACTCCTCTGCAAAGATGAGCCTGCCGCTACCTCCGAATTATGAAGCGGTCAGGAACACTGATGATGAAATTCTGAAGGTCGGCCATAACAAGAGGCACCTTACAGGGGTCACGGCCTCTCGCTGGCTGTGTGTTTTGTCCTCGGTGCACCCCAACCTCCCTACCAGCAGTGCCCAACATTGCCTCCCCAACCTTTTTGTTTGTGAGGAGGTAGGGTTAGAATAAGGAGGGGGAGTTGCTTTACACCCCTGTTTATCTGCTCCTGACCTCTAGCCAGCAATTCTGCACTTGATAAGAGGAGGGCTGGCCTCATGATGCGCATGCTGGCGGATATCAGGCCTGTATCCTTGTGAAATTGATTACCCGGGCCCAGGGTGCATGCACAATATAATAAATAGAGATGACACAGACGGCACACGCAGAGGTGGTGGCTGATGGGCAACCGCCTCACCAATTACCTGCTGCCCACTTAAAACAGAGGTCAGCCGGGCGGAGGGAGGGGAGAAGGGAGTTATGGTTATTTCTTGGCCCCTCCCAAGGAGCAAGGGCATCTGGATACCTGCTGTGTGTTTTCGTGTGTGCATTTCTCTGTGTGTGCGTGTGTGTCTATTTGCACGTATATGTGTGTATGAGTGGGCAAAAACATGCTGTGAGCAAGCATGAGACCTCACAAGTGTCTGCTGGTAATGATGTTAATGAGTAGAGGGTACTGTGATACCTGGAGGAGACTGGCTGCTAGGAAAGCAATGTGTTTACATGTGGTTCACGGTCAATTGTCTTTTTTTGTTTTAACAATGTTTTATTGTTTAAATGGTTTTGTTTAAATTAAATATACATTATATAACTAACTGATTACATGTAATCTGAATTACGTAATCAGATTCCAAAAACTAAGTACTTGTAATTAGATTACACTTTAGTATGGGGAACACATGTTCACTATTAACTATGACTTTTGCCTCAATAAACTCCTAATTTACTGCTTATTAATAGTTGGTAAGGTAGTTTTTGTAGCATTCAAGTTTAGGTATTGGGTAGCATTAAGGGATGTAGAATAATGTCATGCAGAATAAGGCATTAATATGTGCTTTATAAGTACTAATAAACAGCCAATATCCTAATAATATGCATGCTAATAAGCAACTAGTTAATAACGAGAACTGAACACTAAAATAAAGTGCTACCGATTATATTGCATTTTAAAATAGCCTACTCGTAATCAGAATACAGTTACTTTTTTATTGATTCCATGATTACATATTATTCACACAATGGCAGTAAATCATTTATAATTCATTGATTCTCCCCAATTCTTCTTTTCATGTTTTAAGGTTTCCTTTCTTAAAAAAAAAGCATATTGCTTATAAACATTTACAAAGTCTTCTAGTTTTGTGAAACCGCACACACAGACCAGCCACTAGTCAGGTGGCTATAATTACATGGACAACTGAGAGGCCACAAAGCAACAAAAGTAATATAAGAAAAGTATTTTCTCAACATCGCAACATTGCATATCTAATCAGCTTCTGATGAACATAATTATTATTTGAATTATCATCACTAAGTCAGCATGTATTGCTATGTCTTTGGAAGGCTGTTTTTATAATTATAATTATTAATTAGTATTATTTATTTATTTATTAAGTATTATAATTGTAATTATTTCAAAATTATTTATTTCAATTTAAAATGTTTGAGATTTATTTAATTAATAGCTTATTATTAAACTCATGATCCCCAGTCTGGGAAACCCTGATGTAATGCAGTTTATTGCACTTCATGTTGTTGATAACAAAGAATGGAATATATTTTCTTTCTCTTTGTATTTGTATATCAATATGATACAAGATTATCCTATTCAAAAATAAATCAATGTGATAAACGAGTTAGGTCAAAAGTAATCAAAAATAATTAAAAAGTAGTCCGATTATATTACCCAAAATTTGTAATGTAATGGACTACAAACCACAATTTTTGTAATGTAGTTTGGAATCAGTAACAGACTACAATTTGGTCATCTTTAAGTCTTTAATGTAAGAAATCTAGTCAGCACTGTATGTATATACTGTATATATCTCCAGCCTTGTAAAATACTTTAGTTTCTTCTTATTACTTATTTAATGTAACTCAACTTTAACCAAACCAATAAAACCAAACATTTTTTGTGTAAAATGTTAGTTTTAATAAAGTATGCCTGAGCTGTCTTTCTGTGAAATAAATTAAACTAAATGTAGTTTATTAATTACATTTTTACATTTATTATTAAGTGTGGTTTTAGAATACTTTGTGCAAATACATACAATTGAATTGCTTTTATATGAACACAAAGCAGTGTCTCTTTTCTTTCTCATTCTACTAATGTAAAACAGTCATATGGTGAAAGCAACCCCTCCTGCACAAAGCCTGTGTTATCACTTTCATGACGCACAGTGGCTCCCATTCAGGCCTGGCCATTTCCTGTTGTCCTCATGGCCAAATGTCAGTGCATGATGATCAAGGACACTGACACAACTGTCTGGCAAGGCTACAGTTTAGGTCGTCTAATTCTGGCAATCGGACAGCTCTCTCTTTAGTTAGCACACAGGTTCACAGGAAGAGGTCTATCGAGACTAGTGGGCTATATGTACATCCATTATATATACATATATACAGATCATGGATATATAACTCATGCTATCAAAAAGGCTCTATTAAAATTGGATTATGATATAGTGATTAAAATATAGGTCTGTATACATAGAATATACAGACAAAAATCAATTTGATAGGTCCACATGAGAGAGAGAGAGAGAGAGAGAGAGAGAGAGTTCATGTACATACAAGACAAGCTATCGGCAGGTCTTTTGAGCATACTTTTGAGGTACTAATCTATTTATGAAATATTAAGGAACAATATATTTGGATTCCATATCACAGCTGACCTTTTGTCGCTTCCCTTTCTATTTTAAACAAACACAGGTACCTGGACGAGATGGCAGAACCGAGCCCGACTGGTCTAGATAGCCAGACAGCGATCCTGGGCAACCTCTCAGAGAGTCTGCTCGGAAACAGACCACCACTTCCCTGCTTACAAACAAACAATGGGCAGATGACGTGGTACTCAAGCAAAACGGCTTTGATCCTCTATTTGTGTAACGTCTATGTTCAAACTTTGTTGAAACAACTTCTTCCTGCATTCCACGTATTATGTAATTGACTTTTTTTGCAAGGTGGTATTTTAACAACGTTCCTTCAATTACATACCCAGTAACAGAAGTAAGCTGACGTATTTATCCAATACTGAACTCATTACCCAATACATTGAGTTTCCCTTTACAGGGATGAATAAAACATAATTTAATTCTAACGGTGGCTGTGTTATCAAATGTATGAAATTGGATTTACAGATTCTAAATCTACATTGCGGGTCTGAGCGGTCTCGCTGTGGTTATTCATACAGTTTAGGGAGCTCGGGGCAGGGCTCTCCTGCAGGGTAATAGTGTAGAGACAACCTTAGAGATTTGGAGCTGGCAGTTTCAATGAAGAAATCCGTGCTGCTGTTGGCTGCCTGGCAGACCTTTGTATCCATTTGTTCCACTTGCCTGCCTCTCAATGAGTTTAATCAGCTGAGAAAAAATTGTGAAAGGGGTGTTGCCCAACCCGCCCATACCTAAGAGCCCTCACAGCGCCAGCACACACACACACACACCCATCTCCATTCTCTGTGCATCAGAGTTAGAGTTGAGGGTCTCCCTCTCCCCTGTTTCCTTGCGGATTATCAAGTACACTTCAATTACAGCCGATCGATACACTTCTGGCTGGAAAGGGGAGGGCAAGGGAAATTAGACAGACTTTAGGTATGGCTGTGACTACAAAGCAATGGATTAACGCTGATATGCATCTCTTCATTTACATCAGGAATGGGCTTGTTGCCCCTTCGCCACAACCCCCAACTCCTGTACAGCTCCTACGCACACTCGCACGGGCTTTAATTGAAAGGCGAGTTTTTGAGAGATTGCCTCTTTAAGTGCTTGGCAAGGTGAGGGCAGCTCTGTCATATACTGTAAGGAGGGGATTAAAGCTAGCCGTTGCCTTACACAGATTTAGCATAAATCTAACAATGTTCCTTTTACCCAAGAGAAGGATGAAGGATGGAGAGACTCACCTCGGAGTGAAACTATCTTCAAAACATTCAACTCTGTGGATAGGTACATTGTGCAATGGGATTATACACTAAAGCTGGGCTTCTCAATTGGTGGGCCTTTACCCCAAAATGAGTTGCAGATCTGTTCTAACAGGGTACTATTTGCCAAGAAAAAAAATGCAATTAAACATAAATCTTTTGAAAAATAAATACACTCACTAATACATATGGTTGTGCATCCAATAAAATGTTATATACTCTACACATGCTGACTAGAGTGTGTTTTGTAAGGTAAATCACTGGCAAATATATTTATTTATACGTCAACACTTAAAGTCCATCTTAAGAAAAGTCCCGTCCAATTTAAAGTCAGTTTGTACTGGAGAGAGGAAGAGAGGGCAGAGAGGAGAGTGAAAGTGGAGGAAGAGATAAGAAGTGACTGGGTCCCCTAGTGGCAGGAGTGAAGGTCTATGTTGCCTGGCCCCGGGTCATCTACCCCTGCTCTCCCTTCCTCTCTGTCTCTCGTTCTCTCTCTCTCTTTTCCTCTCTCCCTCTTCCCCCCACCCTTTCTCTCCACAGAGGCCATAAAAACAGCGCAGCACCTGGGTCTCCCCGTGTCTGCACATCCGGGCCTCAGCAGCCCACAGATGCACTCTCTTTATCCCACACACACAGATGCACAGCCCATGAAACATGCTTAGAGCTTTCTAAATTTAGGATTTTTCTTCTTTTTTTTTTTTTTTTTACAAAGAGAGTATGTGCCTCTGCTGATCAGATTATAGTACTTGTCTTTGTTCAAATGCTATTTATTGCAAATGATCGTTTTTATGGTAACACTTTACAATAAGGTTTCATTTCTTAATATTAGTGAACTGCATTAGTTGAACTAACAATAAACAATTTTCAAAAAAAATGTTTTTACTAAAACATAAAAATTAAATGCTCTGTGGACATGAATAAACGATGAACAACTGTATTTTTTATTAACTAACATTAACAAAGGTAAATAAATGCATTTTTTTTACTCTGTTTGGTTAAAGCAATACTATTCATGAAAGGGATAGTTCACCAAAAAAATGATGATTCTGTCTTCTTGTTCCAAACCTGTGTGACTTTCTTTTTTCTGTGGAAGACCAAATAAGATATTTTGAAGAATGTTTTGGCCTATAAAATGAATGTAAATGGGGTTTAAAACAACATTTTATGTATTTAAAAAAATGAGACATTTATCAAAATATCTTCTTTTGTGCTCCACTAAAGTAACATGGTCAAACATATTTTGGAACAACATGAGGGTGAATATACAATAGAATTTTCTAAAATATGCCTTTTAGTGTCTGTGTGAAAAAGTCAAACCCATTAAATAATAGGGACTTTCATGTGTTTTTTTCTTCACCATTTTAATCAGAAAGTGGAGACCGAACGTGAAAGGCCAAGTGGACAAGTTAATCCGGAGCGTATTCGGTAGTTTGTTGTGATCACTTTAATTTAGTCGTCTGGGCGGTAAGAGGCCTCAGGTTGCAGAGACCGTTGAACCGTAACCCCTCTGTCCTCCCTGGGTCAGAGTCCTATTACAAGCTCTTTCCCCGAGCGCGGCAGAGTGGTTTTAGAGCTTCACAAACAGCTCAGCCTTCTAAAATAAAGATGGCTCTGCTCTGAAAGGCTTTCTCTACATTCCCTCACTGCCACTCGCTCCCTCCCCCTCCATTCCCCTTCCCGCTGCAATCTGTCCTGCCAGCTCCCACGGTTTGTCTTTGGAAGTGATCCGTCCCCGAGCGTTCGGCAGAGCCACTCCATGTTCACATCCCCCAAGGGGCCTTCCCTGCCTGCCCACTACCCCTTGCTTTCTTTTGTCAGCCAAATGGATACCAATTAAATCAACTGTTCTCCAATTAGGATTTGGAGAGAATCTATCTTGTTCAGTGTTTCGAAAATCCCAGGCCTGGCTCCCTATCTTTTTTCCTTTCCTCCATTCTCTACCAACCTTTTCCTGGAATCGGTTACTTAGAGAGGGTGAGTGCTTATTTCCTGCAACGCGATACTCCTGAGCTGTTTTTTTTCCTCTTTTCCCTTTTCTGTTTGTACAATATGTTAACCGAATGTTTTGCCAAACATTGGTTAGATTATATGTTGGAAGCAGTTGGAACTGTTTCACTTAGTAAAATTACTTTCATGACCTCAATTACCTGTTAATCATAGTGTAGCTTAATGGCCAGTCTGTAAAATAACGCTTGTGATCTGACTAAGTAGTGAGTCAGTGCGAAACGCCTTGAGTTACCTTACTCAACATTAGTTTCTGAAACAGTAATTTTCTCAACAAAGGTCAAACAATACACATTAATAAAAACAGTGCATTCACATAAAATCCCACCACGCACACATAAATTCTCCCGCAACTGCTGGAAATCAGGACCCTGTGTGATAAATGAAGTGAGGTAATAAACGAAAGGGTGTGCGGTGGGCCTAAGGGTATCTTAATCTGAGGACGTGGGCCACGGAGGTTGCTTGGATGCCATCCACGTCATTATTGCCTATTAACAGTGTTGAGAAAGTATGCCCTATTGTGCTCCTTATGACTGGGCAACACCCCCTCCTGCCACTCGAAATCACATCCAGCTAAACAAACCACCCAGTGAAGCTTCCTGCCGTGCACAGATTGAGACCCCTGGCCCTGCAGAATTTACAGGGCCCCTTTTCTCTTTCTCTTTCAGCTTCTTTTTATTTGTCTCATTCGCTCTCTAACTCTCTGGATTAAACACAATACCGTGCTGCCACATGTGGAGGCTTTAGCTGTGGCCTCAATCTCCAGATTGATGAAGATTCTGCTATTGTTTGGTAAGCGTGTCAAAACATAGCACAGGCTTAGCACTTGGCTTCCCCGGGTTTACATTAGTAATTCGCACTCACTCCTCACTGCCTACCGTGTTAGAGGCTAACAACACATTTAGAATGGCAAGCGGCTCCAAAAGTGCTGTTTCGGACAAAATCTGACTTCCAATCACTTACTCACCCTTGCTATTGAATCACTATTGAATACTGTATTGAATAATATGGAATAGTGAAGATGGCCCAAGTCATATTGGATTACATTAAATGTCATTATATTAAGGCCTGTTCATTGTACTGTGAGTAGATACTTACATATATTGCAATAAAACGGGCATTAAAAGAAAAACACGTTCATTGTTTAGCCTCTGTAATTTGGTTACATCGTTGGCTGACCTTCTCAATGCACATTTTGCACTAAAAGAAAATCAGAAAAGGGCAGAATAAAAGGTTGCTGTGTCTGCTGACACAAGCAATATTGTTTTCAGATATTTATGTTTTTATACTAAGGCTGAATGATTTTAGAAAATAATCTAATTGCGATTTATTTTACCAATATTGAGATTGCGATTTAATATGCAATTATTTGTTGAGCTTTTTATCTTCTGTATTATTCAACAAAGACAAGCAATAAATCATTGTATGGTAGGGGTGGGAATCTTTAGCGATCCGATTCCGATTCTGGGAGTAACGATTCGATTCCAAAACTATTCTTGACTTTTTTTATTTTATTAATAAAACTTAAAATCTTTTTTTTATTTAATTCCATGTGTAATTATAAGTACTTTTTAAAATAATTACACATTAAAAAATTTAATTAAAACAATTGCATGATATATATATAGCTTCAAAACATAAAAGCTAGTAAATAATAAAGAGGGGGGAAAAACATATTACAAGCGATAAACAAAGAGTGCTTTCAGTATTTTAGAGTAGCCTAGCTATCTGAACGTTTTCCATTCATCTTTACTGCTGTTTGATTATTATGATGACATCATAGACCATGAGATCTAATAAGCTGCATTCACACTAATGCACAGATCTCTTATGAATTATAAGATGTGGTTTGTCCTGTCTGTTTAATCCCTTAAGTCTTGACATAACTGTCTGTGTTTACATTAATTTCGCGTCATAAAAGCATTTTGAGATGCAAGTACATTTAACCACTTACACTGAGTCTCTCACAGCCGCATGCGCGAGCGCTCTTCACAACAAAGCGAACGTCAATATTTGAAATTGAAAGCAGCTTCTGTCAGAGAATTTCATTTTTTTTATATATAAGCCAAATGACAAATTACATAAACGATGGCTTCTTAGAGCATTTGTAAGGAAAATACCGGCGCGCTGCAAGATTAACATCAAGCGAGCGTTTCTCACACTCACAGCGCATATCCTGTGCAATGAAGCCCGCGAATGTCATTGCAATTTGCTTCAACCTTTCCGAACTTTATGAAAGATTATCTTACGGAAAGTTAAAGTGTGTGTGAGGAATCAGAAGCCATCAGAATACTGGTGTGTTTCTACACGCAGCGCCATCGCGTATATGCGGTTAACATCAGACATCGACCCAGAATCGTTAGAGAGAGAATATTTTCTCCCACTCCTATTGCATAGTATGACCAACAAAATATTAGATAGATTAAACAAACTGTTCTGTTGCGCAACGTGCCAAGTTGATGCTTCTTCTGCAGACGGCGTGTCACGTGTAATTCGCAGCCTTTGTGGTTAAAAAAAAAAATCCCGTTTTATCATATTGCGATATTATCGCAAATGCGATTAATCGTTCAGCCCTATTTTATACCCCAATTGAAAAGTCTTAAATGATGAAAGCCTTTTAGCCTAAGCTGATGTGCAAGAATCAAAGTGATTATAAAGTTCTTAATAGTGCACAGTATACATTCTTCCCACCTCTAAAGGTGCCATTCTCTGACTGGCCACCTGGGAGATAGAGACATAAACAATAACAGTCTCAATCACGCTAAGGCGGTGAATTGACAGCTGAAAATCAGGAGCTGTTGCTTCTCATTCATAGCACTGGACAATGCTCTAATACAGTTGCTTGGATGCTGATCTCCCCTCAAGTCTCCTGATGGCCCCCCACCTTTGATGTGTCATGCGCTTTTAATATAAGAAAGGGGCCTGATTGTGCGTCTGCAATAAAGGCCCTTTTAAGTCCATTTTGGAACAAAGATGGTAAGTGACATTGTTCAACAAGAGATTGACCTCCAGTGATCCCCTGCAGTGTGGAGGACTACAGGGGCTGTGAGGAGCGCTTGAGAGCGATGTGTAAGTAGGGTCCCTCTGTCTTGTCTGGGAATATAGAAAGCCTTTTACTATACTCTCTTTTTCTCATATTATATAGCAGGGTTCTGTCACTATTTACACCCACGTCACTACACAAACCCATGAGCTATTTTCTTTGCAATTACAATATAAAAGGATTTTCAAGCTTGAGAAAGGATAAACAAGTCACTTGTTCACTACATTACAACAGATAGCAACACAAACAAATTTTATTTTGCTGTTTACTGATAATCCAACCTGATCTGATAAGAAAACAACTATTTTACGAGGTGGCAATTTTGTATTCATACATACGATGCGATTTGATCCGCCTCTAGCCCTAACCATCAGTGGGGCGTAACCAGATTGTACGAAAATGTACCACTGAGATTGCACAAATAATACATAAGAATTAGCACCAAGTACCGAAACATAAAACAGAGTATGTCTTAAGCGTATGTTGGATATTTTGGATCCCTTTAAGACCGCCACACACAACAAAAAGAACGTTGGAGCCACCCCGATCTCGAATCAGAAATCCTGTTGTGTGGGGGGAACCTCGAGGACAAACGCGCACACGCTCTGGAGATTATCACGTGAAATGAAACAATACCCAATCAGAAAGCGAACTGATGGAAGACTCACATGTTTGTGATCTCTCAGATTTTAAAAATCTTTTAGTGTGGCCTAGCCTTTAGTGAGCTGTGATCAGAACATTGATTCAGTGAGTTGAATTGTGAATGAATCATTCAGACCAGTTTTCTGAACCAAAACAATGAATTCATTAAAATGATTTAATTCAAAAGAATGATTAGTTCAGGATTCATATGAGTTCAGAAGACTTGAAATACACAGAAGAAAGAAAGTCATATGAGTTTGAAATGACATGAGTGAGGGTGAGTACATGACTTTTAGACATCATTTGCACTTTTGGGTGAACTATCAATGTAATAAAGTGTTTCATAATGCAACTTCTAACTTCAAAAAAGAGAACGTCACACAAGGAAGAAAATCTAGGATAAAGAGCACTTCATATGTCAGCCTTTGTGTCACTTTCATTTACAACTCTCTCATGGACTATGACCTTTAACTTTCTGTCCATCCATGTTATAAATAAATCAATCATTAGATTTCAGCTTTCGGCTGTTGCAATGCTTTTTGCCGAGAAGGATGTCTGGGATATAATCATTACAGATCAGGAGACGCACAGGCCAACAAAAATAACATCTGTCTCCAGACATCCATGAACTTCCAGAGGCCTCTACCTCACAGCTGAACTCTACCACTCTCCAGTCAGGAAACCATCTGATTGTGCATTTAATGAACCCAAAAGTACAGCCTGTGTTATTCCAGCTGTGTTCTGAAGCAGGTTCTAAAGTGCATAAACACAGTGAGTAAATATTCACCGGTGCTGTAAATATGGCCTGATTGATCCATTGTACCGCACTCAATGCCACCTGATTGTATACACGCATAAACTTCACATTTGCACATAATCACGGACTCAGCTAAAGAGGCAATTGGTCCCTTAATCGTCTTAATTAAAAGAAAGGATGTAAGTTCTTGGGTAAGTCATAAACTTGCTCGCCTCTCCTATATACACGGCCATAGCCTTTTCAGCACAAATCTGCAGCCCCGCTTTTACATAAGATAAATAAATGAACAATCATCGCATTTTTCCACTGACTAATTCCAGAAGAAGAAAAAAAGAAAAAGAAAAAACAATTAAAAAGCCCTTCTTCCCATCCAGACCATTCCCACGCATTTCTTGGCAGAAGATTCCTGATGATCTCCAGAGGCCTTGCTTCTTTTCCAGTCTACGAGGAACTTGTCAGAAAAAGATCTACATTTCCCAGAGAGGAGTGTAGGCGAAAGTGAGAAGAACACAGCGAGAAGGACCAGCAGGGTGAGCGAAAGGGGGTGGAGGGAAATGGGGGGAAACAACTAGAAGAAAGGAAGAGAGAAAGAAAGACAGGGAGCGCCTTCTTGGAGAGACGTGCCGAGGACGGAAAAGCGAGGGCGAGGTAGCGCGGCTATCCAAATGGGAGCAATAGCCACAGGAAGCGAGAGGAGCGGAACATCGAGGAAGGGTAGGGCTGCGAAAGAAGGGAAACATTCACCACCCAACTCCTGCAAGACTGTCATCATCTGACTTTTGCTCTTTTGAGGCAGGCGCGAAAAAAGCGAAGCCATATTAAGCAAGCAATGAAAGAGATCTCATTCCATAATCAAACTATTGTTCTTCCAACTCTGACCCAGGGAGCACAAGTGCATGGCTAATCAGTTTAACCCTTCGATACTAGACTTGACTTTTGGCAGTTTCACATGATCTGTGGATGACAGCAGTGCCAGGCCCTTTCTGGGAGAACACCATTGCTTGCGGTTCGGCAGGGCCAAAAAGCCCCGACCCCAGAGCCATACTGACCTGCCAGGGCACACCTCTGCCCGAGGGCCTGCCTTAAAACGTCAACACAAAGGCAATCTCTTAGACAGCTGCTCCCAGCCTCTCCAACTGGCACTTCTCCTTTTAGAGATGACATTATCCTTATTCTAATGAGGGGTTTACAGCTTTTGTTTTTGGATTGGTGCTGAGTTTTTGCTTTTTGACCCTAATAGGATGGTCCAGGTCAGTAGAAGTCTCTCCAGGGTCAGGGAAAGTGACAGGAGTGTCAAAACTGATTTAAACTGATGGGTGAACGAACAGGTTGGCCAGACTGGTACGCATTTCTCTCCCATATTTTCTTTTTACAAGGAGGGACAAACAGGCAGTTTTTTTGAGGTCTGATGACAGCGATCCAAAAAAGTGATGGAATTGATTGACGTGGAAAATGAATGACAAACGAAGGACTTCGTTTTAGACTAACAACACGGTTTTTGTATGCATGTGACCCCGTCACATGGAGGTTCGATGAGACTTCTGATTTAGGTCTTTTCGATTATAATTAACATTTAAAAAAGTAATAATAATAATAATATACTATATTGATATTATAATGAAACCAATTCTAATTGAAACCTACAAATTGTAAAATTACTATATATGAACAATTACAAATTTTCTAATAAAGGTTACTGAGACAAAAATACTTCTAGTCTCAAATACTAATATAGATATATTTGCAGCTTACATTTTGAGCTAAATTATAGAAATGATATTGATATTTTGGTTGAGATCAATACAATACATCACTGTTTTCCTAGGAGAAACATTTAAAAAGAGTTTGTCCTTGTTTCTTCTTTTAGAAAAACAACCTAATTACCCTCAATAAATGCATCCAGCGAATGCCGGGCCTACATCTCATATCTTCAGCAGTGTGGTCTCCAGCCACCTCAGACCCAGCACACTTCAGTTTGTCTTTATTAGGCAACAAGCAGCTTTAATCAAAGCTGGGGAGGCTGTGTACTTTCCTCCTTCTAATGTGCCATTAAGCTCTATTCGGTACGACTGAACAGTTGTCACACAAAGTGGAGAAGCCCAAAGTAATCAATGGTAGTTAAGAAGTGTAATTTATCACCTTGCCACAGGCAGGGCTGCGTGGAAGCAGGTCTAGTGTGGCTAGGTGAGGCTCGAACGGGAAGATCAAGTAAGGTGGCGGCAGTGGTCTTATATGGGTCAAGGCACAATTACTCTTCATCTGCCTCTTGCCATGACCACTGACAGAGGCCCAGTTCAACTGCTGCATTATCAAGGTTTATCAATAGAATTAAATTAAAAGCCATTGATTTCTGCATAGGTGTTTCTTTTCTCCCAAACTGCCATACCTTGTTGCAAACATAGAAAAAGTTATTGAACATTTACAGTGGTTTCAGAAGTCCACTAGTGAAAATCCTTTTATTTAGCATTTTTCTAAATTAATATATATATTAAGTGCTAAGCAC
The DNA here is from genome assembly GCA_039654625.1 of Rhinogobio ventralis. Classification (NCBI taxonomy): domain Eukaryota; kingdom Metazoa; phylum Chordata; class Actinopteri; order Cypriniformes; family Gobionidae; genus Rhinogobio; species Rhinogobio ventralis. The sequence continues at coordinate 7,631,721 of CM077206.1, read as the reverse complement.
TTCATGAAATTTTTAATTATCACTGTATGCTGATGTATAACACCCATACGCTACAAATTACTTTATTAGCAATTTCAGTTTCAAGTTAAACTGAAAAATGAATTTTTTCAGAATGTCCTAGTATTTGGTTTGTCAGCCTTTTGTAGCACAGTAGCACGTAAGCTGCAGAAGTTTGTCAAACTTGATGATCATGTTCTCCGGCACTATTTGATCCAGAAATAATCTTGTGCTTCACTGGAAGAACATCTGACCAACTGTAAAAAGTCACATGATCAATGTCCCAAATTTACTGACATGATAAGTGATATTAGTTAGATATGTCTTTCATTTCATGTCATTTCTTCATTAAAAAAGTATCAAAATCCCACCTTTTTTATCTTTTGAAGACACAGTTGTTGAAACAGTTGAAATGTACTCCCTCGTCTGAGCACTGATACCAAGTTCTCCCTCTAGTGTCTGAGACCAGCACTCTAACTTGCAATTTATGTCAGTGGACCAGGAGGATGATGATACGTCTCCTCAAGGGAATAAAGTTAATCAACTAGCAACCTATCATTTGAACTGTTTTCACATACTGTAATACAAAACCTGCACTGTTTGTTTATGCATGGGTCTTAACTGGGGTTCCTAACGGTTCTCGGCTAGTTTTATTATTTTAAAGCAGTTGTGACCCATCACAGTATAAAAATGTATATCATACAAAAGTAGAAAAAAAAAAAAAAAGGGTAACACTTTATTTTAAGGTGACGTAGTTACACATTACTACATGTACTTACTATAGTAATAACAGTTAATTATGCATAATTACTAGTAACTAACCCTAAACCAAACCCTAACCTTAACGGTAACTCTATAGTAAGTACATAGTTAATTAATATTACTCCGTACTTATTTGAGTAAGTACAATGTAACTACGTCACCTTAAAATAAAGGGAAACTAAAAATGTTTTCTTAAAATCAAACATTGCTAATATCACTATCTATGATATGCTCATATTTTTCTATTAATTGTTTAATTTTGTAAACCATTTTAGATGTCTCTTTAGCTTTCGATGGCTTTGTGCTCTGAGTGCCAATAATTCACTGCATAACGCCACGTTTATCCTCATTTCAACATGCATTTAATGCAGTCTGGATTGTATGTTTTTGTTTTACCTTGCCTTGCATAGTTTTCCATATGATTTTTTTGTTGTTGAGAAAAGTGACCTGTCATGCAACCTGTCCATGCTGACATTTAAATTGACCATTGCTTTTCCCTGCTGTTTGTGTTTTATATAAATAAAAGTAAAATGCAAACTTTCTTCCATTTTAGGGCTAAGTGAATGTTAACAAAAAAGTTACATTAAAACATTTCCACATAAAAGAAAACAAATCCAACAGACTTTTTATCTTTCTTCAATGACGATTATTAATATGACAAATGTTTTGGCATGATATCCTCATAATTCTAGCCAACAACAATAATTCGTACAAGCAAACCTTCAAAAATAAAAGTAATGAACAAATGATAATAGCAACAATGTCTATTTATAATTTATAAACACCCTGTTTTTGAACATGAACCAGAAAAAACAAAGAATACAGTTTATCCACCAGATGCAGCCTGTCACAACTGACTGCTCACAGCCAACTCCAAATGTCAGAAGATGACAGAGGTGGTTTTAGCTGAGCGGAAGAGATGCTTGAGAACGGTCCGATATACAGCAGCGTTAATGGCTACGCTAAGAACAAAGTGATTTGTGGCCCAACCCTACAAATGTAAGAGCAATGAAACAGAGGTGACCTCTTGTCTCTTTACCCTGCCTCGCTGTCATCACATGAACCGTGCTAAGAAAAGAGGGTCAGTTCTCAGCACACTGGTTAATGACCTTGATTTTAACATAATTGCATCCGTTCCTTGCGTCGCATCATTTGAACACAATCGGAAAGTTGTTTGCATCACATTATTTGGATTACCGAATAAGCAGAGCACACGTAATGCGTGGAAGTATTGTCTCTGAATGCCGTGTGCAGAACTTAAAACAAACGATGTCCTACAATTACCCACAAATCCCAGCGCACATGAACGGTCAGCGCCAGAGGTGAAAGAGGGGCTATTAAAAAAAAAAAAAAAAAAAAAGTTAAAAAAGGGGCTGGAAAAAAAAAAAGAATAAGAAAAATTTCATTTTCAACTGCATTATTATTTTCATTAATCATAGCCCTGCCTTAGCCCTTATCCTTATGCCTTAGCTAGAGATCTATTATACGCCCCATTTAGCCCCGGCCATATTACCTCATATGTTTTCCCGGCCGACCAAATAAGACTTAAGAGATAAAACAATTTACTGTTCATTATGAGCCATGTCACTGGAATCAATCTATTAACCTGCGTTAACTGGGACGGGGGGAAAGCAGAGAGCTTACAGCCTTGCATGACAGGAGAGGGAAATGGATATTTATATATTAGATATCCACGATCATAAAGAGAGTTGGGCAATTCTATAACCCCCACCTCATCATTCCCATCCCAGCTCCCCCTACCTCAGTGGATGGCTTTATTTTCCCGGTGGCCGAGGCGCCCTCCTCTCGCCTTCACGCAGCCCCTGACCTGTGAAAGATTCTAACAAATTAGCTTCTATTGTGGAGCCAAAGGTGCCATCAATGAGGGGACGCTCGGCTGAGTCTAAAGTATGATGGGAGAGAGCGGGCGGCAGAGCAAAGAGCCCTGACGTGATTGAATTAACCCTTTGTGGAGAATGTGCCTGTTAAAAAAGGGAAGGTTTAGGGAAGGTTTAAAAAGGTTGAGACCAGTGCCTGCTCCGCTTGGTGTGAGAACGCGATCATTGCCGCAAATGCAATGTTGCTGCTTTTGTTAGGATGCCCAACCTATGGAAAACCATCAAACACATCAAGATAATTGGTCGTTGGGTGCTCAATACTACTATTTTCTTTTGAAATTACATTTTGAGTGCACATACTTTTTCAACCGTACTGTATGTGTTCCTGCACTCAATACGTTTACCTAAACTCAACACGCACCCATCGATTGCCATTTTTAAGAAAAACGTATAGAAATGTGGGAGAAATTGCACCAAAATAAAGGGACTTTCAGTAACCGCCTCTTTTGTAAATTAATTTCAAACAACGCTACATGCACTGCACTTACTCGACGTCCTCTCAATACCTCTCATTCACGCAGCTGAATATTGCTGAAACAGAGTGATTCAGAAAGAGCTTAATCACCTAGAAAAGCGCAGTTTCTTCCCAGCCAATCAAATGCCACGGTTCTCCAGACTTATACTTATTGACATATCCATGTATCGATGGTCCAGTGAAAAGGCTCATATTTGTATGATAATGAATGTTTGAACTGTGTGTATAAAAGGTCAGGCATCACCTGCCACCCCACAGAGTGTCTCAATAAGCACATTCCTATTAAAAAGGGGAAGGGTGATTGTGTTTGCCTACCGTGTATTAACCTTACAAGCTTGTGTGTTTGCATTATTTATATCAGCCCACACTATCATGGCTGCTCTTACCCCCAAGTTTGTTTTCCATTCTTGTCTCAAACATTCGCATTAACCCAGCTCTTTTCTAATATTCAAGAGGTCTTATTTGGTTAATTTCAAAAAGTAGTGTGTGGAGTATCAAAATATAGGAGTAGAAGTGCTTAGCGACCGCAAATAGGCCTGTTTGTGACTGTCTGATTAGTGCTAATATATAAATAACATCAAACTGGGATTCATTAAAATAATTTGTAACTGTGCTAAACAAGCTATGTCAGTGAGTGGGCCTCAGGGCACGTCAGTACAACTCCCATCCGTACGCTGTCTCCACCCACCCACACACACACACACACACACACACACACACACATCCACATGAATGCCAGGGATAGACTGCTCAACAGAGCTGCCTCAGGTAACTTGATGACTGTCAGGGGAGTGAAACCTTACTCAAAGATCAATATGTTCTGAAATTAACCTGCAGATGCAGTTCTGGGCAGTAGGCGTACATGCTATGATTAGCATTAAGCATTGTTATTTATTTTAATGCAATAAATGTTCAACATATCATATTAAAAAGTGAAATAGGATAATGACTGACATGCTATATGCTAACCTGCTAGTTAGAGCTAATTCAGCTTCACATTTGTCTGTTTCTTTCTATATCTGTCTATCTGTCTACCTCTTTCTATGTCTGTCTGTCTGTCTTCCACTGGTTCGAAAATGTTTCAGACCAGAATTAAAGCATTCAATACATACAGTAGTGGTTAAAAGTGATGTCCGGCCTTTATTCAGATATTATTTCAAAAAGATTTTTTAAGCATATTGTGTAGTTTTGTGTAGAGTTTTATTTGTGATGAAACATGCCAAATTGTGCGGACATCATTTTGGCCAGGCTGTTTTACAAAGAAAGAGAGAGAGAGAACCAACAAAATATTAACAACTTATTATAGTTAATGTATGTTTTTTTTTGCTGTGAGCTTTTTGTTTTTCCTATGCATCTTTTTCATATATATTTCATGTATATGTATATGTATATATATATATATATATATATATATATATATATACACATATATACATACACACATACATATATACATACACACACATGTTTGTGTATGTATATACACTCACCTAAAGGATTATTAGGAACACCTGTTCAATTTCTCATTAATGCAATTATCTAATCAACCAATCACATGGCAGTTGCTTCAATGCATTTAGGGGTGTGGTCCTGGTCAAGACAATTTCCTGAACTCCAAACTCAATGTCAGAATGGGAAAGAAAGGTGATTTAAGCAATTTTGAGTGTGGCATGGTTGTTGGTGCCAGACGGGCCGGTCTGAGTATTTCACAATCTGCTCAGTTACTGGGATTTTCACGCACAACCATTTCTAGAGTTTACAAAGAATGGTGTGAAAAGGGAAAAACATCCAGTATGCGGCAGTCCTGTGGGTGAAAATGCCTTGTTGATGCTAGAGGTCAGAGGAGAATGGGCCGACTGATTCAAGCTGATAGAAGAGCAACTTTGACTGAAATAACCACTCGTTACAACCGAGGTATGCAGCAAAGCATTTGTGAAGCCACAACACGCACAACCTTGAGGCGGATGGGCTACAACAGCAGAAGACCCCACCGGGTACCACTCATCTCCACTACAAATAGGAAAAAGAGGCTACAATTTGCACGAGCTCACCAAAATTGGACAGTTGAAGACTGGAATAATGTGAGTGTGTATATATATATATATATATATATATATATATATACACACACATATACACTCACCTAAAGGATTATTAGGAACACCATACTAATACTGTGTTTGACTAAGGGGCCTAAAGTGTGCCTAGAAAACATCCCCCACACCATTACACCACCACCACCACCAGCCTGCACAGTGGTAACAAGGCATGATGGATCCATGTTCTCATTCTGTTTAAGCCAAATTCTGACTCTACCATCTGAATGTCTCAACAGAAATCGAGACTCATCAGACCAGGCAACATTTTTCCAGTCTTCAACTGTCCAATTTTGGTGAGCTCGTGCAAATTGTAGCCTCTTTTTCCTATTTGTAGTGGAGATGAGTGGTACCCGATGGGGTCTTCTGCTGTTGTAGCCCATCCGCCTCAAGGTTGTGCGTGTTCTGGCTTCACAAATGCTTTGCTGTATACCTTGGTTGTAACGAGTGGTTATTTCAGTCAAAGTTGCTCTTCTATCAGCTTGAATCAGTCGGCCCATCCTCCTCTGACCTCTAGCATCAACAAGGCATTTTCGCCCACAGGACTGCCGCATACTGGATGTTTTTCCCTTTTCACATCATTCTTTGTAAACTCTAGAAATGGTTGTGCGTGAAAATCCCAGTAACTGAGCAGATTGTGAAATACTCAGACCGGCCCGTCTGGCACCAACAACCATGCCACGCTCAAAATTGCTTAAATCACCTTTCTTTCCCATTCTGACATTCAGTTTGGAGTTCAGGAGATTGTCTTGACCAGGACCACACCCCTAAATGCATTGAAGCAACTGCCATGTCAACATGCCATTTCATCACAAATAAAACTCTAAACAAAACTACACAATATGCTTAAAAAATCTTTTTGAAGTAATATCTGAATAAAGGCCGGACATCACTTTTAACCACTACTGTATGTATTGAATGCTTTAATTCTGGTCTGAAACATTTTCGAACCAGTGGAAGACAGACAGACAGATATATATATATATATATATATTTTTTCAAATTACACCTATGCTTTCAGGTAAAATAACAGATGGACTCAATATTCAGGTCATTTCAATCTTAATCTCTTTGATCCTGTTGAAAAAATAAATCGTAGAACACACCTTGTAAAACCACCACGTCTCAGTCACGAACGTGCCCAGTCAGTGTTACTGTCAACATAACCCAAAACTGTAGCTACAACCATGTCCACATAAAAAACGTTAGACACTTTATTTCCACTTTTCGAATATTTGCTTCATTTTTATTGAAAATAAACGCCTTTTGATCTGATATGTGATGGGAAAAGGAAGTAGAGCGAGGTCGGCAAAACTTAATGCCACACACCTTGCCCCTACACTATCTCTACTGCCAGTGCCTGTCCGTGTGTTCCCGGCCTTACAGAATGTAAATGTTTCACAGACTGAACCTGCACCTGAAATTGAAAAGTCTTACTGTTACTTGCGGGCTGATGGATGGGTTCTCTCCCGCGTCAATGCGAGTTTTTAAAAGTCCTTTTTATGGAATTTTGCATTGCTGCTGTTTATCTATCACACTGCAAATTATAGTGAATAGGAAAACACACTCCATGGACTCAAAGGCGCGACATGCATGAGACAGCCTGACACCTAATTGCCTAACACAGCTGTCAATCAAACTCATCAAGCATTATGCAAAAACCATAGAGTGTTAAAAAAAAAAACACATTTTATTTATTTTAGTATTTAAGATGTTACGCCCCTGGTTTGGGCAACTCCGCAGCGGTGCCAACCTGACCGGTCTAAAATAGTCCGAATATAAACACTTATTATAGGTGTACCGTAGTGATTCAGGATAAGACAACAACATGGTTTGGAAAATGGATTCATGATGTACTCACTCATTATACACATTTTGTGAATTTTGAACACAAAACAATTACGGACTGCAGCTTTAATCGAACTTGTAGGGTCATTAAAAACAAATACTCCCTCCAGACATCACTTTTGTCCACTACTGTACATTCTTAGAATTGCCACAACGGGCAGTATAGCAGACATTAACATAAACAGTCTTCTTTTTAACTAACCAAACCAACTCTGATGTCAAGTGGACTCCACACCAAAGAGTTCAAATCCTTCATCTGCTCAGCTCAAAACAATGCCAATGATGCCATCTGGACTAATGAAGGGTCATAAGGGCTATAACAGTGAGAATCATGCTTGTGCTCTGCATTATTAGTCTATCTATCGGCTGGCCAAACATTAAAATGTTGACATTGACTCTATGTCCAAAAAACTTCTTGTTCACTTTCCAATTAACTCTACACCAGATTCTATAGAGCTACCAAGCGTGGGAACGCTGCACAACCACCCATTTATTTTTCATTCTCTTTTCTCTTAACCAGAAGATAAAACTAGGAGAGGCCAGTTGAAATAAATAATCTTGTTTACTTGAAAAGGTTAAATAAGCAGTGGAGCGCTAATCCAGTTTGCATGGAGGAATGTTGAAAGAAAATAGCAATATTTCTGATGTGAGTTCCCACAGCTGAAGGACAGTGCAGCAGACATTTATTTTTGCATGGCTGGGGAAGGTCACCTCTTGTGATATTCTTATTTATTAATTTAATGCCGTAATAAATTAGTTTGAAATGGATGCTCTGGATGCTCACTCAACTTGGGAGGTTACACGAAAATTTTATCCACAACAGGATAAGATTTTTTTTTTTTTTTACTGGTCTGTAAGTAATTTATTTTCTTAACCTTGGGATGGAAAACATGAACAGCTCAAGGCATGGACCTGCTCCAATTTGAACGCATTGTGTTACATTAAACTCATTTACCCTTCACCAAATTGCAGTATTTACACATCATTCTTCACAATGGAAGTATATCCTCAATATTACTCCAAGATTTGGATTGTTTATTCAGTTCAAGGATTCATTGCACCAGCGGCCTTATGATTCCATGTTTTTTCACAAGCTCAAGAGTCACGATTTTTTGGTGTGTTTGTGAGCCATTGCAACAGCCATCTCAGAGGAGAAAACCGAATGCAAAGTGTGACAATCAAACAAATTCAAAAGACGGAGTGAAGCCGTGGTGACATGAAATGGCTTTTGACGCAGCACTTTTAAGAGTGGCGATAAGCATCCTCTTGTGTCTGTCAAATATATTCAAGCCCATGCATCCTCGCTTTTACTGAAGTGCAACCAGAGTTGGGGGAAATGAGTATGAAATGACCTTTTTGTGTGTCTGTGAATGTGTGCATATGTTTGAAGATGAGACAAGGTGCTTGCCTAATCCCAAGTTCCTTTGCGATTGGTGTTGCAAATGTCTCCATCTGGGCTAATCTTCTTTTTCTCATGCCTTGTGAGGCCTTCAGAGTTAACGTGACATTTCCAGAAAATTAGCCTTTCAAGTGACCTAAGTGGCTGTCTGTGTATTTAGAGATAGGAGGATAGATAGCTTCTCCTTGTTTGTTTATTCAAGCTGCTTCTGGAAACCTTGAGGCTTGTGCTGTCTGCCACAATGCTCTCTATAAATTCATATTCTTTTTATGAATGTAGGACTAGCATTTGCCACGGGTGGTAGCACAAAATTGCACCCAGCTCATACCTCTTGTGAAGTACAGAAAATTTAGTAGATGGTTAGAATGGTTTCAATTGTTTGGTGTGAATATGTGGTCAAAGAGTGCGTGGGATACATGCTTATCCATGAACTCCTTCTAGGTTGAAATACCAATACAGCAACCTAGATTTGAGCTTTTTATCATATCCTATCATTTCTATATTTGTTGTCTACATTTTTGGGAGGTCATTGCTTTTCTAACAATCATACCTCAGTGTGTACTAAATTATTTCCATGCCAACAATGCTAACAGGACAGAACAAATCATGTACTTCAGAAAAGAAGGAAAGATTATTTTGCCACCATGCCATTTGATAGATTATTAATTATAAATGTACAATAATTTTAGACTGTACAATGAATTAGTGAGTACCTAACTAAAAGTCGCAGCAATAGCGGGGAATAAGCTCTACTGATACAAATGATTAGTAAGACTAAATGCTACAGTTCTTCATAATATCTTTAATTGATAGAACTGGTAATAATCGCACATCACTCAACCTTACACTCACCTATAAAAAATAAGTAAATTTAACCTTTATGTAACTGAACTGCCTATACAATTATCCATGATGTATATTTGTCAGTCATACATAAATAAAACAAGATTTCTGCCCTTTATTATTAATGAAGCCATTTGATTTTATTTAACCTATTTTCAAAACAAATTTAAATTGCTTAAAATTATCATAAATCTGTTCATTGTGAAAACAATTACATTTATTCAGTTAAAAAAGTATGAAAAACCCTGTGGAATAAGCAATATTTAATTAGATAAATGTATGAGATTGAAATAAATTAGGCTTATTGATGATAAATATATACATTTTTGTTTTTTTGAAAGCCAAAAGCCGTCGCCTTTGTCTTTTGGCTTGCTCAGTTGGGGACACTAAATTTTCAACTATATTATTGATCTGCCCACATTGACACCATATGATTGAAATTAGCTGGACGACATCATTTTCTCCAGAGCGGCTGTACAGCTGAATCAAATTCTGTTGCATTATTTTCCTGTTAACACTGTGAAGCTGCATTGAAACAATCGGCATTGTAAAAAGCGCTATATAAATAAAGGTGACTTGACCTATTAGTACTATTAAAGTAATCTTACACATTTCTTACACATTATATTTATGCATCGCATTAAAGGTATAGTTCACCCCAAAAATAAAATTCTGTCATCATTTACTCACCCTCAAGTTGTTCCAAACATGTATAAATTTCTTTCTTCTCCTGAACACAAAAGAAGATATTGTGAAGAATATGGGCAACCAAACAGTTGATGGACCCCATTGACTTCCATAGTATGGGGGGAAAAAATACTATGTAAGTCAATGGGGCCCATTAACTGTAAGAACCGACATTCTTCAGCTAAATAAAGAGGTCTATAAAGGTTTAGAACAACCTGAGGTTGAGTAAGTTATGACAGAATCTTCATTTTTATTCTTCAAGTTTATTTGTTTGTTAAAACTGAATAAACCAAATTGATGGTCAATCTATGCCTAAATATATCTAGTGCTACATCATCATCAGATAAACAGTTTTTACGACATGTATTATAATAGCACGTTTTCCATTTTTAAAATGATAGATAGCAGCTTCCCCAACATTGCACCTAATTTTAAAAGTGAGAAAGTGAATCTAAAAGTGCAAAACCAAAGAACTACCCTGTAACTTCACTTGAAGGGATAGCTCACCCAAAAATGAAAATTCTGTCATAATTACACACCCTCATGTCCTTCCAAACCCGTAACACTTTCCTTTATCTTCGGAACACAAATGTGACCCTGGACCACAAAACCAGTCATAAGTCGCACGGGGTTTATTTGTGGCAATAGCCAACAATACATTGTATGGGTCAAAATTATCGATTTTACTTTTATACCAAAAATCATGTTTCATGAAGATATTTTGTACATTTCCTACAGTAAATATATATTTAAAAAAATTTATTATTAGTAGTAATATGCATTGCTAAGGACTTCATTTGGACAACTTTAAAGGCGATTTTCTCAATATTTAGATTTTTTTGCACCCTCAGATTCCAGATTTTCAAATAGTTGTATATCGGCCAAATATTGTCCAATCCTAACAAACCATACATCAATGAAAGTTTATTTATTCAACTTTCATCTGTATACATATACATATGTACTTATGTATATAAATCTCAATTTCAGAAAAAAAATCCCCTTATGACTGGTTTTGTGGTCCAGGTTCACAAATTAAGATATTTTAAATAAAATCTGAGCCAGTTCTGTAATCTCCACTGACAGTCTAAGCAACTACCACTTTGACGCTTTAAAAAGTTCATAAAGAGATCGTAAAACTAATCCATAGCGGCTTAGTCCAAATCTTCTGAAAAGACACAATCGCTTTATACGCTTAACAGATACAATTTAGGCTTTTATTTACAATTTGACACACACATCAGTTGTGGTAAACAACGCTTGACGTGCAAGAACCAATGAGATTCATTCTCTTGTTACCCATTATGTTTGAGCTTCAGCAAGAACCAATGAGGTTTATTCTCGCGCGTCAAGCAGGTTCGTTCAGCTTCTGTTTATGTTCGCTGATTAATGTTTGTAATCAATGTTTATGACAGATTTTTCATTTTTGGGTGAACTATCCCTTTAAAGGTAGAGTTTAGCCTCCCCTGCAAACACTATTTTAAACATCACTGTTCTGCGGTGCAGAACCCTAGACACTTATCACAGCAGAGCGGGGGATGCGGCACATGGAAATGGGTTTAGATAGAAAATTAAGTTCAAAGGTCATGCGGCCCGGTCTGAAGGGTAACAGCAGATGAAATGTGGCTATTTGTTTTAAGCCAAGACTGATTTCATCTGGCCGGGAAAAGGTCAATGTGACATGAAAAAGGGATTCGTTTTCATTGGTGCTAGCGCGGCTGCTTTGCTCTCTAGACGCCTGTGTTTACTTGCGTATTTACACTTGGGCTTACTAACCATGTCATTATTCACTCGACAACAGCTTCTTCTTGAGGCTGCAAGCTACGGCCATCTGCTTCACGGGTAAACATGTTTGTACTTTTGTACAATGGCTCAAGCTCTTTGATCTTAATGCAAATCGCTGTCTGATGTACTTTTATTATTTCCTCTGTTTCTGTGTTTTCTTTCAGTTGATGGAAAGAAAATGCTATTCATGCACCCATTTCCAATAGCCTTCAAACCTGTGATATTCAGGTATTATTATTATTAGCAAACATTATTTAAAATGAAAATGGCATTGGATGCTCAACGTAGGTTTAGTTTACCCAAGGAAATATATATATGCCTTATGCCCTTAGCTGCACAACCACAAAGGGGAAAATAAATAAAGGCAAGACAGGATCTCACACCGCCTTTAGGGGACCGAGAGTGTGGAGAGGACACTGGGGTCAGAGCAGTTTGATTTGTATCTGGGGTCTTGTGGGATGGAGGAATACACTAGACTGATGCAAGCGAGGTGCCTAATAGCAACCCCACTGCACCCGAACAATAAGCCAGGATGCTGCTAGATGAATGAGGCCCATGTTCGGCCATCACTTGCTGTAGGGTTTAGGTGCAATGGAAGCCTTTGAACATGGGCAGAGCAGATGCTGGTCGAAATCAATAACTGAGTTTCAAGAGAATGTGCGCACTCTAATCCAACTACATTTACATACACAAACTGAAAATCTCAAAATATCTTCTTTGTGTTCCGTAAAAGGCAGTCATACAGGTTTGGAACAACATGTGGGTACATGATTTAAATTTTTGGGTGAATTATCCCTTTAAAAGTCGGCATGCAACTTACGCTGTGATATGTCTTTCTTCCCTATTGTGACGTATATACAAGCTTCTCAAACAAGATAAAATGTAGGACAGGACTTAATTGATTGGATCGTTGTGATTTTGCTATTGCTGTAATCTCAAATAAGTGACAGGTTGTCCCGCCCTCACGCCATTAAACACATCATAGAGGAGAGGAGAGGAGAGGAGAGGAGAGGAGAGGAGAGGAGAGGAGAGGAGAGGAGAGGAGAGGAGAGGAGAGGAGAGGAGAGGAGCAAGTGGGAGGGGATATTATTTTGATTGTTGATGTGCACAGATACATTTTCAAAAATACATAGCCCCATAGTCCATATAGCGAAGAAAAAAAAAATTCTTGGCATTTTTCACTCCATGCATTTTAATTTCAGTGTTTCCCAACCACGTTCCTGGAGGCCCCACAACACTGCACATTTTGCATGTCTCCTTTATCTGACACGCCCATTTCAGGTCTTGGAGTCTCCACTAATAAGATGATCATTTGAATCAGGTGTGTTTGATTAGGGAGACATGCAAAATGTGCAGTGTTGATGGGCCTCCAGGATCGTGGTTGGGAAACACTGCCATACATCAATACTTTTTAAAGGGTTAGTTCACCCAAAAATATTTACTCACCCTAGTGTTGTTTCAAACATAAATCCAAAGATTTTCGTTCATCTTCGGAACACAAATTAAGATATTTTTAATAAAATCAGAGCCAGTTCTGTACTCCTCATTGACAGCTACACAACTACCATTTTGACGCCTCAAAAAGTTCATAAAGAGATCGTAAAACTAATCCATATGAATTGAGTGGTTTAGTCCAAATTTCCCGAGAAGACACGATCGCTTTATATGATGAACAGATTGAATTTAGACTTTTATTCACATATAAACAATGATCTGAGAACATAAACAGAAGCTCAACAGAATCTGCTTGACGTGCTGCGTAACACGAGAATGAACCTCATTGGTTCTTGAGGAAGCTCAAACGTGCTGCGTAACACGAGAATGAACCTCAGTGGTTCTTGCTGAAGCTCAAACTTGCGGCGTAACACGAGAATGAACCTCATTGGTTCTTTCGGAAGCTCAAACGTGCTGTGTAAAACGAGAATGAACCTCACTGGTTCTTGCTGAAGCTCAAACGTGCTGCGTAACATGAGAATGAACCTCATTGGTTCTTTCGGAAGCTCAAACGTGCTGTGTAAAACGAGAATGAACCTCATTGGTTCTTGCTGAAGCTCAAATGTGCTGTGTAACACCAGCATGAACGTCATTGGTTCTTGCTGTAGCTCAAACGTGCTGCGTAACACGAGAATGAACCTCATTGGTTCTTGCTGTAGCTCAAACGTGCTGCGTAACACGAGAATTAACCTCATTGGTTCTTGCTGAAGCTCAAACGTGCTGCGTAACACGAGAATGAACCTCATGGGTTCTTTCGGAAGCTCAAACGTGCTGTGTAAAACGAGAATGAACCTCACTGGTTCTTGCTGAAGCTCAAACGTGCTGCGTAACACGAGAATGAACCTCATTGGTTCTTTCGGAAGCTCAAACGTGCTGTGTAAAACGAGAATGAACCTCATTGGTTCTTGCTGAAGCTCAAACGTGCTGTGTAACACCAGCATGAACGTCATTGGTTCTTGCTGTAGCTCAAACGTGCTGCGTAACACGAGAATGAACCTCATTGGTTCTTGCTGTAGCTCAAACGTGCTGCGTAACACGAGAATGAACCTCACTGGTTCTTGCGGAAGCTCAAATGTGCTACGTAACATGAGAATGAACCTCATTGGTTCTTGCGGAATCTCAAACATGCTGCGTAACACGAGAAGGAACCTCATTGGTTCTTGTGGAAGCTCAAATGTGCTACGTAACATGAGAATGAACCTCATTGGTTCTTGTGGAAGCTCAAATGTGCTACGTAACATGAGAATGAACCTCATTGGTTCTTGCAGAAGCTCAAACGTGCTGTGTAACACAAGAATGAACCTCATTGGTTCTTGCTGAAGCTCAAACGTGCTGCGTAACATGAGAATGAACCTCATTGGTTCTTGCAGAAGCTCAAACGTGCTGTGTAACACCAGCATGAACCTCATTGGTTCTTGGAACTAACCATTTAATGGGTGAGCTAACCCTTTAAGATGTGACCAAATTACACTGAAATATGAGTGATTTTAATCCAGCCAATTAATGAATGTGGGAGAGGTGGCAGGGGTAGGGGTGTGTACAGGAGCCCAGGCAACAGCAAAACTAGGCCAGGCTGGCAGAAGAGTGATTTGGCGCATTAGACTCCTGGTGGGATGTCTTCTCTGAAATATGCAGCCACACACCCTACCTTTTTGTGGATCAGGCATACATTAGCAGGTACAGTAATCAAAGGCATTTTAGTCTTAGACCATCCCCCAACAAACGCTTTTTACCCCACTCGATACGTGCCTATAACCCGATGACGATAAATTTATTGGACACCTGTGTTGTGAAACAAGGGGAGTAATTAACAGCACAGACGGGGAAACGTGCAATCACCTTGCAGGGCTTGGGCATCTGAGTATGTGGTCTCTTTCATTTTAATTAAAAGAACACCATGAGAACGCTACGGAAAAAAGGTACAAAGAAAGGTCAGTGTCTTAGCAAATGATATGCTTTACACGGGTCGTCCCACTGAGTTCTGAGCTCACTGATTCATTGTGCCCCTCCCACATCCAATGATCTTAAATAAATAAAAATAAATACTCTCACTGTTATCAAATGCCATTCAGGACAAACTATTAAAAAGAGGGTGTCATGGTGCAATGGTTAAAATAAATTGTGCTGCACAGAAAAAAACACTGTAGGATATTGATGTATATTATATCCTATATAATAATTGAAATTACAAATATTTGTACTTTACACATTTGTGGTTCTTCGTGTGCCTGCTCAAGCATACTTTTTTTTTTTTTTTTTTTTTTTTGCATGAGTCAACTGTTCTAAGTGGTAAAGCTGCATCTTAACAACTCAAACATGCAGATACTAGGAAACCAAAAAAAAATTTTTACAGGACCTGGAGGCTTTTTTTTTTCTTTCTTTCTTTCTTTCTTTCTTTCTTTCTTTCTTTCTTTCTTTCTTTCTTTCTCTCTTTCTTTCTTTCTTTTCCAATAACAGTGATCAGCTTGACTGCTCAGAACAAACCAGAGACTTGTGCATTAATATCACAAAAGGCTACAAACATCCATTGATACAGAAGACAACACACAATATAAAGAATCATTTTTATGTAACATTTTAACTGGTGTGTTCAGTGACAATTGTCTTAAGCACCACAATTGTTTGCAACAATGACAATAATAAATTATGTTTCTTGAGCACCAAATCAGAATAATAGAATTATTTCTGATAATGTGACACTGAAGACTGGAGTAATGATGCTGAAAATTCAGCTTTGCCAATCAAATCAATATACACTCACCTAAAGGATTATTAGGAACACCTGTTCATTTTCTCATTAATGCAATTATCTAATCAACCAATCACATGGCAGTTGCTTCAATGCATTTAGGGGTGTGGTCCTGGTCAAGACAATCTCCTGAACTCCAAACTGAATGTCAGAATGGGAAAGAAAGGTGATTTAAGCAATTTTGAGCGTGGCATGGTTGTTGGTGCCAGACGGGCCGGTCTGAGTATTTCACAATCTGCTCAGTTACTGGGATTTTCACGCACAACCATTTCTAGAGTTTACAAAGAATGGTGTGAAAAGGGAAAAACATCCAGTATGCGGCAGTCCTGTGGGCGAAAATGCCTTGTTGATGCTAGAGGTCAGAGGAGAATGGGCCGACTGGTTCAAGCTGATAGAAGAGCAACTTTGACTGAAATAACCACTCGTTACAACCGAGGTATGCAGCAAAGCATTTGTGAAGCCACAACACGCACAACCTTGAGGCGGATGGGCTACAACAGCAGAAGACCCCACCGGGTACCACTCATCTCCACTACAAATAGGAAAAAGAGGCTACAATTTGCACGAGCTCACCAAAATTGGACAGTTGAAGACTGGAAAAATGTTGCCTGGTCTGATGAGTCTCGATTTCTGTTGAGACATTCAGATGGTAGAGTCAGAATTTGGCTTAAACAGAATGAGAACATGGATCCATCATGCCTTGTTGCCACTGTGCAGGCTGGTGGTGGTGGTGTAATGGTGTGGGGGATGTTTTCTTGGCACACTTTAGGCCCCTTAGTGCCAATTGGGCATCGTTTAAATGCCACGGCCTACCTGAGCATTGTTTCTGACCATGTCCATCCCTTTATGACCACCATGTACCCATCCTCTGATGGCTACTTCCAGCAGGATAATGCACCATGTCACAAAGCTCGAATCATTTCAAATTGGTTTCTTGAACATGACAATGAGTTCACTGTACTAAAATGGCCCCCACAGTCACCAGATCTCAACCCAATAGAGCATCTTTGGGATGTGGTGGAACGGGAGCTTCGTGCCCTGGATGTGCATCCCACAAATCTCCATCAACTGCAAGATGCTATCCTATCAATATGGGCCAACATTTCTAAAGAATGCTTTCAGCACCTTGTTGAATCAATGCCACGTAGAATTAAGGCAGTTCTGAAGGCGAAAGGGGGTCAAACACAGTATTAGTATGGTGTTCCTAATAATCCTTTAGGTGAGTGTATTTTTAAAAAAAATATTAAAATAGAAAACAGTTTAACATCTTAATTTGAATTGAATTATATAAATTCAAATATATACATACATAATACGTATGGTTCACTTAAGATCACCCTGCAAATAAATATTAAAAGGGGTTTCGCAGTTCAGTAGTGTTTATAGGATCTCTCACTCATATTTTCTCACCTTCCCTGTGAACAAGGTCATTACAATCTCAATATAATGGCACGAGGTAATCAGAGGATGTTGATGAAGAAAGCAACAGTAATGATATTTTATGTTTCTCTTTGCTTGCGTGTTAGAGTCATTAGCTTCATGTTGACATCATTCCATCAGGACCTATTGAAAGCTGGTTGGAAAATCAATAGGAATAAGATTAGCTGGTCGGGGTGGGGTTATGAGGTTAGTGGGCAATATGCAAGGTTCACAGAGCAACACCTGTGCTTTTTTTGAACTTCAAAACACAAAGACAGAGATGGTGTGTTGTAAACACAGTTGAGGGCTGGTTGTACATGCCGGATTACATGAGGGAGACAGGCCTTAACCGTGACCACTAACTATTAGGATTGAGGCCGTGATGTAGACACACTCAATTACCCTTACAGCCCCATTAAAAGACACACAAATATTTTTGCCCTGAATATGAATATTATAGGGTAGATTTAATTTTACTTTTATGTACAGTAAGTGACAGATCTATAACAATGTGTTGACTCGTTTAAAGGATAATATAAAATCCAATCATTAATAGGCTTTTATGGAGAAATAAGGTAAATAAAGAGGCTTATTCAAGAACGAACACTTCAAACATAAATACAATTCACATAAACTCATGCACAACAGACCCTGACTCTCTTTCTCGCACACACACAAACACACACGTTGGGTTTCCATGTTCTATGGGGACATTCCATAGACATAATGATTTGTATACTATATAAACTGTATATTCTATCCTTTAACCCTAACCATTACAGAAACTTTTCTGCACTTATTTTCAAACAAACAAACAAACAAACAAACACAATTTAGTATGATTTGTAAGCAATTTTCCTCATGGGGACCAAAAAATGTTCCCACAAGATCAAGAAATGCTGGTATTACCACCATTACAACCACATGCGCGCACACACACGTGTGCACACACTCACACACACAGGATAAAGTAATTGATTTGAGGAAGGTCTGCTTATTTCCCATCTCTTGAAGTGCCACTTGAATTTTCTGTTGGGCATAACTACATTAGGGGTCAGAGGAGGAATGGGTAATGGTGATCTCCTCATCACTTCATTCTGTAGCCAAGAGTCTTTTCATTAAGTGTTTCTGGTAGTTAGCAGCGACTTTAAAGCTGCAAAATGGAATTACTTCATCCTTCGATCTTTTAAGCAGAGCAAATGGATAATTTTAATGTGATGAAATAAAAAGAAAAGATCCTAATGGTAATAAGAAATCCTGGGATACAGAGATTTGATAAATTTAACCGCCAATTTAGATCGACATTAACAAAGCAAGCATGGGTGACCCAAGCTGACCTTTGAAATGTGTCTAGCACTATCAATGGCGACAAAGAATAGCACTGAATTTAGCTCTGCTATCCATTTTGAAGTGCCAACCAAAGATTTTTAAAGAATACAGAGAGACAGTCTGCATAGAGTGGGCACTTTTTTTTAGCTTAATGTCAAGTCAAGTCACAATTACTTATGTAGTGCTTTATACAATACAAATTGAAAATAACAGTATTAATTATGGCAAAGTTCTTAATGTCGAAACAAATGCAATTTTTAGCTTCATAGCAGCTCTAAAAATACAAGTGTCATTATTCAGCTCAATTTAGTTAAATGTTGATTCAATTTAGTTGAATCAATAAGTGTGATCAAACAGCATTAGTGAATTAGTTATGAAGCAAACTCAGTTCAACTATAAAGCAGCTCTACAGAAGATAAGTGTCATTTTTCAGCTCAAGTCAAATTGAGCTATAAGCAGCTCTAGAGGAGAAAAGTGTCGTTATAGCTGTTATTAAATCAGTGTTCATTCAATTCAGTTCAATAACAGTGTCTATGTTGCAGAGTTCATGAAACAAATTCAAGCTTTAAAGCAGCTCTACAGAAGCTGTATTTAGTTTAATTTAGCTCAGCTCAATTCAGCTTAAATTAATTCAGCTCAATTTAGTTTAAGTTTTGTTCTCATTGCAGTCAAATTGATAATATTACTAATTATTACACAGCTCTGTGGAATACTTGATTCTGATTGGTCAATTGTGCTATCCAGCTGTATTTTATTTCCCAATAATAACTGGTTAAAACTGATAACAGGTAACTGAAGTCAATATTATATGCTTGCTAGGAACGTTTCCTTGTGGAAGTTTTGCGTTTGGTGAGCTAATACAATATTAAAACTCAAATCACTCTCGTTTCATATAAACACAGCTGCTGCCATTTTGTGACAATTGTTTTGTACACTGTAATGGATTATAAGATAACAAACAGATATGAATTTTAAAAGTTTCATCTCAAATCAGTATCTTTTATCCCCATAATTATTTATGTGGCGATATGCCATGTAATAAGTGGTATGACTGTACCGTATCCCTTAAATGTCTACCTAGCTTGGACAATTTCTCTCTCCACGGAAGCGGAGATATATAAAATATTTTGACTCAACATGCCATGTCTTATTATTTACTTGCGTGTCAAGTAGCCATGTAATATGCGGGATAATGTACATCCAGCCAGTTGTTATCGCAGAATAAACCCTTCAGGCTGATGCAAGACTTGAATGTTTAAAATGCTTGAATGTAGAGACCTGCACTCCCACGGGACAACCGGGACTATTAAACATTTAAAAACAAATAAATTGTTATATATCTATTGCACAAAAGCAACAAGAACAACTAAATCAAAATAAAAACAGGCACAAGCATGGGCAGAGTTTCTATTTTGTGTTGATTTCTTGAACGCAATGGCCAATCAGATGCATTTAAGATAGAATCCACTCACAACTCAAAGTGAGTTTTTGTTCAGTGCTGAATTCTGCATGCTGGCAAATCCTGAGATTATAACAAGTAAAATATGTAGACATTCATTGTGCAGTCAGCTTCATTGATAACGGAGCTTTATGAGATCGTGCTGAACTGAGATGTCAGCTTTTTTTGAATTATTAAGGGAGTGCACTTTGCGCGCATTCTGACATGCCAAACCATGCACGCGCTTGCTTTTATGTTAAATTACTAGAAACTATTTCATGGACGTACAGAAAAAAATTAGAATTATACTTTTATGCGGGCTTTTGCGGGCGGGAGCGGGACAAAACATGAATGTTGCGGGCGGGAGCGGGAGAAGGTAACGTATATTTTTGCTGAAGCGGGACAGAATTCTGCGGGAGCGGGAGGGAGGGGGACTGAAAAATCCATCCCGCGCAGGTCTCTACTTGAATGTTCAAAAGCCCCTCCTTCCGAAAAGTGTGATGGGCTCTGACTGGTTGGCTGGACCAGTGTGTTGTGATTGGTCAGCTGCTTTGAGCATGTTTCGGAAAAGTCATGCCCTTTACCATAACTGTAAATTTCAGCTTCTTGGACATGGCACCAACGCACAACTAACTCAAACCAAATAGAAGTACAGAACCGTTCAGCTGGATGGTAAAAGCGGTTTTTGTGCTTTGTAACTTTTCATACCTTTTTGAAAATGTTAAAAGCATAATAGGTCCTCTTTTAAACCCCAATTGAACTATCCAAAGGCAACAGTGGCAAGGAACAAAAAGTCCATCAGCATTTTCTTTTTCTTTGTATGACTGTTTTGCTGTTCGAAGCAACTCAACGAATCGCCGAACAGGAAGCAATGGCGGATCTACCTATTTTTGTGTGTAACTGGCCATATTGTCTCAGGAGTTAATTGGTTTCTCAGAGTCCAGGTAGTTACTAAATGTTTTGGCAGCATTAGAACCTCAGCACTTTTCCATTAATGGCGCGTGAAATGAAATGTTTGATACTGCAAATAAAATCAGTGATATTCAAGGATGTTATGGTAGGTAATGCGTTGAAACAGCCATTTAATGGGTCCTGGAAGATTGGGGTAGTGTCAGCTGGAACCGCCAGGCCCTCTCCTGACATTGCTAGTTGCCTCTTCATTCTCTTAACGACTGTCTGCTCTGATTACACAGCCATCCACAAGCTTAAAAACTACAGAGACATGCTCTATTAGTAGTCCAATTAGAGTCATTAGCATATTCAGCCTTCATTCTGCCCTGGTGATTGTGTGACACTACGCAAGGAGCTGTGAGAAATCCAAGCCGCTGTAATGACCAGCTTGAAAGATTCATCCCTTCGGCTCCTGTGGCCAAGTTTGTCAGCTCAGAACAACTTCGGCAAAACATACCGTTTCATTTATTTTCCCCAAACTCGCTGTTAATATATTTAAAAGCATCTCTGATATTCCTCCAGGTGACCTTGTTTTGGAAATTAAGATATTTTTGGTGCTGGTTCACGCTTTCTGAACAACAGCTGCCTCCCGATTGGCCTCTACCTGTGAATCATACGTGCTATATCACATTTTCTCTATATGTGTGTGTGTATGCATATATATAGTAATGTTCAATTGTCTCTCATACAATGACGCCCACAACTGTTACATAACCCATAACACATCAGCCAACTGTCTTGTTATTTTGCATCCAAAGTGTGCATCTAGTAATTGTCCATTTTCCTCATGTGTGAAACTTTATTTCACATTAGCCGGTGACAGTTTTGACATTGATAAATTACATTGATGGTGCCAGGCTGTGTGTGTGTGTGGGTGGGTGGGAGGTGTGTGTGTGTGTGGGGGGGGGGGGTGACTGACAGGTTTTAATGAGAGCAGCAGTGTGACAGTGTCAGGTGCTGATGGAAATGAGGCCTAGTTTTACCTTTGCAAAGGTTATGTCCTTTTTTCTTAACAACGCAGTTAACTGTTGATGATGAGAGCTCACCTGACAATCATATCTGCTTAATTGATTTTTTCCTTTTTTTGAACAGGTTTGAATTTACACATCACATATTTCGCTTTCAACAGTCATATCTCCCTCTGCAGTGACAGCGAGAAAGAAGGGCCACATTGTGTGAATAAAAGTCCTCTTTTTTCTTCACCATTTTTATCTTTTCACATCGCACAATGTGATAACAAGGAGATGAAGACATACAGTCAGCTCTAAGTAACACTAGAGTGTCACCATTGCGACACCAAAAGGCTAAGACAGTAGTATATGGCTTCTTTTCTCTCTTTTTACAGTGATCTGGTTGTGACAAGGCATGACAATTACCCCACTCTCAAGCGATAATCTAATTATATCAAACATAGGCACTCAATCAAATTATTGTGCTCTGTGGCTACATAACGCAGAAACATTAATGCAATTTGTGGGGAGCTGGGATGACTAAAGCAGTATGTATTAACAAAACGTAATGGGACTCCCATAGGTAAATGAATATGCTAACAAGCGGCGAGGTTGCCGCTAAATCTAATATCTTTGAGCTATTCAATTCCAAACCATTCCTTGTAAAGCAATTGAACATGAGAGCTGATGCATCTATCAATTATCAGTGAGAAAAATAGATAAGCAACATGAGAAAGGCCTGTGAAAATATAGATATTCACAGATCTCTCTCTCTATATATATATATATTAAATATTTAAGATTTAATAAAAAACTAATTTTACAAATATTTTTTATAATAATATTATAATAAATAAATAAACAAACTAAAATATATAGCATTCACACAGTTTGTTATCTTAAATATGGTCTCAATTATGGTTTTTGTTCCCACAGTCCACTAAAAGGAAGCTTACACATTCAAGTAATATATGAATTTTCCCATTTGGCCATTTTAGATGATTTAATAGTAAAAATAGTGCTCAGTACATGACTTGGTTATTGATACAAATGGGCGTCCCCAAGGATAAATATATCTCCTATAAAATCCGCTGTAATTGTGTGCATATTCTCAGGGTTAAAATATGTTTTTAAGCGAACATATATTTTACCAAATCACACTCTTTTTGGAGAGGTCTGAACTGTTGAACCTGCAACATAAACGCTGGCGCAAATTATTATAAAGTACTAATATCAAAGAATAGCCTGGTGGGCCAAGGTTATCCTTCCATATTGCAACCATGGATCATAGTGAAGATGTCTTCCAGTGTGGCTTGATGGCCTGATGAGGGCTTAGAATAATAGAATATGTCAACTGGGTTGAAGTATACAATGCTTTGAAATTGAATGTCTGGACATGTCCCGCACCCTCACACGTTTCATCGTCTGATATGCAATATCAAAAGCACTGCATTTGCCTTGACTTGGTGGTGTAAAAAAAAATGCTGGCTTTGCAGAAACTTTCTTCCTAAATTGATCATAGATGTCCATTCACAGAAGTCAACCTCATAGAAAACCTCAAGGGCAAGACCTATAGTTGTGATGTATTTCCATTCGGTCTCTTGTTTATGTGCGAGCTGCATCATTGCAGGTACTCCTTCTGTTCTGTAGTGTGATTTATGGAAGCAGAAGGAAAAACCACTATTTGTGGAGGAAAAGTTTTTGGCTCCTTGGTTTTTAAAGGGATAATTCACACAAAAATAAAAATTCTGTCATTATTTATTCACTCCCTTGTTCCAAATATGTATGACTTTCTTTTTAAATTTTAATAATTTACTCTTTTCCTGTGTAATTACAATGAATGGGGAATTTAGCACCATATAAGTGATCCATATGAGTAATCTTATAGAGTAATCTATAAGTCTTCAGAAGCCAAGCAGAAATTTGAAGTCACTATTCACTGATAATCTTCCAGCAATCTGTTAACAGCTGTGATTGTATGATTGAAGGTTGAACTCAAGAGCTGAATCAGTTCAATTTGTGAACAAATCCTTTACACTGGTTTGTCAACCCAAAAATCCAACTCAAAAGAAAAGATTATGAATGGACATGACTTCTTCCCTTATAGCGCAGATAGAAAGGGAATAAAGCCTTAAATCAGTATGTTCCTCACATAAACTCTCATGACTCTAGAAGACTTATGGTTTCCACAAAAATAGTATACGAGTCACATGGACCTCTTTTATGAAACTTTTAGCAGCTCTTGGTGACGCTCACCCAAAACGCACACAAATAAAGCTGCTTCTCAGATAGTGTGCCAGTACTGCATTGACTTGTCTTTTGCATCCTATCACATTTAAACGGACAAAAACACAAAATAATTTTTTAAAATGTGTTTTTGATGAGTATCCAAGCACAAGTCTTAAACGTTTTAAATAAGTCTTAAATGAACAAAGATTTGGGTGAAAATTGGATATTTGTCAGATCTGAATCATGTCAGGTCTTAAAGTGACAGCAGCCTGCAATTAACCTGCTGTTGTCTGTCATTAATGTTAATCAAAGAACAAAAGTCAAAGAAAATCCCTCGCAGCTCTTGCATGATAACTTTTGTAGCTAAGGATTAATCTATATTTAATTTATACAGTGAAGACTGTGTAGTGTTATTTTACATTTAATTATTTTATTCAATTTCTGTGTATTTCTTACCTGAATATTGCTGTTATACTTACCTGAAAATCTTAAAGCACTGTTTACAAGGTTACATAAATCAAAAACATTGAAAACAATAACTTCCTTTTTTTCGTGGCGGGGCCAGTGAAAATTTTGGCAGCGCAAGCAAACCACAAATCTGAACCAGACCGACTGGGCCAATAGAAAAAAATCCTTAGTGTTGAGCCCGGATATACTAAAGGCACAGCTAAATGTCACATTTATTATAATGTGTTTATGTGAAGATTGTTTTAGATTCACTTAAATAAAAAATAAAAAACTTTTAAAGCCTATTAAATGTTAAAAAATTATGGCTTTCAATCAGTACGTTTATATGGACAACAATACTCTGATATTAACCTGATTAAGACAATACTCTGATTAAGAAACTACCAGGTACACAGGGATTTCTGATTACCTTAATCCGGCTTAAGTCACAAATCGAATTAAGACGTGGAGTATTCCTATTTTAGTCGCATTATCGAAGTGCATTATATGTCACGTGACTGTCGCGGAGCCCTGGAGGGCAAAACAGCCATAGCCATAGCTCTCATTAGTTTTCCATCCTAAAAGCAAAAATATGTGAACAAGATGCAAGTTTTGGGCACTTGTGATCCATACACAGCACCTGCAGTATTTCAAAACAGTGGAACGTTCTAAAACGTTTAACGTGAAAAACACTTAGGGTGGGTTGCACCAATAATTAAGCAAAGTTTAACGCTAATCAAGGATTTGTTGATCAGGGTTTTATTTTAAATCGAGTTGTGTTGTACCACTTAATTTTAAACACAGATTAAATATGTAGAAAGACCGTTAGAACTAAAGGGCTGATCATGCAGCATAGGCGGAGGGCGAACCGATGTTGGACTAAGATGCTTAATCATAGCAACCCATCATTAAAGTGCATTAATATAGTAAAACAGTGATATTAAAAGATCAAATTCAATTTACACTGTTTTAATGATGCATACTAGGCTATATACAGGCGAGCAGAGGAGCCCAGAATATGAACACAACACGTTTTTATAATGGGTTTCGATGGAAAAAACGCTTAACGAGAAACCTTGTGTTGTATTTATATTCTATGTTCATCTGCTTGCCTGTACAAAATATGCATCATCAATAAGGTGTATATTAAATTTGGTCTTTTAATATCACTGTCTTACTACATTAGTACTTACACAAACCTGGTAATGACTGATGATCAATGGAAGAAAGCCTTGTTTTGCCCTCCAGGTGGGCGTCACGTGACGTCACGTGAAAACTATGAATTAACGTTGTGTAGGTGTTTTCATTTTTGCAGCAGGACACATAAGAACACAGCAGTGGTCAACTGCTTGACGGCAAACAAGAGAGCATGGCAACTCTCTCCCACCAGTCCTCACTTTGTACTCTCATCCAGTACCTCAGAGTTTGTTGCGGTGGCAGAGGAGGCCTGTTGCTGGAGAATTTGTATCCGCTATCTGCCATCGTCTATTTGCATGTATAGCATGACAAATAATTAACTGAACTGGAAGCTTTCGAATTTTTTTTTAAATGAAACACCCAAAACTGTATATGATACCGTAACAAAGACGAACTGTATGTTGATACGTGAAATTCTGGAGGGAACGTCGGACGGCGTGGCATGGGGACGTAATCGATCTATGTTCTATAACATGTAAAACGGGAACATGAATGGAATATTCTAAAAGCAACTCATGTAAACACCTTAATCAGAATACTGTCTTAATGTTGAATGGTTATAATTAATGGATAAAATGTAAAAAATAAAATAAACTGAATAGCGACATCAGTAGCAGTGTAGTAGGCCTTTATTCGAAAAAAAGATGCCATTAAAGATGCATTTAAATAAACCTCCTTTATGTTGTGTCTACATTAATGTGGAGATTCAATGGGAAATTATTATTAATTGAAATTATAAATTTTCTTGATTAATCACACCAATTTTCTATATATATATTAAGTATAACAAAAAGTAAATAGTATATAACAAAAAGTTTCAAAATGAGATAAGGCCCTTGAAACAAAAAGGTACTATATTTGTAATTTAAGCATTTTTTTTTTTTTTACCTTAGTTGTATAACATACTCGTCTATACTGCTATTCCACTTACTGTATGTCATGTGTTACAAACAGCATGTCAGTGGTGATTTGAAAAGCCCTGTCATTTAACCTATAGTAAATCTTAGAGCGATAGCCCTCCATGCTATTTCCCTCCCATCTTATGACTATATAAAGCCCTCATATTAAAGGCACCACAAGGTCTAACATTAATTTGGTTTATGTTTGACAAGAAAAAGCTCTCCTGCCTATGAGGGCACACTCTGAGACCTTTCCTGGATTTGTCAGTCATTTATGATTGAGCTGCTTACTGATTTGACAGAATAAAAGAATGTCTATATTTTTTGATTGTTTATCCCTCTCTATAAAATGGTGTGGGTAACATTAAATAAGGCATAGACATGATCTGCCATACATCATTCCTGCTTTATGGTAATGATATTTTAGAATATGTTTTTTTTAGGTATTTCCCAATAGTTTAATAATAGATTATACTTATGTATTATTTATAAGTGACCTTCAGAATAAAAAAAAAGAATTTCTTTCAAAATACCGGTTATAAACAGCCTCTCGCAAAATGCATATAAACACACAATCATGTTTATGAGAGAATTTCACCAGCTCGATTGTCTAATGCGTCATGATATTCTCAGCTTTACTCGCAGACAACGTACTCTATGATATCGTATTCATACATATATATATATATATATATATATACACACACACACACACATACATACACTGTCATTTACATCGCCACAGTGAAAAGACAATCCATAGAGACAGCGGAATATAGTGTATTATCATTTGGAGCATTTGTGGATTCTTGTTTGTGTGTATTGTGCTTACATGTATTTGCCCCCTGTATTTCTGTAAGATTGAAGCAGGAATTGTTCTATCCTGAAAAGATTACATGTCTCCCACTTGTATTAGCTAGTAAACATGCAGGCGGTGATGCCGCAATGAGTCTGTTCTTTGTGATAAATATTCACTTGCTGATGACTGGCTCCGATAACCGATGTGTCTCCTGAGGTTATCTGCTGGGCTGTCACATTAGGATATTTTTATCACTATTTATCTTTTATCAGTTTGGCTAGTGGCTACCTATAGAAATCACAGAAAGAACAGGATTTTATCCCCCCCGGAGTTAAGCTGTAGCGGAGGGAATCCATGCGACTTGACATAACCTTTGAGTATCTCAGTGAAATGATTACGCATTGCATTTCCCCCAAGCCACGTATTGGATAAATGTTAATAGTGAATTTTGAGACCAGAGTAAATATAGTAATGAAAGCTCTCCATCAAAGCATGTCTGCTATTGTTTTGTTGTATTAAGGAAATGTCAATGGCACCCACGTAAAAAAAAAACCTAATAATGTCAATATTCATCTACACATAGTCCTTTATTTGCTATTTGCTGCAACCAGGTCACAACATTTTCATTTTGCGGGAGGTTAAATGAAAATTACCCACAATCCGTCTAGGAATCGGTTTTGTATGGGAAGATCTGTCTCCATGGATTATCCGTAATGGAAAATAAGTGGATAAAGAACACATTCAAATATCAAAAAAAGTCTTTGTCATCACCCACACATGGGTTATACAATAAAGCCCTAATTAATGAAACACTCTAGTTGAATTTAAAGCATCTCGTCTGGCGAGTTTGCAGGCAACATTGCAGATTTATTCTCTCCTCCATCCCTCTTTGGCAATTAGGCCTGTGAAGGTGGGACCCCCTTTGAAAGAGGCTTTTAGATTAATCATATTATCTGTTGCTTCTGAAACACGAAGCCTTCTTGACCTCCCCTTCCATAAGAATCCATTATCTTAAACTATCACCGTAATCCTGGCTTTAGGAGGGGGAGCGAGGGAAGCTAGAATCAAGCCTAATAGATAGCAAATAAGATTAATCTATGATCTAAGTGCCGATTACACTTGGACCTGCCCTTGAACACTCAGGTGTAACCTTGAGATCTGCATCCATTGCGACCCAGCAATTGGATTGAAAGTCCCCGAAGGGCCGCACGAAGGGGGAGAGGGCCTTTGGCAGGACCTTACCCCAGAGAGATCAAAGGCCAAGCAGCTTAACCCCCACAAAACCTAAAGGTGTTAAACATCTTCAACTAATGGCAAAACACAGTTCCATTCAAGATAAGTTCACCTCCCCCCTAATGTTGCTTCTCTCTATATTATCATTACAGAAATGCGATAATCACTATTGTGAATGGCATTTCGCATATAACTAAATATTTTGATGGCTTATGATTGTATAGTAGGTGCAGGAGGGGATTGACCACACCAAATAAGGATGAACGATTACCGGTTTCACGATAAACCACGATAAAATGTACTGACGGTTAGTAATATCGTTTAAAATGTAATTATCATTAAAACCGTGTTATCACGATTTTGAAAACTCACTGTAAATCCTGTCCAGCCACAGCCAGCATCAGCCTGGTTGTTTTTTGAATGAGAAGGCAGTGACAGCACTCGGGGGATTGTTCAGCCTTCTAAAAGGACCAAATCTGAGGTGTGGTCATATTTTGGCTTTTACAAAAGTCCTGAGGGAAACTTAAATTAGAGGATGCTCACCCTGTCTGCAGAACATGCAAAAACAAAGTCGCTGCAATAGGAGGAAACACTTTAAATCTGCCGAGTCGTCTTTGTGACCAACACACACTGTTGTAAAGCGAACGCAAGGAAAGTTAACTTTGACCTCAATACCAAAACTAAGTCTGGGAAATAATTGGACACAAAATTTTGAGTTTAAATATTTTATCTCACTCTCTTGTAATTAATGTGAAGCTTCTGCAAAGAAAAGTTCGCAGCAAGTAGCTTTGAGCCAAAGACGAATGTACAAGTTCAAACAAGACTTAAGGGTGACATTTAAGGGATAATAATGTATATTTATTGTACACTTATTACACAGATTTTCTTTACCACATAAATAATTATGGGAACATATTGAAATGAGTTTAATGTTTTAAATCTTACCTGTTTACTAATCCATTTTGTACAGCGTATAAAACAATCGTCCAGACAAGATGATCACAACAAGTTATAGTAATAATTATAGTATTATTAATAGTAAAGTCCTCTGATTTCATTTACAATACAATCAAAAACAGAGACACAAGTTGCATTTGAATGAAATGAGAGAGCGCGTCCGTTGTGATTCAAGTGATACACAGGATGTGTGCTGTGTTATAATGCGTTGCTATTGACGACGGTCATTATAAAGAAGGAAATGCCACGGAATAGAATGATGAAATGTTTTCAGTGTGTGCATGAGTTCTTTTTGAACACTTTCATCTCATTTTAACAAAACCGTGATAATATTGATAATCGTGATAATTCGGGTCACTATTATCGTGATGTGAAATTTTCATACCGTCCCATACCTACAGCCAAACCAAACTGACTTGCTTACACAAGCTCAATTCATATACACCAATTTACAGCCTTTTTGTGTGAGCAGGTCACAATATTACACAATATTACAGATGATATCAGATCAGAGCCGCAGTGCAACACATACACATTATAATATAATATAATATAATATAATATAATATAATATAATATCAGTGCTGGGTAGATTACTTACAAATTGTAGTCTGTAACTAAATATAAATTACATGATTGTTGTAAGTTGTAAATTGTAGTTAGTAAGTTATAATCTGACTATTTTTTTATTATTTTTGACCTGACTCATTTATCTATTGAAGCTTGCTTCCACCACAAAATAAAAATAAATAAATAAAAAAGGTAATTGGGACTTTTTCACTCAAAATTCTGAGATTATATCTAAACTCCTTGTCAAAATTGTAAAATAAAATGTCTGTTTGAGAAAAAAAATATGTTGAAAATGTGTTATTAATAACATTAAATTACGTCAGGGGTTTCCAAAGAAACTGCAGGGGGTTCGTAAGTTAATGAAAAAGTAATAATTAATTAAACCATACAAATGTAAATTTTAAAATAAATGCTAATCAAAATAAAACAAAAAAATGTTTTATGCTGTGTGGCCTATATAATATAATTAATATAATATAATAATGTTTTAAGGGATTGATAGCCCTAATTTACACTTTGCGTAATTAGCTTACTTTGAATGATAAAGCTCAGCACCACATTTTGGGTTCCAGTCTGACACTAAATAATTGTCCTGAAATTGTCTCTGTATTTAACATATGGAGATCGATAGTTAGTGGGTGTCTCTCATTCAAAGTTCAAATCTTCCCTTCCCCTGAATCCTTCAATGCACCCAGACCTTCGGATCGATGCTCTCTTCAGTTTGACTCTGAAGCTGACTATTTGATTAATCTGCTTGGCTAGTCGGCAAGGAGGGCCGCCACACCACGGCAGACAGTTTCATGCCATTAGGATGGCTGGAGTAATGAAATTTCATTTAATTTGTCAGGAAGACAGTGCTAATGTTAAAAAGCTTTTGGATAATAAAAAAGTCGGGAGAGATCTGAGGGAAAGCTTTAAGTAATTACTCCAAGTGTCTCGGGTCCAGGCGTTAGAATATTTACATTACTGTCATGGAGGTCTTAAGAGTAATTAAATTAGTGCGGCGGTTAAGTTCTTTATTTCACAGGTTTTCTCCCCTCTCTTGAATGTATATTAACTATACTCACTTTGACTAAAGGAGCTAACATATAGAGACAAAGGCTTTGTCTCCAGGTGATAAATTTCATTGGCACAGAGTGCTACTTAAATGGAGGAGCTATTCTTTGCGCTTTCCAATGTGCAAATGAAAGACATAACGGCTAGCTGTTAATTCAACCATTTTAAGCCATAAATCCAATCCTAAAATATGTATTTTCCCTAAATACACTACTTGAAGCTATTTTGCATTAAACATGCAGCATGCCCTACACTTCATAAGCATAAATGTATGGCAAATTAGTGCACAGTAAAATATTTATCCAATTTTATTCCATTTTCAAAAGGGATTTAATACAAAAAGTATCAATTACATTCTTCCTGTGACAAATACAGCGAGAACATATGGCTACATCTAGAGTTTACACCTCATATTAGGAGCTCTTGGGCCGTTAAAGAGGTCTTGGGAACAAAATAACGATAAATCGGAGGATTGGTGCATAAAACCTGACATCTCTATCAGGGTATATCAGCATCCTTTCCCCACTCCATACTGGCCTCTCAAAGATAGATGAGTGAAATGGCCTGGAAATGTATCTGACCGCTGGCTTACTCTAATGAATAACCTCCACTTTAGGTCTTGCAATGTAAGCAGAAAGTCCACCTCACAAGCGCTCCGAGGCCCTGTCATGAATCTAACCCGACAGCCGACATAATATCAGGGCGACAACACTTGTATGACTTCCATTTTCTTTGCTTTCTATTGATTTTCACTTAATAACTGGGGGGAAATACTAAACGTCTGTGCTGAGTACCTAATAAATCCTGTCTGAGCTTTTTTATTGAGGAGAATTTAATAAAAGCAGCAGGCAAGGCATGGGGATTTGTCTCTGGCTTGAGAGGACAAAAAAAGAACAGGGGAAAGATAGGAGAGGAGTGGTTAAAGGAACGAGGTGTAGAAACCGTGAGACCACATCCTCATTAACTCACTTTGTATCACTGAGAGATCTTAAGTGCTGTAAAGCACAATTTGCCAAAGGTCAAATGACCTCTCTCTTGGCACGTGTTTGATATTATCTTGCAAAGGTACACATGCTGTTCACAACAAAAAAAGCATGTTAAGCTAACCTTGTCATCAAAATGGGTAAGGTTATAATACAGTAATACAGTTTAAGGACCATTTCGTGCTGCTAGATGCATTAGATTGATGATTTCCAGGTGATGATTCCTATGTGAAACCACAAATATGCTTTGGAACTATACCTAATACATACAAATGAAAACTAATGTGAATATATTTCTCTGCGATGGCATTAATGATGAGTTTTTAGGTTGTAAAAAACGGGGGGAATAAAATATCCTGCCCTTGGGTATTATAGGAGCTAACATATATTTTGTCTCTCAAACCATTTAATTTAATTAACTTAGGGACAGTAGAAAGACAATGGACAATGTCTGCTCTGACCAGATCACAATTAGAAACCAGTATAATAGGTCTTCATTATGGGATACTTCACCCCTAGGTGTTCCCAAGCTTGACTGGGCACCACATGTATTTAAAAGAAAAGAAGAAGAAAAAAATTCCTTTGTGGATTTATAAACCAGGCCTTGTATATGGCTAATTGGATGTCCTATGGCAAAAGGTTGGGACATGTAATCCTCTAGAAATGTCCTAGTTTAGGCTGTATTTTAAAGAGAGAGAGAGAGAGAGAGACATCAGTGCATACTAAATCAAATACACTGCCCACTGAATGTGCATACACTGCCCACTAATAGTATTAAAAGTATATAAAGTTCAAAACTGTTATGCTGTGGAATATAATACATTAGGAACACTATATTTGTTTTATAACTGTTATGTGGGCTGAGCAAAAGCTGAGACTAAACATAAGTCATCTTGGTAACACTTTAGGGTTCTCGCTATTAACTAGTTGCTTATTAGCATGCAAATTACTAGGATATTGGCTGTTTATTAGTATTTATAAAGCACATATTAATGCCTTATTCTGCATGACCTTATTCTACATACCTTGATCCTACCCAATACCTATGCTACAAAAATCTTACTAACTATTAATAAGCAGTAAATTAAGAGTTTGGGGCAAAAGTCATAGTTAATAGTGAATGTGTTCCCCATACTAAAGTGTTACCATCGTTTCAGTGTTGCTTGTATAATTTAGCAAGCAGTGTGCAGTAACTATCTTTAAAATAAATAAATGTTGACTTTTATTGTACATTTTTATCAAATTCCTTGTAAAAATGTGTACAGTTTGGTAGTCCCAATAGTCTATAAAAAGAAAAAGATAAAAACCATTGCTGATATTACTTCCCGCTCACTCCCTACTAGAAATGGAAGGACAAGTCATGCATTGAATTGTGTACAGTAAGCTCTGTTGAATACTAGAAATTTTAGGAAATGTAGTTGGATGTAGTTAGATAATCTAGATTATCCATGCATAAACAAAAAATTGTGTGTACCTGATAATATTAAAATAGCACAATATAATACAAAGATTGTATATGATAAATTTGTGCTTGATCTAAAGAGAAAAAAAAGATATACTGTATTTAGTGTGAGGTTTATGACCATGAATTATTATGATGTAATTAACTCATATGCTAGAATATTTAATGTCACTATGTAAGCTAATTTGGAGTGCTTTGAAAACATCAGCATGTGTTAGAGTCATTATTAGCAGATCCTCTCAGGAACTATTTTTTTAAACTAAAATTAGCTGCATAAGGTCATAATTCAAAACCAACGAATAGGTGATAATTACCATGAAAATAACTTAAGATGTTCCCGACTTGACAGTATAAACCAGTGACAACCTACGAAACTGCATGACATAGCTAACATTGGCCTTATGGCCTTATAACGATGCAAATAGCAATAGAAAGCTGGTTGTTTCTCCACACGGCTGCCAAATACCGAAGGAAATACGTGTTTGAACAGAAATGTCACCTCTCATATTTCTTAGACTTCCCTCCCCTTTAACATTTCAGGCCTCTGTTTGTTTGGCTCTGGCTGAGCTGAGATCAATAGCAATAATTCGGCTGGCAATTAGCAGCTCATCCGCTGTAATAGCACATCGCTGGTGCTAAGCAGAGAGACCTTTGGAAAAGATTTAAGCCCACTAAATAGAGGTTTCATGTTCTCTTTTTTCATTTACTTCATTCTTTACCAATAATTTACAAGTGTACCTGTGGGTATGCTGACCAACAGTATTACAATCTTAATGGTGTGAGTGCACATTTGGATCAATGTGCTCTCAATATAGCCATAATTTGTCGGTGATTTCAGGATATGGTAAAATATACTTTGGCAGCTTTAAGGCAGGCTGATAAAGCCCTTCTACATTCAACTAAAGCTAAAGATGCTCTTTGGA
The DNA here is from genome assembly GCA_039654625.1 of Rhinogobio ventralis. NCBI lineage: Eukaryota > Metazoa > Chordata > Actinopteri > Cypriniformes > Gobionidae > Rhinogobio > Rhinogobio ventralis. The sequence goes on along the minus strand of CM077206.1, from coordinate 7,596,846 downwards.
ACATTCTCAAATCATGCTGGATCACATGACCGTCTGGTTTTGCAGATGAACTGCAGGTAAACGAACCAAAAACGGGACATGATGTCACAAGATACAACCCTAAAAAGGACAGATTGCTCAAGCATACCAGTTTTTCTCGTCATAGTCACGATGTTGCCCATCATAGTTCGGTACAGGCATCAGAACCACATCTCGCAGCAGATCTTCATTTGTGTGTGTGACGGAGGGATTCCTGCCAGTGTTTTGACTCCTTTACACATTTTATAAGCTCTTCATGAGGTCTCAGTTGGTCAAAACACTGATAGCCTAATCATATGTAGGCTATTCACATACAACAAACGCATTTAGCCCAACACACACTGGATGTTAGGTAAGTTCTGACGTGACATATACATAATAAAAGCCGACCAGTCAGGTTTTGAACATATCCAAATACCTTCAGGTTCAGTAGGCTTTCAGGTTCAGAGTTAAAATGCCAATGTGAACGCAAAGCGGACTAGGACTAACCAAACGACAAGTGTGAACACACCCTTAGTCCTGGTTCACTTAGTGTTCACAATGTCATTTTTAACACAGAACCTAAAACCTTAAAGAAATCCCCCCCCCCCCATTTTATGATATATATTTTGTGAAGGAACTTACCAATCATCCAAAACAATTCTGTGTGCTGGGCTAAATGTGGGCTCGTTGTATGTGCGTACATATGATGGTATTTTTACCAGCTGAGAACTAACAAAGAGCTTATAAAATATGTAAAGGAGTCAAAACAGCAACAGCAATTCTTCGGTTACACACAGAAACGAAGATCTGCTGCAAGAAAACACAGTTCCAACACCTGTACCTGACTATTTTTTTTCGGTTCACATCTTGAGACATCAAGTCCTGGTTTTAGTTTATGTCTTTGGTCTATGTTGCATTCATTATTCAGCCAAACCGCACCTTTTAAGGGATGTGTTGCTATAGCAGCGTTCACACTCAACTGAACACTAACAGAACAATTGCACCAGAGTTTGTTTTAATTGAACCAAACCTGGCAAGTGTGAAAACCCTAAAAGCAGAGACCATTCAGCTTCTATTTTGCATTTTGCTATAAGGCATTATTTTTAGGGCTGGGCGTTGACACAAATTTTACAATTTGATTTAAAAACAAGCTTGTGATTCGATATAGATTAATTTGGATATACACTATACTGCCAAAAATATTGGGACACCCCTACAAATCATTGAATTCAGGTGTTCCAATCACTTTCATGGCCACAGATGTATAAAATCAAGCACCTAGGCATGCAGACTGCTTCTACAAACATTTGTGAAAGAACCCAAGACCTCCAAACTTCGTGTGGCCTTTAGATTAGCTCAAGAACAGTGCGTAGAGAGCTTTATGAAATGGGTTTCCATGACCGAGCAGCTGCATCCAAGCCTTACATCACCAAGTGCAATGCAAAACGTTGGATGCAGTGGTGTAAAGCATGTCACCACTGGACTCTACAGCAGTGGAGACGTTCTCTGGAGTGACGAATCACGCTTCTCTATCTGGCAATTCAATGGATGAGTCTGGGTTTGGTGGTTGCCAGGAGAACGGTACTTGCCGGACTGCATTGTTCCAAGTGTAAAGTTTGGTGGAGGGGGGATTATGGTGTGGGGTTGTTTTTCAGGGGTTGGGCTTGGCCCCTTAGTTCGGGTGAAAGGAACTCTTAATGCTTCAGCATACCAAGACATTTTAGACAATTTCATGCTCCCAACTTTGTGGGAACAGTTTGGGGATGGCCCCTTCCTTTTCCAACATGACTGTGCACCAGTGCACAAAGCAAGGTCTATAAAGACATGGAAAGACAAGGCCTGCACAGAGCCCTGACCTCAACCCGATAGAACACCTTTGCAATGAATTAGAGCGGAGACTGTGAGGCAGGTCTTCTTGTCCAACATCAGTGTCTGACCTCACAAATGCTCTTCTAGAAGAATGGTCAAAAATTCCCATAAATACACTCCTAAACCTCGTGGAAAGCCATCAAAGGGTGGGCCAACTCCATATTAAACCCTACAGATTAAGAATGGGATGTCATTTAAGTTCATGTGCATGTAAACTTTTAGCAATATAGTGTATATCAGGAACAGTATATGGAACATTTTTAATACAGGGAGTCAAGTTGGTACCACATTACAATAATATTGAAGGTTAAAATTAACTGATTTGTATACAAAATACTTAAATTACACACATTAGTTTTTTATAATAATAAAGTTAAAATACTAACTTTGTGTTTCTATTCCAATTAGATTTTTTAAATATAAACATTTAAATGGTGGCTGTCAAAAAAAATGGATTTATTCAAACATATTAAATATTGTGTAACAGTAAAGAATATATAATATGGTGCATAGCCTGTATTTAGCAACACTCTCTTCTCTAGCTGAATAACAAGTTCATGGTCACTGAATGGCTTTTCTGAGGTAAATGTAACATTATGTGACATTGTTCACAAGCTGTTTTACTGATGTTTGTTTTCCGCGATTGAAACACTGATTGAGCGATTACCTGAGACATGGATTTCGGTAAATTGTAAATTTTTCAACATACCTTCTGATTCATGTTTATTTTGTGCTGTAACTAGTAGCAAAGCAGAAGAGATGATACGTTCACATGCGTTTCGCTTGATCTGAGGTGGCTTCAAAGATGTCACACCACATTAAAGAGTGCCAAAACTGTATTTATTGAATTTTATTGACTTTGTTTCATATCAAAAAAGTAACAAAGCACAAAGCTTATTGTGATTTATGGATGGTAGGCACGCTACAATATTCTGTTCATTCATCAACTGAAAACAGCATAGACTGAAAGATCGATTCTTGGGATTTCGATATCGGTTCATAAAAATGAAAATCGATTAAAATCAAGAAATCTCTATTTTTTTACCTAGCTTAATTATTTTTATTACAAATTATATTATTATATCAATTTAAGAGACAGTTTGAAATATTAAATGTTAATTTTAACTTTAGTCTACATTTATTTCCAGGTTTTAATTAAGCAGATTTCAATATGGAATTTTGGACCTCATTGTATATTTAATAGCTCAAATCATCAAAAATGTTTTGACAACTCAGTAATCACTTAAGCACAATGATTATTCAGTCAAAAAAAGACAAATGTAATAGCTATCTTGAAGCTCTTATACTACTAATATAATACAGTGCATCCGGAAAGTATTCACCACGTTTCACTTTTTCCACATTTTGTTATGTTACAGCCTTATTCCAAAATTGATTAAATTCACTTTTTTTTTCCTGACTAGTCTCCCAGTTCCTGCCACTGAAAAACATCCCCACAGCATGATGCTGCCACCACCATGTTTCACTGTAGGGATGGTATTGGCCAGGTGATGAGCGGTGCCTGGTTTCCTCCAGACATGACACTTGCCATTCAGGCCAAAGAGTTCAATCTTTGTTTCATCAGACTAGAGAATTTTGTTTCTCGTGGTCTGAGAGAACTCCAGGCGGGCTGTCATGTGTCTTTTACTGAGGAGTGGCTTCCATCTGGCCACTCTAACATACAGGCCTGATTGGTGGAGTGCTGTAGAGATGGTTGCTCTTCTGGAAGGTTCTCCTTTCTCCACAGAGAAACGCTGGGGCTCTGTCAGAGTGACCATCGGGTTCTTAATCACCTCCCTGACTAAGGCCCTTCTCCCCCGATCGCTCAGTTTGACCGGGCGGCCAGCTCTAGGAAGAGTCCTGGTGGTTCCAAACTTCTTCCATCTACGGATGATGGAGGCCACTGTGCTCATTGGGACCTTCAATGCTGCAGACATTTTTCTGTACCCTTCCACAGATCTGTTCCTCGATACAATCCTGTCTCGGAGGTCTACAGACAATTCCTTGGACTTCATGGCTTTGTTTGTGCTCTGACATGCACTGTTAACTGTGGGACCTTATATAGACAGGTGTGTGCCTTTCCAAATCATGCCCAATCAACTGAATTTATCACAGGTGGACTCCAATCAAGTTGTAGAAACATCAAGGATGATCAGTGGAAACAGGATGCACCTGAGCTCAATTTTGAGTGTCATGGCAAAGGCTGTGAATACTTATGTACATGTGATTTTTTTGGGGGTTTTATTTTTAAATAATTTACAAAGATTTCAAACAAACTTTTCACGTTGTCATTATGGGGTATTGTTTGTAGAATTGAGGAAAAAATAATGAATTTAATCCATTTTGGAATCAGGCTGTAACATAACAAAATGTGGAAAAAGTGAAGCGCTGTGAATACTTTCCGGATGCACTGTACAAATAAAGATTCCTCTTAACAGCTAGTAAGTTAAACACAACATTGTAACATAGAAGCTTTGCATCAAAAGGTTTTGCTGTGATTTTACTTTGCATTTCCATTAAATAACTAAATATTTGAATACATACAGTAACTGAAACAGGGTTTTCTAGTGAATGAGTCTTAAAGAGACTCAAAATACTTTTTGTTGTATAAAGCACAGGAGGTTTCCTTTGTGAAAACATGTACCAAAAGGTTTCATGAGACATTTTTAGCTGTTTGTTCCTCATTTATTAGATGCTAAATCATTCATCCTGAAGCCAGTTCAATATAACTGTATTTCACCTTCCTTGGCTTCAAGGAAAACACTGCATGTCTTATTAAAAGCGTGTTGTCTGATTGGTTTCCAGCGGCACCACTGAATATGCTGAGATCATCAATCTTCAATGCAGGGCTGATTTGCATAAAATATACATTTATTCATTAGACAGATCAAGTCTCAGCCATAGAGGATGAACAGTACTTTGCATGTGGCACACTTTACACTGAAATAAAAATAGCCTATAAATATTACATTTTGGGAGGAGAAATTAGAAACAGACTTGAGAAAAAAATCCAATACTTGGTTCGATATTTGAAATCATTTTTCCTGTGATAACATATTTTTTGAACATCAAAACAAAGGTAGTTACGTACTCCTTATTGTTATTGTTACAGTTACTCAAACCCTTAAGTTAGCTTAAAAATCCGTTGCTTGTTTTAAGAAAGGAATTAGCTAGTTGTTAGTTGGCTAAAATTAGATCAAATAAAGGCTTTTTCAATATTATGGTGGCGAAAGCAGAACTGAACAAATATCAGCAATCAGCTAATCTAGTGACTTTAGGTAGAGTACAGTGGGATCACGCTGCGTTGCATGTGTGTTACATCATTCTGGTCTCAAGGTGTATATACGAATTCTATGAAATCGTAGAGTCTTCTAGAGTACAGTCTTGTGTGTTTTATATAAAAATTCTTAATTTGACAGAAACAGGTTGCAGTAGGGTTGCAGTAGTTAAATATGGTTAAAAATAACACGTGTAACCTGCATCAGTTAAGAATGGCAACAGAATGTATTCACATCCTTTCTTAGAGGGCAAATTAAATATGCAAGGCTTGACCAATGCCTGAACCTTGGCATTCGTCAGTTTATAGATCACTTTAAGCTTTCAGTGATCCTCTTAACCAAGTTAACAGCTCATCATTCTACCGCCTACGTGATACAAACAGACGAAGGGATTGAATCCAAAGGTTGAGGGAAGAAACACCGTATGATGCTGCTATAGATACTCAGCTAGCTTTGAATAAAGTTCTAATTGGCATCAGACAGTGTTAGAGCAACATGTTACAAGTCATGTTACGTAATGAGATCACTTTTATCAAGTTAAATGCATAGAGAAATCAGCAAGGATGCATTAAATTAATCAAAAGTGACTGTAAAGTCTTTTACATTGTTAAAAAAAAATCTATTTTAAATAAATGCTATACTTTTGAAATTTGTATTCATCAAAAAACCTGGAGGAAAGTATAAAAGTTTCCACAAAGGTATTAAGAAACACAATTGTTTTTAACATTGATATAATGTGACACTGAAGTAAAGAGTAATGATGCTGAAAATGTATTTTCGCATCACAGGAATACATTACATTTTAAAATAAATTAAATAGAAAACAGTTATTTCAAATTGTAATAATGTTACACAATATTGCTGTTTTACTGTATTTTTTTTTTCAAATGCAGCTCTAGCAAACTTCTTTCAAAAACATTTAAACCAAACCCAAACTTTTGAACAGTCTGTAAACTATAATATCCAAGTTAATTTTTCAAATAATTAATGCACACTACACTACCCTAACGCTCAAAATAATGAATTGGTTTGAGTCGAGCCAACTCAAATGAAACAAATTAGTTAAATCAAATTAACTTGAGTATTTAGAACTTTATTTTTCTTTTGAGTTCACAAAACTGACACATTTTAATTAATCTGAATTGTTTCATTGTTTTAAGTTTTATGAACTTGTTTCTTTTAGTTTAGGCAAACTTAAATTTATCTGAAACTGGGCTGAGATTTATATTTCCCAGCATGCTTTGCCATGACACTCAAAAAGGACAGTAAATGCTAAAATTAAGTGTTATATAATGTTTTCGGGGCAAGATTAATGTTAAGTGGGAGATAGTGTTTAATGTTTTGTTATATTCGTTTAGAAGAGTTTCTGTTATGTTTTTTTTGTAGGGATACCATTATGGTGACAAGTGGAGCATGATCTTAGTTTGAGAACAGATGTTAAAGGTTTTATATTGCTGTACTCATTCAGCAAGTGCTATGCTAATGCTAATGCTAATGCTAATGCTATTAAAGCATTGTGTCACCAATTAGCAAGGTAGCATTTATTGAATTAGATAGCTTAGTCAAGTTTCCACTACAAAAAGATTTAAATTGAGATTACGTGATAATTTTAAGTTAAATGAATGAATTAGGGCACTCAAATATTTCAAGTTAAGAGAAATTAAAAATGTATGTATACAAAATTCTGCTTACTTAAACTTTACATTTCTTAACTTAAAAAATGTGATGAAAATATTTTTGAGTTTTGCCAACTTATTCGGGTTTACAGTGTATGTGTGAGCATGTGTATTTGTATAGAGTAGTGTTGTAATCAAGACCACCTAATCTGAGACCAAGTCGAGACCAAGACCAAGGCAGGGCGAGACCGAGTGAAGACCAAAACCAGACCAGCACTCCTTAAATTCATAAAAATCCACTTTGCCGCCTGAGAAATGACTTATTACAATAAATATAATTAGAATAAGACACTATATAAAGCTGTTACCAATTAAATTAAATCATTAACCACAAAATTCATCTTTGCACTGCAGAGGTGGGACAGAAGGTGCTTCTGAATTGGCAAATTACAAATGCAGAAATAATGTTGAGAAAAAAAAATTGAAGTTTGTATAAAAGCAATTTGCAGGTATGATCAAGTTTGTGAAAGCAGCTCTCTTGCTTGTGATATTGCTTAATTATTTCACATGTTATAATATAAAAATCCAGATCTCATACAAGTACTTTTTTGCAACAATATCTTGAATTTTGTAAACATTTGTATTCATTTTGGTGACATTTTTGACACAATCCCTCATTAACTTCTGAACCGGCACAATAAATAAATCAGATATAAGAAATAAGTTATTGATTGCATCTGAAGCAGTAAGTTTTACATCCAATCATATTAATGATGTTAATAAACAAATCAGACAATGCACCGGCAATTTAGTAATATCCCAGCAATTGTGGTCTTGACTGGTCTTGAAACAAAATCCTGAGTCCTATAAGTCTGAGGCAGAGGCCAAGACCTTCAAAAAAATGGACTGGTCTCAAGTACTACAACACTAGTATAGAGTGTATCATGCTTTTGTAGAGCAAAACATTTTCTTTCAGATTTACATTTGAAAAACTTTAAAATACTGTTGATTAATGAAAATAAATCCAAGTGTGTCCGTGGAATCCTGTTGTACTTGTTATTTGAGGTGGACAAAATAACAAAATTAAAATAATATAATAATTGTTTTTGCTCTACTACTACTTTGCTATACTTACTGTATATTACCCTATAAGTTCTATATAGGGTAACATAATAGAAAATAAGCACATTCATTTCCATAATGTAATTTAATTAGTTACATTATTTCAGTTAACCTAAATAAACCAGCTTAAACTTCTGCTTTAAAGAAAGAAAGGCAAGAATATCATTATCTATAAATAATTTAATTGTTAACCACTGACAATCTGAATAATGCAAGTCTTCATAGTTACATCTCGTTTGACATACATCTGTGATATAGTCACTTTTCTAGGTGCATGCATAATTATAAATCAAACAAAAAAGCTAAATATCATCAGAAAGACCTACTGATTCACTTTAAGGTGTATAAGAAGCTTGAGCTATTTAAAATGGACAAATATGAAGAAGCAATCAAAATAACATGAGTAAATAAATATCAGCAAATCAAAGTAACGGACATGCTGCTGAAATTTTGGATCATTCGCACGCATGTTGGATTGGAGCACAGGGACTGAAACGCCTACAAATGCACAAGTGGATGGAACCACAGCAATTTGTGGGACACAAAAGCACCGGAGCTGCTCTAGTGCTTCGGTTGCTCTGAAGCACAATGTGTCCACTGTATGAGGCTTATGTTTCACAGGACAGGCCGTGATATCTGATACTACACTGCAAACCACATTCTGTTGTACAACTAATACAGTGATCTTCAGTGCTCTACAGTACATGCAACAAATCTTCTTACGATAACAGAGCAGCTGCATGGAGTCTGCATATGGTCTAGTTGTGAGAAAAAAAAGTATTTACTTAGTATTATGATCATTATCTTTTAATGCTGTAAAAGCAGTGCAAATTCAGGGAAGGTTTCCCATATTAGACGGCACTATTTAATGTTTTTCACACATAAACAAAAAAAAAACATTTTGTTCTCACAAAAACTAGACAGGCTCTGGAGACATGCATCCTGTAAGTAGTTTACAGAGAAAAATGTGTGAACCTTCCTTCATATTAGAATGGCCCCTCTGTCTCCTAACCTTTCCTTTCTTCTTATAAGAGAGAGCAGCATTGGGTCAAGTGATTAAACTGGGTATATTGTAATGGATATGTTTTCTCACAATTGAAGGCTAAGGTGGGAGATTACCAGACAATTGATTCGCTGGAATGGGGGGGAAACCGGCTATGCGAAAATGATAACCCACACAGGTCAAGAATCAACCTTTGCGTCCATAAACAGAGCTGCAATTAAAACTCCCAGCTAAAACCCACCTAAAAGAACAAACAGGCGAGTTAGTTAGATAGCGGAGCTAAAATTATCCACCAGGGCCCTTCTCACGGTGAAATATTTGAGGAAGATTATTTCTCTAAATGACTTTTGGCAGTGAACTACTTTCCACAAAGAACCCAAGTTTCACAGGAAAATATATTGTATGTCACTCACTATGTCAGAAAAAAAATAGAAGGAATTACCTTATTTAATGTAATGTATGCTAAGTTTAAATGTCTGTCCAGTTCAGAACTAAAATATATGATGTAAAGACATAATTAGCTGTAGTCTTTTGAATAGAGTCTCCTGTAATCAGGAGTCAGGACATTTTAATAATCCCACTTATAAACATTAAATACATCATCTTACAGCAGTCACAAACATATGGTAATTAACTTTTACTACACTGATAAATCAGTCCTGCATTAACATATTGCAAGAAAGGAATCATTTGCTTGATTGAAAACAGCTTTTAAAGACTACGCCGAAAGAAACCGCTGTGCGTTCAAACACTTACATGACTCACACTTATGCACACACACACACACACACAGAAGATGGATTCCTCAAACCCATTCACTCATCATTAAAGCTGTATTTCTTCTTACGTTTTAAAACTCTACCTCTTGATCTTGTTTGCAAATTTACATTCACAAGCAAATGACACACATACTGTACGCAGCTGTTTATAAAATATAAAATGTCTAAAGAACAATTGTATAGTTGTTGTTTTTTTTCAAATTATATTTATTGGCATTTTTGAACATTAGAACAGGTGCAAATAAACATTAGGAATAAACAGGTGAATGACTAATAAAAGAAAAAAAGAATGAAAAAATAATAAACATTACAGGACATTTAACAAAACTAAAACATACAATAAAATAAGTTAAACATACATTTTGATACATCACAGTTGAATAATTGTATAGTAAATAAAAAAGTGGAACATTGTGTGAAGAGAAAGTGTTAAAAAATATCTCAGTTTGGAATAATTGTAAACTTTTGCCCCTTTAAACAGTTTCTGTACCTAAAATAAATAAAAGACTTGGATCTTTTAATTTTAAGGAGCAGCACTGGAGACAAGATGAACAGGGTGTGTTCTTGCCCAGATAAATGCATTACATCATCAAGGCCAGGGCAATGAGGAGAAATTAGCTGGGTGAAATATGAGAGGAGAGAGCGACTCACATCTTGGTTAACCTCTCTTAATTAACATCACTCGGCTCAGGAGTCCTCATTAAAGATGTGCCAAAGATTTATCAGACCTTATTTGCCTAATAGGGACCTGACTGAGGAGGTCTAGGCCCCAGTTGAGGTCACAAAGGTTAAAGAAAAAAGGTCCACGGCAATGAAATGCCAAAATATAATCTGTCTCTCGAAGTGGAGCACGCACAGAAACACAAATGCAACGGGATACAAAAATCTTTTTTTTTTTCATTGCAGTTTGCCAGTCGTGAATTGCATGAAAGAAACCCCTTTGTTTCTCAAGAAATTAAACAATACACCAAATCAATATATTTACTTCAAGCATTAAAACATTCAAAATTCCTTGAGCTTTTGAAGTCTGATTTTATACTTTTTTTTTAAATGTCAAAAGCATACAGAAACTGCAAGGTATTTTTTATTTATGTTTATTTATTGGTTTATGTAATAAAATAAAATGAATAAAAATGTTATATTACCAAATTAATATTATATTATATTATTAACACTGACCTTAAAAAAATATTATTATATTCTTCTGTCAAGTGTAAAAGCTGCCTCTTGAAAAAATACAATTGTACAGTAAAAGAGAGGTTTACATTAGATAGTGGTAAAGGGACAGATTTTTGAGTTGGTCCAGGGAGAGCTGTGAATATTTATGAAGGTCAGAGATGAATTGTTTATCATTGACTCAAAGGTAAATGTCCTGCCATTCCAAGGACTTTCAGCCGGCTCCTCTTACTGTCACTGTGCCATGTGTCGGTGTGTGTGTGTGTGTGTGTGTTTGTACGTGTGTCCGTGCGCTTTTAACAGCTTGAGCAGGCAGCCGGACGGTTTCCTGTGTTTGTGAGCGAGCGTTGTCGGCCCCCTCTCCCTCTCCTGCGAAGCTATTATTCTGTCAGGAGCTGCAGTGTTTTCCTGAGGAAAGGAAGTTATTTCATTTCCAGCTTTTGTCTAGGACTGAATGCGAGCGGCGCTCTTTCAGCAATATTCGCTCGTTTCAACTCCCTTCTCCATCCGAACAAAAATATACACCCCCTGTCTTGGTCCAATAACTCACGTTGGGCCCAGAAAAATAGCCACTTCCTCAATTGGTTTAATTTCCCTCACCAGATTCTGGACGGCCGTTTCTCCTGGCCTCAGCGGATCCTTATCTTGCGTTTTCCATCAGGTCTACAGGACCTTGCCAGTGGAATCACCCAAGAGAGAGAGAGAGAGGCCCGGATGGGAGCGTCCCAGTCTGCTTAGCGCAGGCCAAAAGGAAGCCTGTAGCAGCACAATAAACTATGGATTGATATTCGCTTATGTACCGAAGACTGCCTGTTCTTTTCCAACTAACCTTGTGCAACCAGCTCATTATATACAGGCAAGTTTAATACAACAGTCTTGTTACATACATCACATTTTGGGATGATAAAACAGCCTTTTTGAGAGTTAAGCCGAATGACATCACCTCATAAGTGAGCGATTGCCTGTGGTCGAGCCCTTGATCATGCTGTGTTGATGATGGGGTTACACTGGACTCTTATTTAGCGTGGCTCATTACATAACCAGCACTTGACCCATTTCATGCGGCTCTGCATTTTAAGCCATTTGACCACATGTCCTGAATTCACAAATCATCCCCGTCCACCCGCCCCTCTGGCAGCTCCTCCTACTGTATACGGCAAATCAAAACAGCCCTCTGCGAGGACAAAAATGTCCAAGGAAGTGAAATCTAATCTTTTACTACAATGTTTATAGAGAGTTTACACAATATTTATAGAATTTATTACAATGGTAGAATATTTACCTTTTCATATGTATTTATTTTCACAAGAGCAGCTTCAAAAAAGGCATTATTTCCATTTTAAACAAAGAAGGACGGCCTAATTTAAGCTAAACTGTAAAAATCGGAAACATTTTCTATTTCTAAAGGATCATGTGACACTGAAAACTGGAGTAATGATGCTGAAAATTCAGCTTTGCAATGAGACTTTAGCCTCGTTCACACTGTCAGTACAAATCTGTTTTTGTGCATATCCGATTGGAATCCGATCAGATTTAGCAAGTGTGAACAGCAAAAAAAAAAAAAAAATCACCTTTCTGGAAATCTGTTTCAGTCTGACCGCACTGATCAGATTTTGCGTGGTTTATGTGACTTTCTCATGGCACATAAAATGCAAACGTTATATGAAAGAAGCTGAAAGTCACTGCAGAAACAAGTTTGTGTTGTTGCAAAGTCGCGGACGAGCAGAAAATGACAATATAACAGAGACATGTTTTGAAACCGGTGGAGACGACCGGCCTCCTACGTTTCTGCCGCTGCTTTAATAGATGCAGCAGTCCAGCGCGGCGGCTACACATTTCCATGTTGTAAATAAGAAACCTAATGTAAGGTGTTTACATTATTGTAAATAATGCAGATATTACGGCAAACTAAGAGCGCAACGGGACACACAAATCAGATTCGAACATTTGCGATGCAAACAAAACTGTGGGTAAACTGTTCTTATACTTAGTCTAATTGCTATCTTGCCCAGTTGCACCCAGCTGTTAAGTGGTCCAATATGTGTTCACATGGGCTCAGTAATAAGTCATTAGCACTTAGCTCAGCAGCTAGGCCAGTTTTGGAAAAACAGCCTGATGCTAATGTGAAAATATAAAGGATCTGAAGGTCACAGACTTGGTTTTGACAGGCGCTTGCTCAGACACTCACAGATACAGGCAGCATTGTGGCAAAATGTCAAGGCAGTTATACATTAAAAAACACAGATTCAAATCAAAAGAACATGGATTATTTTGTGCTCCTTATAATTTCATGCTAAAATATGAAGTTATTGAAATGCTATACAAGAGTGTGAGTTCGACTGCTCTGTTAGTGTGGTTCATTTGAATAAGTTTGAACCCTGCCATCCGATCCCTGTTGCGCACACCAAACAAGCAGGCCAAGACCGATGAAAGGATGAGCCTTGGTCCATTCCAACGAGCTCTGGTGCGGTTCGAATGAAATATGAATGGAACACGGACCAAAGACATGTCACATGTACAAGATGTGACCCCAAAAAGGACAGAATGCTCAAGCATGCCTGTTTTTGTCATCACAGTCACGATGTTGCCCATCACAGTTCGGTACAGGCGTCTCCTAGCAGCAGATCTTCGTTTATATGTGTGACGGAGGGATTCCTGTCGCTGTTTTGACTCCTTTACCCATTTTATAAGCTAAATACAGTTAAACCTACCGAATAATGACACTGTGATAACTTGTGACCTTAGAATAGTATCCATAATAATACTCAACGTCTCACTAAAGTGAGTGAAAATAAACCAGCCGACAGTTTCTTCCCTTCCATAATCCCCGGCTCTCCGTTCCTGTCCACCTATTTGCACAATATATGACCTGTCTTGCTATGGAGGGGAGCAGACACATTAAGAGCAATGAAGCTAATGATATCAGAGCACTCTGCAGAGCACATCAGTGCACAGGGATGACAAACCTGTCAAGTGGCATAATCTAAGAGGCAATCGTAACATCCTCAGAAAACCATAGAGCTGCATCCCCTTCCTCCCTCCCCCTCTACCTACAATCCCCTAATAATGGAGCATCCATAAATTCCAGGTCTACCGCAAGACAGCAGGTTCACATGTAATAGCCAATGGCATGGAGGGATGATAAATACAGGGGAAAATGGTTGTCAGACTGGGAGCCCGGGACCTTGTTACAGAGTCTTAATTTTCGCCCATGCCCAGGCACTCTTTATCACCAGCTTGTTGCGAGGTGATGTCTTTTTTATTCTCCCTGTGATGGAGTTTGGGTGTCATCTGATGTCCTTTCAGTGGAGCCCAATGTGCTGCTCTCTCAGGATCCTGACTCTCAGCAGATTTACGGCTAGGTGTTTGGTAGGGTTGCCTAAAAGCTTGTTTAAGGTGAACTTCTTTTGTACTTTTTCAACTTCTGAAAATGAGAATAATCGGTTATACTTTATTTTGATGGTCTACTATCTATAAGTAACTTTGCAACTACATGTCAACTAAACTACTCTCAGAGTATTAGTAGACTGTTAGGTGTTCGCAAATATTAAGCAGACAGTCTACTAATACTCTAATGAAAGTTAGTTGACATAGTAGACATAGTTCCAAAGTTTGGATGGATGGATGGATGTAGTGTTGTCAAATACCAGCATTTCCCTGTTGAACAGATTCTTAAACACCTCTAATTGGCCATTGTGTTCACATGCTCAACATATATGTCTGTGATTGGCTACAATGATCAACGCTCTTCACAGAGTGCTTCAATGACGCTTCCTCTTCACCAGGCGCTTACACAGATACACACGGGAGCGTTTGAAATCAGGAGTCTATCAGCGGATCCATCTATCAGTGGATATACTAGGGATCCGCTGATGGACCCCCCTTTCAAAAACTCCCGTGTATATCTGTGTAAGACTGAGAGTCATTGAAGCACTCGGTGAAGTGCGTTGAACATTGTAGCCAATCACAGATATATATGTTGAGCACGTGGACACAATGGCCAATAAGAGACAAATATATTGAGCATGTGGACACAATGGCCAATCAAAGACATATATGCTGAGTGCGTGAACACAATGGCCAATCTGAGGCGTTTAAGAATCCGTTCAACACCATTCAAAATAGGGGAATGCTGGTATCATCACATTTTTTTAAATTTCGGTACCAAGTCGGTACTTTTGACAACACTGGATGGATGGATGGATGGACGGACGGACGGACGGACGGAATGAAATTCTAGGGTTAAAGTTGCAACAGCACTTTTTACTGAGTAAAAAAATAGATACATATATGTTTTTTCCTACCAGGATTTTCCAAAGATTGCCCTTGTCTGCAATGGTATAGCCAAACCAGTCTGAAATTTACTCATTAGTCAAGTCAACATTGCTATGTTCCGCAATGTTGTTATAGGGCTAGAGAGCCACACATGGTTTACACTTTTTGGGGAAATTAATCGAAACTGAGAATGTATTTAATTAGACCAAATCAGGTTGAAGTGTATCATACATAGCTCAGCAGTTTATAAAACATGAGAAAATGCACCCAAGTTTTACTGCTTTGCAATTAAACAGAGAAAAAAAAAGAGGTGTTTGGTTTGTGTTTGGTACAATGACCCAGCTTCAACATCTGAAAGAACAGTGACAAGAGAGCAGCAAAAAGCCGAGGCTGGAGCAGAGGGAAGGTTATCATGTCACCAGGTGTCAGGACTCGAGCCCATAAAGCGTATTACACCAGACCTCAGAGAAAGAAAGAGAGCGAGAAAAAGAGGGAGGGAGTGAAGGGCTAGAGAAAACTGCTATTGACCTTTGTGGAAGAAAGCTGACATCATAAAGTGCAGTCTGCTGGCGACCAAATGGGAATGCCATCGCAGATTAAGGACTTTTTAAATTATGCATTTGGTTCAGACTCCCAGGGCGAGGCTGGTGTATGAGAGATGGAGCCGTGAGAATATAATGCATTTAGTGGCAGTCTGCTAAAGTAGGAGATACTCCAGAGAGCGGCTAACTAACTGGGGTTTGCACAGGGAGGGCGAGTTAAGTGAGGTTGGTCATCAATAATAGTGTGTTAAACTATATGGGGTGTTTCACTAATTAATACTAAACTGTCAAATTATGGTGAAGCAGTGATTTAACAACACCGAGATGTGGTGTGTGTGCGCACATGCATATGTGTGTGCCTTTTTTTTGGTGCGTCAAAGGAACCATGGGCTTTCTCCAAGATGAATGCCGAACTAAACTAATTAAGCTCCCAGCATGCATGCCACACACATACCTGCTGTTTGTATTGTGTTGGCATCTTAGATTTAAATATTAAAAACAATATTTTCTTTATAAAGCGTATATTAGGCTCAGGATCATTCGTTGACCCAATTTTTTGAGTTTTTTTTTTTAAAAGGAAAGATTAATACTGTAAATTAGCTAATTCTGCTCAATGCTGATGGCTTTAAATTAACTACATAGTTAGCAACACTTTATGATAATAACAGATTAAACAAAAATTATTTTAGTAGAGTCATTAACAAACATTGGATAATACATTTTATTAACAGATCATTAATTCATTCACATTTAAATATGATTATATGAACACGTATTAAAAAATAAGTCAATATATAATATATTATAATGTAATATATTTTGTATTAAATTATACACTACCCGGCCAAAAAAAAAGTTGGATTTAAATAGGCAAATGCTTAAGAGTCTATGATTGAATCATATTGCAGTGATTATTATGTTTCTAGCATGTTATATGTTTGGCAACAGTTTTTCTAACCCTAATTGATGGAGAGTAGCTGTTCATTTCTTAAAGAATTTCTTGACCAAACGAAGAAGAACTTGACCAAAAATTGATGCACCTCTTGATGGAAATAAATGTTGTGATGATATTTCTATCAAGAGGTGCATACATTTTTGGTCAAGATCTTGTATTGACAATGCAAGAGTCCAGCACTCTGTGAAGTCTCCTCCAGCACATCCCAAAGACTTTCAATGAATTTAAGGTCTGGACTCAGAGGAGCCAATTCATGTGTGGAAATGATTCTTCATGCTCCCTCCCAACCATTCTTTCACAGTTTGAGCCTGATGCATCTTGACATTTTCATCCTGGAATATGGCCGTGATGTGTCTTCCTACATGGTTGTTTAAGAAATGTAAAGCTACACACTCCATCAATTAGGGTTAGAAAAACTGTTGCCACACATATAACATGATAGAAGCATAATAATCACAGCAATAATGATACAATCATAGACTCTTAAGCATGTGCAACTTTTTATATTAATATATTATTATATTATATTAAATTAATTACACTGTATTATTATATTATATTATTATAAACATGCATTAACTCATGATCATTATTTTTAAAGTTTTTAGTACTGTTTGTTAATGTAATAATAAAATAATGAATACATTAATTAATTAAAAAAAAAAAAAATTTAATATTAAATAATCTAAAGTGTTATATGAATTTCAGCTAATTAGCTTAAGTACTTAAAGTATTAATTTATTACTAGTTTATGAATAGTTTTATTAATGTGTGTGAGGTAAAGGACGGGTCAGCAGGGCTGGAACAAAGGCTGTGCATATGGGTTGTTGACCTTGTGAGTAAGGGGTGAATTTAGGGAGAGGTTAATTGTTACCATAAAGAAAATGAAATCCGCAGTGTACAGTAATTCATAGCCTTCTTATTGCAAGTAATGCTGTTCGGGGCGCTGACGGCCGTGGGATCATCTGGGAGTCACTGTGCTGGGCTTCCGGAGGATATGAGGGGATATAAGGTTCAAATATGTCCACTTCAAGACCAAACCGCTGCTGAGTCGCTAATTGCTTCAGAGTTAACATACGGCCTCATTTGCTGCGAACAATTATTCAGTCTAAGTAGATTTTTAGCCTTTAAAAAAATTTAATAAATTATCTGAATACTGTATAATTGCATGTTACATATATCAAATGATTAAAACTATATTTTAGGGCATAGAAAAAGTGCCAGTATGCAAGACCGTAACCATGTTTTGAACACTGAAATTATTTAATCCAAAGGAATTAAATAATTTAAGGATTAAAAGGGATTTAAGGGAATGCCATGAATCTTGTAAATGATAGCATATTTTCAATTCAAAAGGGTGAAATTTCATAAAATTGAATCACATCACTGGATATTACTGTCAGCCGTTAAACATTTCTATCATAAAACAGTTGTCAAAAATGTAATGTTTAGCGACTTACATCTTACCACACACTCTTTCACTGTTATAACTAAAGCGCTGTACTGGAATTCATACTCGTCTTCTGTGAACAGGACCACCTCCATTGATTTGATTGGCCATCTCAATCATTTTGACATTCACGAATGCTCTTACACCGTTGAGGCAGATCAGTTTATAAAAAAAATTGTCATCCTAATGTCAACCAGATCTGTGCGTAATGGAGTGCAGCAGAGCAGCATGGAGAATATCAATTATTGGGGGAGACAATTTGGAAATTTATAATTACTGACAGGGACTTGTCCATCTCAATGTGGTGGTTACAGCCCTGCTAGTATGGGACAATGACTAACTCTACATGTCCCTTTTCACAACAAACTGACTGTGTTTAAAGGAGCCACCCAGCTACATTCCCCTCCGTCAATGGAAAAGAGAAGTTTTGCAAACATTAGCAACTTGGATGTTCAACACATGTCTGACCTTTCCAAATGCCATGAAAAAGTAGAGATTCCAGTAGAAAAGGGAAACGGGAAAAGAATAAAAGAAAAGAAAGAAAAAAAAAACGAAAACGTGATAATGTGATATCTCTGACTTCTGGGGGTGTCTGCCGTTTCAGAGGGATTTCTAAAGGTCACGATGAGGGGGAAAAGTATATTCCTCTGATGAAAGTGGCCCAGAATTTATAAGATCCCCAGGATCCAGTGACAAGAAAGAAAGAAGAAAGAAAAACTTCAAATCTAAATGATCCCTTCCATGTACAATCAATACCATGAAAGGTAAAATGTGCACTGGTTATTTAAAGAGATTCTCAACCTCCTCCATTCTTCTTTCACTCTATATAGTCTTACACACACACACACACACACTTTTAGTAATGGAAAATAAATCTTCAGATGAATCTCCTTCTTGTATTGCATTGACTAACTATATTTTTGTGACATTTGGTCAAAATGAATAATTTCTGTGGTGATGTGCACCCTGGGGATGAATAGAAAAGAAATGAATGGGCTATTAAGGGAATATAGAAATCCCTTAATTCATACTTAAGGAAGAGGTGGATTTTCTGTAAACAAAGAGCAGGTTAAGAGGAGACCAGAAGCTGTTAGGATTAATTTATTGACTGGAACTCCACGGTATTCTCTATTCATAACTTACAGTTCTAATTAAAGTTGTGAATAATAATCCATAATAGTCTGTTCTCTATCTAAGTTAAAACAAAGGTGCAATAATGACTTTTAAATGGATGTAAAACAATTTACAAACGTCCCCAATGTGCCTTAAATTCAGTGAATAGTACAGAACAATATGGCCAGTATTAACAGTAGAACTACGTATCTGTCTTATTTTCTAAATCGCAAACAGAAGGTTATCATTTAAATAATAATAATAACTACTATTAGTAGTAGTAGCAGTAGTGGTAGTAATAATAACAACTTAATAATAATAATAATAATAATAATATTATTACTACTACTCACATATTTGCTTTGCAGTCACTGACGTTATAGTCTCATTACAAGTTTGTGCAGAAATGATTGTGCGCTAAGCTGTGGATTTCCATTTCTCAGGCCACTCGACTGTGCACGACAAGGGTTGCCTGATATTTAATGTGTTTTTTATTTGGGAAGATGAAAGGGCTGTGGGATTTCTCACACGCCTGTGGGTTGTCAGTGCTAATAGAAAAGATTGGTGAATTGGTCGGAATCCGGGAGCAGAGTCGTTTTGTTAATCCTGCTCCTCGGTGCTGTGCTGAGACTGCTTGTATTTACATATGCAGAGGATCCCGCTGTTTCGAGAGCTCCATTCAGCAGACAGCGCAATTAATCATCCCCAAATCCTCCTGCCGTGCAACAGACGACCCCAGTCCGACGTGCTGCCACGGAGAGAGTGCAGGTGTGAATCAAGTTGCTCGAAACACTCCTCCCAAGTCAGTGCTTTCTTTTTTTGTGATTCCCTATCTATCCTTTTACTCATCTTTCAGCAAAGTTCAATCTGCAAATGACCTTGGAATGTAGTCATGCACTGCTCTGGAAGACAGTACTGTTGATGCACTTTTAAGTTTTTAGAGCATGCTATTTTCATGCCAGCAAATGCATTACCAAGTTAATGTACTGTACGTAGCTACATATTATTTTTTTATTAAATGCATGGATTATTAAGCATATTCATCACAAGACCTCTTACTGTATATATTTGTTCACAAGGAGTGATAAAACTATGTTGACTGAAGAGTACATATAGTACATCTTTAATGTCTTCCTGAGCACATTTTGGGGTCAAAGATACAAGAGGATTGACCCACAGAAGATAACTTAACCTCATGCTGTTAGGCTAGTATTTTTTGAAACACAAAACAAGACCAACATTTTCAGACTGGTCTTTCCATACAGCGCCAGTTCATAAAGACTATATTGTCGCTGTTGGGAGTAAACCTCATATGTGACCCTGGACCACAAAACCATAAGTCGCATGGGTATATTTGTGGCAAAAGCCAACAATACATTGTATGGGTCAAAATTATCGATTTTTCTTTTATGCCAAAAATCATTAGTATATTAAGTAAAGATCATGTTCTATGAAGATATTTTGTAAATGTCCTACCGTAAATAAATAAAAAATGTATTATTAGTAGTAATATGCATAGGATATGCATATGCATATGAATATGCATAGCTAAGGACTTCATTTGTACAACTTTAAACAACTTCCTGTCCTAACAAACCATACATCAATGGAAAGCTTATTTATTTATTATTTTTTCAGCTTTCAGATGATGTATAAATCTCAATAAATAAAAAAAAAATTACCCTTATGACTGGTTTTGTGGTCTCCAAAACCACTACTTTTCAGGAAATGGAACAAACACAATTGTTTTAATAATTGAACACCAAATTGTCAAAGTTGATGTTGTAGCTTTATATAAGGTCGGACACCTGTGTGTCATTATATGTGACCCGTGCTGGCAAAATGAGTCACAATGAGCAAATGTATAGTTATTTTCACATTCTCTATCAATAAAAACTTCAAAACTGTGTATGATTTGTTGGAATCAGACAAAAAATGACTGAGTCAAAAGTTTATGGAGTCAGCAAAAAAACCTAGTTAAAGTGTTCTGAAGATTCCAAAACAAAATCACCTAGCAACCATACTTTAAAATCCCTGGTAATAACACCAAATTTGGCACACACCAAGTCAAAACCCATATCTATAGGACAATTATTTCCCCCACCCCATGATACCACACTTATTTGATTAACATCAGTGAGACAGACAGCCTATATATTAATACCTACTGTAATGCACGGAACCAATATAATGAAACACATCAGATGTTTTTCCCCAACAGTTAACCAAACGTTAATTTAAGACATAACAGAGTTGTTGACTAATGCTGTCAAGTCAGGACGAGGAGGCGTTTCCAGAGTAACAGTGAATACTCGCCAAAACAGATATTTTAAAATACTGTAATTCTGTGTATATGTGTCAGGATTGCGCTGTCTGAGAGGCGTCTCTTTTTGCACAAGCTTCTGATGAGTCAGTCAGCGCAAGTAAGATCGTTTACATCAGCATGAGTTTGAAAATCACATTTAATTAGTTCAGACTCATGCCATCGAGAATTCGCTATGTATATTCTCAAAGTTGGAATGCTGCGTTTTGCAACGATACCAAACTTGTACTGAAGGTAAGCGGCAGTCGTCAAGAAGTGAGCAGAGAAAAATGGCAATTTTTCATGGATTATAAAACAAAAAAAGGAAAGGTACTCCTATCAAATAGAGATACTTTTACATTTTAATTGCTATTTGGAGCATTGGATTGCTAGACAAGGGCTTAATGAACTCACTTTTGTGAAAACCTTCGAACAAAATATTTCACTTGTTTTGCCTGTAGCTCATAATTAGCCCATGCTGACTCATTTTGCCAGCACGTGTCACATATTAACATTTTACCAAAATCAAGCTCAACTGGAGTTACAAGGTTTTTGACCAACAAATTTCAGAGAATATCAGACACGTGCATTTTGTTTGTCATTATAACGGCCGCATCTGAGGCAGTAAGTGCATCGCATTACGTTTTTCATCACCTTAGAGGTTATAAAGTTTACTCTATACACTCAGTTTATTGTCATTTGCCAAAATGTAATGTTCTAAAAGATGAAGTGCTACGCAGAGGCCATGTCTCGATAACAAATGCTAGACTAAGACACTCTTCTCCGTTCCTCAAATGCATAAAACATTAGCCTTAATACACTGTCTGGCCAGAAAAAAAGTTGTTGTTTGGATTTAAATAGGCAAACGCTTGAGTCTACGATTGGATTATTATTGCAGTGATTATGATTATGCTTCTATCATGTTATATGTGTGGCAACAGTTCTTCTAACCCTAATTGATGGAGTGTGTAGCTTTACATTTCTTAAACAACCATGTAGGAAGACACATCATGACCATATTCCAGGATGACAATGTCAAGATGCATCAGGCTCAAACTGTGAAAGAATGGTTGGGAGGGAGCATGAAGAATCATTTCCACACATGAATTGGCTCCTCTGAATCCAGACCTTAAATTCATTGAAAGTCTTTGGGGTGTGCTGGAGGAGACTTCACAGAGTGCTGGACTCTTGCATTATGAATCTTGACCAAAAATTCATGCACCTCCTGCTGCAAACTGCATGTTGCCAAACATATAACATGCTAGAACCATCATAATTACTGCAATAATGATCCAATCATTGACTCTTAAGCATATGTCTATTTAAATCCAAACAGTGACTTTTTTTGACCAGGCAGTGTATGGTGTTTCTTGAGTAAAGAAAAGGCTGTACTTATTCAAAGAACCAGTTTTTTATTTACCGTTGCTCTGCACTGCAAGCAACCAGAGACTGCGTGAACCAGAGACTGTGCCAATAAAGGCGGGGAGGCATTGTGGGGTTTTACCAACAGTTTGAAGATCCAGTGGAGTTACAAAGTTTACGGTGTACTCACACTAGGTGATCTGAACCTGGTTCGTTTAGCCGGCCCTGGCCCACTTAGAAGAGGTGGGCCAGAGCGCAGTTCAGTTGGGCTCGGGCGCGGTACGCATGTAGTGTGATCGCTAACCGCGCGGGAGCACGGTACAAGGCAACCGTGTCTAGTGTGCGTACACCCTAAGTCACAAGCTCTTAAATATTTAGAAATACAAGATTATGGAGATACAAGTTTTCCGCCTGACAGCAACGATATGTTAGGCTCAAAAACATTCAATGAATAGTTCTTTTGAATCAGATCTTTTTAATGAATCAATGACATTGATAATGCCCCCAACATGAATTGAACAATTTGTTCAAAAATCTGTTCAGACTCAATGATCTGGTCACAGCACAGCTCACTGGACGGAAGATTGTCAGTAAATAATGACTTAAATTTCAGTCAGTTCGGTGGTATGCTATATCCACCTTATTTTGTAAGCTATTTTCTGTGAATGAGCGAGACTTCAAGATTTATTAGCTATTATAGGGAAATAACTAGAAGAACAGTAAACTGTAAAACTATATGCACTACAAACCAGTGTGTTTATGATTATGATAATAAAGTAAATTAATATGGTTACACATACCAGTTTGCAATATCAAGTAGCATAACACATTGTTTTTGTACAGCTAAAATAACTGGAAGCGGATGATACAGAAACCGTATCCACTCTTACAATAAAAATAAGGTGGATAGTATGAACTGTTGTGTGGAAAACACCTAGATAAATAATTTTTATGTTCTACAGAAGAAGAATATAGGTTTAGATTGACATGACAGAAATTATGCGAATTTTGGGTGAAATATGCATTATACGTTTAGCCTTTTAGTGAGCTGCTAAATCTATATCTTTTGTTGCTTTAGCCTGAACATGATGAGGTCGAGGCTAAACCGTCAATAGTAGTCAGCTATAAAAGTTTGATGAATTATGGGAGAAACATTATCCTTTTTTTTTTTTTCCCAAACAAATCTCTCTGAACAGTTTGATAACTTGACAATGCCACTAGAGATTAAAAAGGAGCAACACAATATCATTTACAAGAATGCCACTGCACTTTTCCACAACCGTTTCCAATTCAAACAGACGCTTTGAATTCTTCTGACACGTCGACCGCGGCCAACGTTAAAATCTTTGTGTTTATTCAAAGTCCTCTTGTGTTATTGAACCCTCTAATTCACCTTTTAACTAAGAAGCTGATCCTCCTCAACAATAGAAATAAACCCGCTTTCTCCAGCATCCAGACAAGAACCCTGAGGCTTGTTCAGCATGTGGAACGTCTGAAGAAAACAACCAGAGGAAGGAGAACGGAGCTGGGAGAAGAATCCCCCGACGGATTCTACAGCGTCTGATGTTTTTGCCGCTAAACTTCCTCCTGGTTCTTTCCCCGCTGAGCCCTTGTGTCCAAACACACTTTAGGGCCAGCATGGGTAATTAATACACCTAATCACGTCCCTTCGCTGCTCCTATTGTGATGGCCTGACCACAGAACCAGCATCGTATTTCTTTCCACACTTTCTTGCTCTCTCCCACACTCAGCTATTTCGGATCCAGCTGTTATGTTTTTCCTCTCCTTCAGCAATCAATAATTACTTTGATATTTGTGTAGAAGCCGTTGCGTAATCGATACGGGGGTCAGGAAAGTAAATTGCAGTCCCCTGCCTAATGATTTTGTTTTGCTTGGCTTGATGAGAAAGATGTTTATTATCTGATTATAGGGCAGCTTTATGCGTGTCAACTTTTAGCCTCACCATCTATCAGGGGAGGCATTTCGCTGCCCACTTCATATCATTACACCCTACCGTGACATGTTAGAAGGTAGGATGTGAAATTCACACCCAGACGCTTGCCGAATTGTCTTACAGCTGTCGCCGACCGATATCGTCCACCTACATGCATCTTTTTCATTAGAGAACTTCCGCTTTCCGTTCTCTAGAAGCTCAACTGTGTCAACAATGATCAAAATAGACAAAAACGCAAGTACTGACTCAGCCCTGAATTAGTCATTTTGGCTGTTGAAAAGCAACAAGATAAAGGAATGCAGGGAATCCAATAATTCAATATCTCCATAGTGATAAAATAGCATAGCACAAAGACCAAAACCCTGCAGAACGCTAAAGCCCGCGATTCAAAGAATGTTTGATCGTAACTTGATTGCTGTGTCTGTCTCACATGTACAGTCTGAGCCCTGCAGCCATACAACATGTAACAAAAAGGCCCACCTTCCTTTTGCCCAGCCCAAGGGCAACACAAAGCACAATAACAAACAGCTCAGGCAGCAGAAGCATCTGCTCTCCGGGCATGTGACTCTGCAGACAGATGTTGGAGCCCAGCTGTTAACACAAGATCATTTGTATGTTTGAGGAGCGGGATCCCATTTGGGCTTCCTCTGATGATTATTTCCCCCCTTCTTCTCACAATAATCTTCCTACAGCTCCATAGCTGTGTGTTTTCCTCTTTCTCATCTTCTCGCATGCACATACACACAGAGAGAGAGACACTAACGCAACTGCACACATTCTGTGAAAACAACAATGGCTTCACTGTACTTCAGGCCCACCCTGCAGCGGTGAGCTCAGGATGTCCTATTATCTTCCATGTATGTACATGCTTGGTATCTCTAAGGCTTTACACCATTCGTCTCTGCTGATATTCGCAATGCAAAAGTGCATCTTAGAAGGACGATTTAGTGTTTTTGTAAGAATCTATCTCTCTCTCTCTCTCTCTCTCTCTCTCTCTCTCTCTCTCTCTCTATATATATATATATATATATATATATATATATACACACACATATATATATATATATATATATATATATATATATATATACACACACATATATATATGTTTTACTTGTACAGTATTGGGATTACATAGCTGAGTGGGCTTTAAAATAAAATAAATAAAATAATAAAATTAACTGTCATTGTAAATCACATAACTGGATTGCTGCAGCAAAATAAAATATTGCTAAAAAAGAAAAAGAACATTATAAATAAACTATACACACATCTTTAAGAATCATCCACATTAGTTCTTTGTACATGCGCGCACACACACATATTGGGTTTTCATGTTTTATGGGGACTTTCCATAGACATAATGATTTTATACTGTACAAACTGTATTTTCTATCCCCTAACCCTAATCCTACCCATCACAGAAAACTTTCTGCATTTTTACATTTTCAAAAAACATAACTTAGTATGATTTATTAGCTGTTTTCCCTTGTGGAGACAAAAAAAATGTCACAAGGATAAGGATTTCAGATATTGTCATCTTTGTGGGGACATTTTGTCCAATAACGTAGGGTATACCTAGACTACACACACACACTCAAAAGTTTGGGGTCTGTAAGATTTTTACAATTTTCTTGAAAGAAAAATCTATTATGCGTACCAAGGTTGCATTTATTTGATCAAATACAGTTTATTACAAAATATTATTGCGCATTAAAAATGTTTTCTATTTTAAACATATATATCACAAACACACATGGCTAGACGACTGGGTCAGAGCATCTCCAAAGCTGCAGCTCTTGTGGGGTGTTCCCGGTCTGCAGTGGTCAGTATCTAATCAAAAGTGGTCCAAGGAAAGAACAGTGGTGAACCAGCGACAGGGTCATGCCTCCTGAGGCTCACTGATGCACATGGAGAGCGAAGGCTGGTCCGTGTGGTCCGATAAAACAGTCAAGCTACTGTAGCTCAAATTGCTCAAGAAGTTAACGCTGGTTCTGATAGAAAGGTGTCAGAATACACAGTGCCTCACAGTTTGTTGCGTCAGGTTTCCTTTTACATCACGTGGATGGCTGGGTACGTGTGCATCACTTACCTGGGGGACACATTGCACCAGGATGCACTATGGGAAGAAGGCAAGCAGGTGGAGGCAGTGTGATGCTTTGGGCAATGTTCTGCTGGAAAACCTTGGGTCCTGCCATCCATGTAGATGTTACTTTGACACGTACCACCTACCTAAGCATTGCTGCAGACCATGTACACCCTTTCATGGAAACGGTATTCCCTGGTGGCTGTGGCCTCTTTCAGCAGGATAATGCACCCTGCCACAAAGCAAAAATGGTTCAGGAATGGTTTGAGGAGCACCACAATGAGTTTGAGGTGTTGACTTGGCCTCCAAATTCCCCAGATCTCAATACAATCGAGCATCTGTGAGATGTGCTGAACAAACAAATCCGATCCATGGAGGCCCAACCTCGCAACTTACAGGACTTAAAGGATCTGCTACTAACATCTTGGAGCCAGATACCACAGCACACCTTCAGGGATCTAGTGGAGTCCATGCCTCAATGGGTCAGGGCTGTTTTGGCAGCAAAAGGGGGAACCAACACAATATTAGGAAGGTGGTCATAATGTTATGCCTGATCGGTATATATCTATATACTGGCTGGAAGTGCAGCGATCTCTCAACTATTTTTTGAACGAGTAACGACCTAAATTAGACAGTTTTGATTCCATTTGAACTCGCATATATAAACACCTACAGTAGTAGTGAGATAATTCCAGTCTTTGAGTTTTGTGTAGTATGTTATACCTCCTAATCATCCTGATTTTACATGTATTGTGCTCATGTCAGAAGGATTTAACACGTCTATCTGAGAGAGAACTCTGTTTCGACATGCCTACTCTGTTACTACATCTTTTAACTAAATCTTGTGGGTTCACATTTGGGATAATCTGTGCTCCAACCCAGATAATCACTGCAGTGACTGTGTGTGAATGTACTGCAAGATAATGACTGTCAAGTTTCAGATCAACAAAAAATGAAATATGAAGTAATTCAAAGTAATACGATAAGACAGTGTTCAAAAATAAGATTGTGCTTGCAGCTGCTTGCAAGATCAGACAGTCGCTATATATGCTATTTAAAGGTGTAATGGTAAAACTTTATTTTAGTGTTCAATTCTCGCTATTAACTAGTTGCTTATTAGCATGTATATTACTAGGATATTGGCTGTTTATTAGTACTTATAAAGCACATATTAATGCCTTATTTTGCATGACCTTATTCTACATCCCTTAATCCTACCCAATACCTAAACTTGAACGCTACAAGAACTACCTTACCAACTATTAATAAACAGTAAATTAGGAGTTTATTGAGGAAAAAAATCGTAGTTAATAGTGAAGATGTGTTCCTCATACTAAAGTGTTACCGGAGTAATTAATCCAAAAATAAAAATTGCCATTGTTTACTCACTCTCATATCGTTCCAAACCTATTTACTTCCAAATCAAATATTGGATGTCATGAGATTTCATGAAACTGATGTCAAACCTGCACTATAGGCACCAATCTGCTCATAATCCAATCAAAATTCAATCTGTTCACATATATAATAATAATTTAAAAAAACAAAGGATTACATTCTACATATTTTTTGGCAGCTATTTCTTCAGTGTCACACGATCCTTCAGAAATTGTTCTAATATGTTGATTTGGTGCTCAGTTATTATCAATAGTAATTGGTGCTCAATTATTAATAATGGTTCTTCTTATTATCAATGTCAAAAACGCATTTGCTGCTGAAACCATGATATAATATACACTGTAAAACCTAACAGTCAAATTTACTAGATGGAACAAATTTATTTGACTAATATATTACTTAAAAGTCATTGTACTTAATATTTAAAATTTTAGTTATAGTTTTATATAAGTTATAGTTATAAAATGATATATATAATATTTATACATACTGCATAAATACTAAATGGAAATCTTCTGTATCATGTCAAATGTCTTTACTGTCACTTTTGATACATTTTTTGCATCCTTCATGAATAAAAGTAACCTAAACTTTTGAACGTTTCACAGTTTCCACAAATATATTAAGCAGCAAAACCTTTTTGTTTTCAACATTGATAATAAGAAATGTTTCTTGAGCACCAAATCAGCATCTGTGACACGGAGGAATCAGCTTTGCCTCACAGGAATAAATTATATTTTAAAATATTATTAACAACAATTATTTAAAATTGTAATAAAACAGTAATACTGTATTGCTGTATTTTTCATTTTATAGTATTTATCCTATATTCATAGCATTTCAGTATCTTATATTATTTTACTATATTTATCATCTTAAAGTTTGGAATAATTCATATTTTATTAATATTTAAAATAACAAAGTGATGTGTTAAAAAAAATTATATTCTTTAAAATAACAAAAAGGTCATGGTCTTCTCTGTTGTCGATTATGAAGTATGCATAAATCAATGTGATATCTGGAAAAAAGGATGCCACAAACCATGTTTTGTTTTGTTTGAGATAAAGGCAGTGTCATTTTTAGCCTGACACCCCCTCGGGAGAGAGCTGTATATCTGAGGCATTACGCTGCCATGGAATCTGGCTCAGAAGCAACAGCGAGGTGTGCCAGCCTGCAGCTCACAAGGTGATAAAGGAAAGCCGGGGTCACAGCTCTCTGACATCACCTCCACGGGGGCTTCCCTTCTATCCCATGTTCGGGAGAGGGATGGCAATTGGCTCTGGGGTTTCTACCTGTTCTTCCTCAGTTAGGACGGGGGAGCTTTAAATTCTTCCCTCCCAAGTTCAGAGTCAATTTGTTATCAAATCAAGCGTCGGCCGCCTGATTCATTGCTATTCAGCACTCTTGCTGATTTATATGCAGAATGTAAAACAGATGCCTTATGTGATACATATTTATGGTGAGCCCTGCTCTCACAAGATTTATTATAGCTTCTTTCATCGGGGTGTGCATGAGCAGCACCATGATGACTTGTATTTCCTCTCAGCTCTCAATGCCAAACTCATTAAAAAGAGGTGTGACTATTAATATACATTGTAATACTGACACCTCCTAATTTATAACCCCTCTGTCGGGGTGGAGAGTATTTTTTCTCCATTCCCTGCTTGTCTGGGGGGGATCCTCTTTGAGGTTGAGAGCATGTGTACATTTGTGTATGGAGAGGAGATGTGGAGTTTGCATTCCACAGATATATGTATCGGTCTGTCTATATGCATCTGCTTGCATGTGTGTGTGTGTGTGTGTGTTTTGGGCGGTGTTTCAGGGTCTGTGTCTCTCTGAAGGTGGAGGGGGGCTGCTGTTCTCCCCTATTGATTTATGGGGATCTCTTCATGTGTAGGCTGAGGGTTTTATAGGCCTCAGGCCCAACTGAATCCCTTCTCAAATGTTCACAGATCAGTCGGACCTGCACATGAGCTGATCTCCAGATAACACCACTGTGCAGAATGAAAGTGCTCCAATCTGAAGTGCGCTGCATTCAATGCTTAGAGTAAGTCACAGAATATTCTTTGATTCTTTATCAGGTGGCAAACCACAAACAATAAAAAAATAGCTAACACTCTAAATCTAAAGGAAAACAATTAGGCCATATATATATTATATATATATTGTTAAATTTGACATGCTGGCACTTATAGGTAAATGCCCCGTTTTTAATCTAAAAATCTTTTTATGTAAAATAATGATAACTTACAGACTACTTTAAACTGTATGTTGGCCTAATTGTTTTCCTTTAGATTTAGAGTGTTAGCTATTTTTTTATTGTTTGTGGTTTGCCACCTGATAAAGAATCAAATAATTTTTTTTTTTATATTTACCAATGCATTTATTTTCAAGCTGTCATTTTAAGCGCTTATGTTTTAACGTTCTATGTTACTAGACAAACGCATTTCAACCACTGAAATAGCAGTAATCAGTTTTAGTCATAATGGATAATATTACACCACCCAAATATGTATTTATTTCCTTCTAATTCTCGTTGTCATTGCAGGCTGGTTTAGCCTATGTTCAGTGATTAGTGTAGCCTGCTTAAAATAGCCTTGAACATAAAACAACAGGACAAAACCATAGTTGATGACTAAAAATAATAATTTCATGACTCTAGACATTACTTTGTGAAGACAGTGGCATAATACGGTTTTTAGCCATATCAAAACAGTAGTAATGTGCATGGGTAAATGTCACCCACTGGCGGATTTAGGTATACAACGACCCCTGGCAATTCTAGCGCTGTAGACTCGATTACTTTATGAGACAAATTTAAACAAGCCCAAAAACGCTTATAATAAGTGGACATGGCAACGCTGCAAGAGCACGCTGAAGCAGCCTTTCCAAGCATAAGCAAAACATGACACCTTAGTCAACTGTGCTTTAGGTAAAATTGCTGAATGCAACAAGTCTTGTGTCACTGTAATATTTATTTGGTCAGAATAGACCTTATTCACAGCAGTGAATGAAATGAATGAATAAAAGTGAGGCTGTGAGGGATAGATATATCTCTTCAGTGGGTTGTACTGTTATTTCATGTGTTTTTGGATGGTTCTGTTTAATAAACACTGCAAAAATGCCTTTGCAAGACATTTCAGTGGAAAAATCTCCAGACAACATGAGCTGTGGAAAAGTATAAGTTATCTAGGAGCTTTGTACAGCTTTATATAGAGGATGCCATTGAAAACACGGTTTCATACCCGTCATGGCGCTGCTCTGAATAAGGTCTAGGATACCAAACACACGAGACGCCAGAGCGTTGCTATGGTTATCATGGTGTCAATCATTACGGAACACGACTCACTCCTGAAACTGCACACACGGAACGATAATTTAGGGGTCTCATCCCGTATTTAAATGCAGTTGTCACTCCTGAAACTTTACAGTGTGTATGTGCCATGGCCTATATGTACTCAAAATATTCTATATGGACATATTGACAACATTTAAAACATGTACACTGAAGTGAGACATCAGAAACACTCACAAATAAATGTTAAAACAATCAGTTAATTCATTGTTGTTTATTGTTATGGTAATTAATCAAGTTTTTTGTCAATTATATTGATTTTATTTATTATTTTAAAATCAGCTAAATCAACTTAGACCATTTGGAATTCTTCACAGACAAAAGTTTGAAAACCAGTTAAAGGTAAGCAGGTTAAATAATAATAATAAAATAAAATAAAATAAAATAAAAAGTGATGGAGGACAAAGTTGGCTACAGGAAAAGAAGAAAAAAAGAAAGTTCATGGCACCCCCACAGTAAAATATGCCAATGGTTCAGCAAATAGTCGAATAGACTTATTTTGAGATCTACGCTTCAATTCTAATCTATTCCTTTGTATAGCTTGGAAGCAATAAAGAACATCACATAAAAAAGATGATGTTTTTAGTCTTCTCCATGACCGTAGAGGATTTATATAGTTGTGCCTGATATAATAGGCTGTGGGTGCTTTGTGGCACCTTCCCCTGCTCAGTCCACTAATTGAGCTTGGGCAATGCGTTTTTGAATCCTGATGTAGGCTAATGATATTTTAACCAGCAGCTCTCCTATTGAGGAGACAGGGTATTCCCTCCACTAAGACTAATGAGAAAAGGTGGGCTGTTCTACTCTGCTGGCAAGCTATTCATGCACTGGGGGAGATAGACACAAAAAAGAAAGGGTGTTAAAAAAAAGTTTCTGTCCCAAAGGCCTGTGATGGGTGTTTTAGGCCCTGCCATTGTGGCCTAAACCCTTCAAATGAGTGAATATTGGGGTGCTTAACTCAGCCCATCATGGGGGCCTTTATGTGCTGTGGGTGACAGCTAACTGTGAGAGAAACCTCATAAGTCCATTTCTTTTCTGTTTCTTTCTTTCCTTTTTTCTCATTAGAGTAAAGCCGCCAATAGGGCGATTGGTAAAATCCCCTTCAAAATGAGCTGGTTCCCACCCAGTACGATTAGCTCCTTATAGCAGACTTTAAAATGTCAGGGCATAAATGCACATATGGATATGCAGACACACTCTAAAAAGCTTCTTGTGTGTTTGCAATGGATAAAAATGTAATCAAAATAATGACAAATTAATTGATAATAATTCAAATATAATGAAAAGAGAAAAAATACATTACATTGTGGCAGATGAGTAAATATAATAATAATTGGTATTATTATTATAATTATTACTATTATTATTATTATCATTATTCATATATAAACAAGCTTAGTGTAACTTTAAAGTTATTTTTCAGCAAATACACTTGCAAAATTATGAAAACTTGTTTCCGCCACTGAATGAAAAATACAAAAAGGTAAATGTGACTTTTTAATCTCACAATTCTGACTTTTTTTTAATAGAACTGTGAGATATAAACAATTCTGACTTTTTTCTAGCAATTGCGAGTTTATAACAATTTCTGCAATTGTGAGAAAAAAAATCTGAATTGTGAGATAAAAAGTAGCAATTAACTTTTTTAATCTGTGGCAGAAACACGTTTCCATTCAAAATGAAGACAGAATATAACTCCAGCTAATAAGAAATTTCCTCCAACACACTAACAAACTCATACGAACCCTAATTTCTCTGTACTGTATTGAAAGTGAGTATTTGAACCCTTCATTCACTAAATAAAATTAGAGCTTGAGCCGCTTCAATCCCACACACAGCACTGATGAGTCAGGAAACAGAGCTTGAAATATGCAAAGTCAAAATATAAAGCATCATGTAGGGGCCTGCCCTGTCTCCCACATTTCCCCAGAGAGTCATACACACATGACGCCGACAACGCTCAACTAGACTTTCATGTTTTGTTTTGTTTTTTGTTGTTGTTGTTTTTTTACAACGTAGTAACATGAAATCTTAACCCCATTTGGATGTAATCATTCATAATTACATTTCCGTTCCACTTTTCTGGGACTTGTATTTCAGAGTAAAAAACAACAACTGGTGATCTTTGAAAACTATCCTTTCACTTGCTTTGTGAACAGCCAAAGCTAAGCAAACAAATGCTTTTTCCTCTGAGAGCCCTTGAGCTGCTTTCTTGCTGCGCATGAAGTTTCCTGCAATTGATAAGAAAGACCTGATTTTGCATTTTCATTTTTTTTGGGACTTGACCCTCTTCACCCGCAGAGAAAATAATGCTGACAAATTGAGGTTTCATTTAAAGTTGTATGTTTGTATAAGTTAAGACTTGTGAGCTCAAACTATTTGACTTCATTAAAGTTTGGGCAAAACAAATAAATTATGAATGTCGTAACATGGCCAATCATGGTTGGAGAGATTTTAAAGTCATAGTTCACATAAAAAAAAAAAATTATTTACTCACCCTAGTATTGTTTCAAACCTGCATTACTTACTGAACTTTCTTCCATGGAACACAAAAGATGATTTACTGAATTATGGCCGAAACCAGACTGAATCGAACTGAATAACAATTTCCATTTTTGTTCAGAGCTATCATAGAAGACTTCAAATATAGCTCATTAGCCACATTTATATTTTAAAGGTGCTTTTTTCAGTCCCTATTCATTGTACCTGCATTGAAACGATCTACTAGTACACTACTCAAAATTTCAAGAAAGTCAAATGTTTGGAACGACATGAGGGTGAGTAAATGAGAACGAGAGACTGAATTTTCATTCGTAGGTGAACTCTCCCTTTAACCTCGAAATAGAGGGAGAAAGAGATGGCACTGTGGAAGAGAGAAACATACACGAGAACGAGAGAAACAAGTGGAGGAATGCTTTTAAGTTTTGTACACATTCTCTGTCTAGCCCTGTTCGGTCTCTCAGCCCACACTTTAGACTCTTTTATGTTACACGATCACTTGAATTTGAGCTCAGGAGGAGGCAATAGGTCTCTGGGTGAGAAAGCCCCAAACAAGCTATAGACCAGATGTATGATGTTATATGGTCAAACTGGCAAATACAAAAGGAGCAAAAACAAAAGGCATGAATTAAGGGAGAGGATTTCAAAAGTGTGTTTTCAAAACAGCCCAGCTGAGAGCTCAGATGCCTCTCCTCCCTCCCTACCTCTCTCTCTCTCTCTCTCTCTCTCTCTCTCTCCCTTATATTCTCTCACTACCCCCCCCCCGAGACTAAATGCTTAAAAGGGGGAGGAAAAAAGAATAGAATAGAGACCATTTTTGCTAATTAGTCGAGGACTTAGCAGGCGCAGGATATGCCGCCGTAGTTTTTCATGTGCTGTCCACGGGCCGTCGCCCGGCCTGTGAAGTCGAGCCTGTGTGGTTAAGAGCCGAAGAAAAGGGAAGGCCTTTTACACACAAACGGCTCAGTGGAGCTGCTGAACGGGGCTCTGGTGGGGGTACCGGCACAGAGCAGAAAATGGAGACTAACCATTAGGATTTCAGACTTCAGAAAAAGGCTAAATAAGAAGTGTAAATGGCTCCCACCCCCCACCTCAAGCCCAAGACAAACTCTCACCGGCAATGACGAGGAATGGGTCTAAGTCCAAGATAAACTGGGCCCTTTTTTCCAGCAGTCACAGTCAAATGATCACAGACATACCTCTACTCAGGGCTTTATGGTGTGGGAATAGTGCACGAACAGAGCCAAACGGCCTTGCCATGCCTAAGACTGTGATTGTAAAAAAATTTTACAAAAAAGGAACTACATTTATATTTCATTTGTTTTATTAGATTAATATGCATATTAATATGCATGTTTTTATTTATTGCAACTCTATATATAGATAGCGAGAAAGAAAGAGAAAGATCAATTATGAACAAAGTTTCTTTAAGACAAATAAAATGTAATGTAAAAAATAATGCACTTTTAATGTGTAACAAGAGATGCAACTTTGCCATTTTTTCCAAGTCAGTTGCAAATTACAAAATGAAAAAGAAACACAATGTATTATAAAAAAAAATTCACTTTTCTGTTTTTTCTTCAATAAAAATGTAACAATTTGTATGTTTTTTATGCTTCTTTTATTAACTATGCACCATTTTCCCCATTTTTGAATAATGTTTATTATATAAAACTGAAACGAAACTAAAGAACAAAAATTCTGACAATAAACCATTCATCCTACACTTTCCTTGAACAATCTGTTTATCAGTAAAACAGTTTGTCATTAGCAAACATCAGAGATTACACTTTCTGGTTTGATTTTACTGGTCAAAAGTTCAAATGTGTCTTTGAAAAATAAAATAAACCTTTTATTGCACACTTCTAAATCTGTCAACGTTCAACATAACATTGTTTGTAATAGAATTTGCCATTTACCCTCTGATGAAAGACCTCTTTTATTTGTTTAACATTTTGGAGACATTACATCTGAGCTTTAAAAAAAAAAAGGAAACTCCAAAAGATTTGATGAATTTCCTTGAGTTTGATATCTTGCTCAAACATTATCCATCCGCGACCATTAAAAACGTGTAGTAATTTAGCTAAGTTTTTCCTTCAGAATGTTTTGTGTTCTAAAATAATTTAGACCACAATTAAGTCTGCATACATTTACTAATAATTTAAACACATATTTGTAATGATCTGACCTGCTGAATGAGAACATTACAGAAAGAGATCATACTCAAATATTTTCCATCTATTTATATTTGTAATCCATTTTTACCCTGTTACCAGGAAGAAGAAAAAAGACAGTCCGAGAAAAAGGAAAAAAGTCCTCAGACTCCCACTCAAACTGAATTCATAAAAAGGGGGAAAGCAAAGTTCAGGGCATTAAATTGATTTATATTTTGGAAACCGTCAGGTCAATTACAAGGCTGTCCTTAAAATATGTGTTAATAATCACAGTGTGTAATATATGCAGAGAGATGGGAGACAGCATTCCAGTCTAAAACCTCTTAATACTCCTACAGTATTTCATGTCATCTATCAGAGAGACTTAGAGAGGATGTTGAATAGCAGATCCTTAGAGGCCATAGTCTACATAGAGACAGCAGAGCATGAAGCCTTAACAAGCAATCAGTCAAATGTGACACTAGCGAGAGCTTTTCCTGGCAGGAGAGGAGAAAAGAATGGGAGAGAGAGGGAAGACTGAGGGGGTGAACGGCCGCAGCGTTCCCTTTAGCTTTGGAAAGTGAGGACAGGAAGTGAGGGGTGAGGACGAGAGATCATGAAAGCTGAGGTTCAGTGATCACCAGAAAAAAAAAAAAAAATTGCAATGTCTGCAACTACTAATAACAACATGGATATATCTTAATCTTTATTGAATATTGTGTTCTTGTGTTGTCCTGCTGTAGTTGAAATAATAATAATAATAATAATAATATAATGGTGTTAGTCCTTATTTGTATTTTTTTTATTTTGTCGCTTTGGAAAAAAGGACTCTGCAAAAACAAAACCAAACAAGGAAGTGAGGGGTGAGGAAGAGAGATCATGAAAGCCGAGGTTCAGTGATCACCAGCAACAAAAAAAAATAAAAGGGTCGCAAAAATAAAAAGGTCTGCAACTACTAATAACAACATGGCTATATCTTAATCTTTATTGAAAATTGTGTTCTTATGTTTTCCTGCTGTAGTTGACAAAAAAAAAAAAAAAAAAATGAAACAAATAAAATGAGTAAAAGGGCCACCATGTCAGCAAAAGTAAAAAAAAAATAAAAAAAAATAATAATAATAATAATAATAATAATAATAATAATTATAATAATAATAATAATATAATGTGTTAGTTCTTTGTATTTTTCCCAATAATTTGTAGGTCGCTTTGGATAAAACAAAACGCCCTTTTTTGTTCGTTTTAAGTCGCTTTGGATAAATAAAATAAAATAAAATAAAATGCCTGTGTATGCTGTTACGGCACAATTGTCATCAGAAATGCTGTATGGGACACCCTCAGATAAATAAATACTAAATATCTTCAGACTTCAGAAGAGTTTGGATTTCTTTCTTTTGTAGTCACTGTATATCAGAGAAGTATGACACCCTTTCTATTAAACCAAGGGCACCAGAGAGATTCCTCACGCTCACTAAGGCCCCATAAATGTCCGGGATCAAAATGGAAGCAATGCCATATGTCAGTTATATGGCGCTATAACAGGTTTTAAGAAGTGAAGTAATAGAGCCATTCACCTGATCCTGACAAATGGCAAAGACGAAAAATCTCACATTTTATTTAGTAATGAAGCCTCCATTATTTTGTTGCGTACGTTTCCCCCACCTAATTTATATACCTGGCCACAGATTTAAAAAAAAAAAACGATCAGGAACAGAAAGGTGTGATGTGTTATAAGTGAGGGAGGGAGAGAGACAGATGAAGAAAGACAGCATGAGACGCAGACGGAGACATGCAGTCTTGCCACGTTTCCTTGTTTTTCGTGTTTCCCATGAGATGAGACAAGACAGGAAGCCAGTGAAGAAGTGCCAGGAAATATAGTGGTGCTAAGTCAGCCCCTGATTAAAATTCACACCACTAATGGGCTACAGGACAAAGGATGCACGCGACTCGCTAGCAGCGTGGATCAATTCTTGTGTGCAATTTCTGTTTACCCTCAAAACACTGTTGACGGTCCTGTTCTATAAGAACCCACTCAGAAGTCAGCAGCCTAATACATGCGTTTGCAACGTGTAGCTCCGTCACCTCCCTGAGAACATTCCTCTTACAGACTCATTTGCTAACAGAAGCCCCGCTGCTGTCATCAGGCAGACCCGAGTAGATGAGCTCCTACCCGTGAGCGCAGTGCTGTTGAAACAGGTAATCATGGTGGAGATGATGGTTGGAGAGAATAGTTCAGCAGGGCGTCTCTGAGCCAGACTGAGCGACAGGGTGAAAGCGCTGAGTAATCCTGCTGCATTAAAAGCAGACAGGCACCAATATCACACCACAATAGAACATGTACAAAAGAGAGAGAACATTCTAAACCGGCCACTTATGTCATCTCTCTGCAGCTGCCACTCACTGCTAGACTGAGCGGCCAATCAAATGACAGCCAGCATGATTGACAGCGAGTAATAGGGACTTTACTCCAGTGATGATATTAACAAAGACTTTGGTTGTTGTGGTTTGCTCCTGATTTATTTTCTCTTAGAAGGGGAGCTTTCTTTGTCTCTAGAATTTAAAAAATAATATTGTTATTATTATAAAAAGGTAAACAAAACTAAAATATTATAAAACGCCAGTACAAGAATTATGCAGTGAGCAAAAATTTATTATTCTCTGGTTATTCTCAAAACTCAAAACCAACTTCATGAGATGCATCCTTCGCTATCTGGTCCAAACTTTACAGTTTAAAAAAATAAAATAAATAAAATAAAAAATATTGTTATTATTATTAAATTAATATTACCATTTAAACAAAACAATTAAATATAATTATTATTTAACATTTAATTAAATATATAATACATAAAATGTTATATATAGCCTATATTTATTTTAATGTATACAAAAAAATATGAATGCACTTTTAAATGTAAAAAAAAAAAACAGACTACAAACAAATAAATAATAATAAATTAATCTGACAACAAACAAACAAAAAAAGACTATGTTGAGCAAGTGTCAAGTGAAAATGCTCCACAAGGGGAACAATGAGGGAGACACCAGGAAATCTCAGACCAGACAGTGTGTGTGTTCAACATCTAACATCTATTTCCTTTCGCTCTCAAACTGTAGCGCACCTCTGAGAACTCTTGATACATGTCACAGAGGAGCAGTTTGATGCACATCCAACATAGCAGTATTTATTATTCAAACTATACACAAAATCTGTGCTTCATGGCTTGCAGCCGTTTTCACAGCAGGAAACAATGAGTTGCTGTGCTGTGAACATGGACACTGGAACTGCAGTATAACTGCTCCCCCTGGTGTGCATTAATAGTAGCAGTCGGACGGGGGCACAGTTCACAGAGGGGAGTCTGTGAACCCAGCTGGCTCTAAGATGGCTGGGTGAAAGCTGGGAGACACTAATTCTGCTCAATGAATCCAATTAGAGTGTCTCACCCATTTGGAGGGATATGTGTCTGCTCTTCCA
The DNA here is from genome assembly GCA_039654625.1 of Rhinogobio ventralis. Classification (NCBI taxonomy): domain Eukaryota; kingdom Metazoa; phylum Chordata; class Actinopteri; order Cypriniformes; family Gobionidae; genus Rhinogobio; species Rhinogobio ventralis. Next base: position 7,557,084 of record CM077206.1, on the reverse strand, counting down.
TTATCCCACGTTTTCACACTGGACATGCCAAAATGATTTGTTATTGTTCATGCGCTGTCATTTTTGCAAATTTTTAGTTTAAAAAAAATGACAATGGTGCAAATTCTTTGTTGTTTTCACAGGAATATAATCTCTATAATGCATGTGCATCATATTTAATTTAATATTTATAATTTTTTCAAGCACTAAGTAACCTCCCAGAAATGTGAATATTTTAGGATTTTTCATTATAGTTGTCACATTTTTTATTATTATTAAATAAATAAATAAAAAATGTTCCATTCAAATTTGCATTGTTTTTTTCCGCTTATCAAATCCTACATGAAACCTATCAATTACGTCCACAGCATACATGAACAGCAAAGGCGGTGAATCACATAAGACTGCCATTATGAGTCATTAGCGTGCCTTATGCTTTAAACCCCATTCAGGGACTGCAGGGAGGAGACTAAAATATGTCGAGCTGCCCGTTCCCCAAAGGGTTAAGTGCACATGTGCAGAGGCTCTCCCTCTCTCTGTCTCTTTCAAACGCACATACTCGCACACACATGTACACACACCCTGCCATCCAGAAATCGCACAAGGCTGGCTGTGCATACAGATGCACTCATCATAATTCATTTAAGCCCATAATTCTCAGCAGGCTAATGCCCCACAAAAGACCCTCAACATCCTTAAAGAGTTAAATCATCACTTTGGGGAAGGAACTGAGGAATAGAGAGGGAGAGAGGTTGTGTGTGTGTGTGCGCTGTAATTTTTCAAGGATGACTGGAAGTGCTTGGACCAGTCCCTTCAGTCAAGTATGTTGCCATGCAAGGGATTAGACTGTGTGAAGCTCCAGGTCTTGACCTGCAAGCCTGGAAGCCAGGCTGTAACCTAACCCCATACCAGGTGTATGCCTTCGGGTCAAGAGGTTGGGAAAGCACGCAACTAAAGACAGTTCCTCCATAAAACCCCATACTGCTCCAATTAAATGTATTCCAACCATTTCAAAACACCAGGCGTGAGCTCTGTAAACTTAAGCTCTAGCGTAACTGCACATTAAATGCTTCTATTGCACAAGTGCACCGAAAAACTCCAAAGGTCACGAATATACGACCATAAAGGCGAACGGCGAATAAATTAAATGCCAGCATTACACATTCTACAAGAAAAAAAAAGCAAGACTTTGCTTTTACTTTCAAAATAATTTACTGCGTCTTTAAAAAGCTCTGTCATCTGCAGCCCCGAGACCCATAACTGTCGCGAGAGTCGATCATTTACCCAGAGATCTCTTAAGTGTTAGGTGCTAATGGGAGAGAGCCGCGCAAAACAGAATGCGATGACTTACAGTACATCTAACACTACATCTTATTTAGAAGTGGAGGTTCAGGGGGGAGGGAGGCCAGTATCATATCATAACACATTAAGCCAACTGCAGCAATTTAATTAAGCGTCCTGCTCTACATGAGCAGTAGTGTATGGTGACTGGAGATCTCAAAACACTGAAATACTGCAGGTCACAAATATAAGACAGATAATTAACACAGCAAGGACAACCGTGATCAGCCCAAAAATAGCTTGCAGAAATGTATCCTTAGTGGACATATCTCATGAATAAACAATATATATATATATATATTGAAGATGAAGACTCTCCTATATAAGCTGAAATGTACCTCTGGTATGTCTGTTGAAATGTAAATAAATTACCTAAAACAGTTATTATAACTAAATATTAAATCATTTTAAGACTTATTGTGGGGCCCAGACTTTTTTTTTGCACTTTTATATTTGTTTTTAATTATTTTTACTATCAACAGTTTAGTTCAAATAAATAAATAAATAAATTCCAAAACAAGGGAACACTTATTTTTCCCTGTTAGGAAATGATTTATTTTAAATCAACTGCTAATAATAAAATAAAAAAAAAAATTAAAAAAAAATAAAAAATAAATAAATATATATATATATATATATATATATATATATATATATATATATATATATATATATATATATATATATATATATTAAATTATAAAAATGCAAAAAAATAAATAAATCTGGGGCCCATAATAAGACTTTATTTATATATATTTTTGAGTTATTTTTATTTCAACAGAAATTCCAGAGGTCCATTCCAGCTTAGATAGAAGGGCCTTGGAGTCAAAAAGGTTGAGAACCCCTGCTCTAAATTGGCAAACTGAAAATGTGTGATTTTGTACATCAGATCAAACCTGAAAGAGCACAACTCTAACTGACTAACTGACTTTGCATCATTGAATCGTTATTTTCCTGTTCATCTCTATAAAGCTGCTTTGAAACAATCTGTATTGTGCAAAATACTATATAAATAAAGGTGACTTGACAATTCTGTGCAAAAACCGCACTAGTCCAGAGAATCAGTCCAGTAATATGAACAAGATAAAAACGCTTATTTGGATTAAGTCAAAACATCGCCACTGCAGCTCAATCAGAGCCATCAATGGACAGCAACTACAAAAAAAACATTCTAATACAACACCAATGTGTTTCTCTGTTTTGAGGTGCAGAGCACTCAAAGGTGCCAGATTGCTGTGTGTATGTACTGCAAGTTTGCAACTTTGCTCTTTGCTCTGTGATTCCGGCACCTTTTGCGGATGACGCCGGTGTCATAATGTAACATACTGCAAGCTAATCTGCCCGGCCCTCTCCAGCTACGGAGGGTTAATTGCAGAGGCTTGCCCCCCGTTCACTGTGTTTGGATAGGTGCTTCTCGTTGCAAACAGACAATCCTTTGTGTCGCTTCACTTTAATCTGTGACTTCATTAGGGAAGGAAATGGGAGTAAATACAAAAAGCCATTGTCTTTCTTTAGGGAGGGAGGCCACAATGCTAGCTTGAGATGTTGTGTAACTATCTTGTCTGTAATATTCATTACACACCTGGGTCTCGGCCTATTGGTCTCAATTATGCCACGGAGAGAGAGGGAAGAGGAATGTGTGCATGTATGCCAATAAAATACACAATATCCCAACTTGAATTGTGTTCTCTGATTTCTCAAAGAATGTCTACTAATATTCCTTTCTGTTGTCGGCTCAGCGTAGTCTCAACAATAACCTCACATGCAGGCTGGGAAGGCTAGTTTTAGTCAGAACTGGACTTGGGTTATAAACAAAAAATATACTTTTGTTTCTAGCATTGGAAAAACTGTGGTAACGCAGTCATAATAGTTATGATAACTCAATCTGTTATCGCCAAATGCCAGTATATTTTTTGTTTATCAAAGATCATGGCATATTTCAAATATGTATTGAATGAAAAAGCAAACAATAAAATCGCACATGGGGGCAATTTTGGCCAAACAATTACGATACTGCACAAAAGCGCCTCAAAGTGTGACCAATGATGTTTACTAAAATAATCCATCAGAAATAGCTACAAAAATGTACCAGCTAATGTCATAATTATAGAATAAAAATCCTAATTATATCCTAAATCCCCTAACCCTAAACCTACCCATCACAGAAAACCTTTTATTTTTACATTAAAAAAACAGCACTTAGTATGATTTATAAGCTGTTTATACCGAATAAAAATGGGGCCAAAAAATGTCCCCACAAGGACAAGGATTTCAGATGTTGCAATTTTTGTGTGGACATTTTGTCCCCATAACGCAGGGTTTACCAGGACCACACACACACACAAACACACCTTGAAAAAGCAAATAAAGTGGACATTGGGCAATTTTGGCGGAAAAACACATTGAAAATGTCTTTTGGCAGAGTGCAAAAGTGGCTGAAAGCATGATCAGAGATGTTTACTAAGATAATCCATCAGAAAAAGCTAAAAATGTTCATTTAACAGCCAAATGCTGCCATGTATATTGATTAAAAAGGTTAAAAGAGACATCAGACTGTTGTAAGCGTACAATTGTTGCCATTCAAATTCATCATCTCCTTCTTGCTCCATCAATGTCCCTCTCAATCCCCTCCTATTTCCTCTCGTTCGCTCTTCCCTCGCATTCTCTCCTTCTTAGTGAAATGAATTCCGTAGCGCGCCTGCCAAATGACCCGTGACCATGGGCGGACAAGGTTACCACTGCTGACTTTTACTGCCTCTCTGGTCTCCTCTCTGCACAAGCTCTCTGCCTGCCTGAAATACAAAGGCGGATACCAATAATAATGAAAAACTGCAAGATGGGATAGAAAAAAAAATGAAACGCACAGGACAAACCTGCTGCTCTGCTACCCCCAAGGCCAGACCTGACAAAAACATCAGTATGATGACAGCAAAATATGTGAGGAGAATTATAAAAAAAGAGAGAGAGAACGAGGGAGTTGTGGGAGGAGTTAAAAGGTGACACAATAGATGATACAATAGAGAGTAAAGCAGCAATGCCATAAATACCAATATTAAGAAAAGTGCTCAATCGAAGGTTTTCACTTTTGGTACCCTCATATCTTAAATAATTGGTTAAATCCTAAAAAATAAGAACTTACAGAGTGATAAAAATAGCATAAACTGAAGTAGTATAATAGTAGTTGCATGTCTGTGTACAGTCAGGATTTATGCCTACTTCTGTACTCACACTTGTTCAATGTTCTCCGGCTAATAACCTACAGTACAGTCGCCGATCAGAAAGATTATTTTTTATCTCTAATAGGACGTTATATAGTTCTAACCCAGGCATGTCATCCATACATCAAATAGCTAATGAGAGGAGTGGCTCACAGATGTCTTCTATCTGAAAGACATATAATAAGGTTAGCAGCTCAGTAACAGAGGTGGCACTATCACCCCGATCCCTAATGGTAAGATATGTCTTTAACAGATGGAACATAACCATCTGAAAAGATGTGTTCAGTCCAAAACCCTGGAACAGAAGGTGCAGGCTTCTACAAGAATAATGTCTTTAAAAAGGCTGTGGGCATGTGGATTTTTGTAAGAGCCTACAATATCAAAATGCATAATTGTCTATTTTTTTATACAATAAAATATGTGAATAAATATAATTTTGGGGGTTAAACTTTACTTTAGGGTTTCCTTACAGTGTAATCACACAAATAAGTTCGAAGTAATATTAATTAACATCATGTACTTATTGGGTTAGTTGCTTGTAATTATGCTAGCCTTGAATGAAATGAGGCCAGCACGACTGCAAATCGAATAGCCGCGTTGCCGTTGTGCGTTTCTCAGAAATCAGAGTTTTGACAAGAGTGATATCAACTAAGATATACTACATCATACACATTTTCTCCTTGGTATGTTTAAATGTTTTAAAGCTTGCACAATATGATATGTTTCTGTCTCACTCTCCCAGATACGGCAAGCATTTATGTAGTATTTATGATTTGTTCAGATTTGCACAGTAGTGTCTGGATAACTAATGACTACTTCCATGTTCTTTTATTTGAGTCCTCTTATTTGAGGTTGTGGATGATTGATTGTCCTGACATAACTCTGTACACAAAGTTCCTCTGGAAAATAAATAAATAAGTAAATAAATAGTGTATTTCATTTTATTTAACATTTAGTATTATTGATTTAATTAGAAGACATTTATATACATTTATATATAAATAATGTATGTATGATGTCAATACAAGTTTGTTAAATGAAAACTATAAAGGGAACAGAATTACATAACTTCCTGGTTAAAGCCAGGAACACATCCACATTAATCAGAATATTGGATATTAATACAGATATTGGCTGCTCTGCTCACCACTAACATAATAATACTATATTTACTTCATATATTACACTTATTCTTATACTATAATTACAGCATACACACATACATACATACAAAGTCAGAAAAAAAGGTACAGCGCCATCACTGGGGCAGTACCCATAAGGTACAAAAATAAATAAGGTACTAATATGTACTTTTAAAGTTTTTATATGCACCTTTAAGGTACTAATATGTACCATTTAGGAAGTACCTTTTCACTTTTGTATTTTAGGGTTCTGCCCTTAAAAAATGTTTTTGAGTGTACATACATACATACATACATTTCTGTCTTGAAATGCAAAAAAGAAATTGTATGAAAATTGTAGATCAGAGCATATCTAGCCAACTGTGATTTTTACACTGCTGAAAGTGAATTGTTTGACAAAATGTGAACACAATCGTCTACCTCTGAGCAAAAAGAAAAAGAAAACATGGAGAAGTGCACGAGTTTGTATGTGTGTGTGAAACAGGCTCTGCAGTCTGCTCTCTTAGCCTGGTGCTTAATGTAAACACGGAGGAGTGGAGTACTGGAGCTGAGCCTCTTTCATGTCTGTGCCTGCGGCGCTGCTCTCTCTGCTGAGTGCTTACATTAAAACAGTGATAAGACTTTAGAGGCCCTCATCAGGCCGTAAGAGGTGTGTGCGGATAATACGCTCCACGGTAAGGTAATTATTATACCTGCGTCCAGCCTTTGGTTAGCACGCCTCAGGCTATCCACTTTGACCGTGCCAGAAAAGGAAACGTGAACTCCAAATACTCCTGCACTGCTTTCCCCTTTAACTTTTCTCACAAATGTCAACAAAATACTTGACCAGTATAGACATCCATGAGTGACGGGACTGGAAGGGGACATGACTGTTAAATGTTTGTTCGTGCCGTTCCCGCCTGGCTGAGTTCTAAAGCGATCGGCTTGTTTCTCCTCGCATTATGTTCTATCTCTCTCAACTCGATTTTGCAGTGCTGATCTGATGGCTGAGTAGCCAACAATCACAGCTGTCAGATATCTCTGTCAAATCAGCTTTCGCCGCAGACTCAAACAGCAGTCTTCTGTGGTTTGGCTGGAAACTAACCCACAGCCTTAAAATTGAATGTACAGTGCATTACTAAAAATATGGGGACGGCACATTTGCTCGCTGTCCCAACTGTTTTCGTTAGGTTTCACTCAAGAAGATGGAAGTCCATTTAGAAGTAATGGGTTGTGACAGTATGGACAGAGTATGACATTATATGCCTGACGCCAGCTTCAATCATTCCATGCATGCGAGTTCCACAAAAATCACTTTTGTAGTCTCCGATGGATAATCACGTTTCAGAACGGAGAAGGGTGCCTACACCCATGAGATCATCATCAAGTTACTTTAAGATTGTCTGCTTTGACAAAGGCATTTGTGAAGTCATTTCAAATTAGTTAAAGAGCCTGATGGAGGACATGGTCTTTCATAGAGCTAGCCAACAGAGCCGGTCCATTTCGAATAGTTCCTTTAAAGCTTCTTCTAAGAATTAACTTTTACATTTCTTGTGTGATACAGTGTGCAGCAACTGCTGATTTAATAGTGATGTGTGTATCTTTTTCAATGTTAAAATACTGTCTCTCATACAAATATGTCCATTTTAATTATTACTCAGATTTCTGTTTGCAAAAAATACTTTAACACTTCAACAGAGATGATTTACTCATTAAAAAAAACAAATATTTTTATCTTTAACGTGTATGAAAACAATTGATATCTAAGGTTAGTTTAAAAATTTTCCATGACAAAAAGAAATTCATAAAATACTCTAACTTTAAATATTTTCTAATATCAGTATTTACAAAAATGGACAAATCTTGAAAGAAACAAATTAAAAAAGAAAAGTGTATCAAATTAATGTTATTGTAGTGTTGCGGTAAGGCCATTTTGTAAGAAAAGGCTATAAAATAATAAACATGTTATATAGGGCTGGCAAACGATATATATAAATATATATATAAATACACACACATGCATGTATATATTATAATATTTATATATAAAATATTTATATTAAAAAATATCCAAAATAAATATATCCAAAATAAAAGTTTGTTTACATAATATATATATACATTATTATGTTATTAAAGACATTTATAATGTTATTTAAAATAAATGCTGTTCTTTTAAACATTATATTCATTAAAGGAAGAAGAAAAAAAAAACAGTATCGACTATTTTTAACATTCATAATAATAAGAAATGTTTCTTGAGTAGCAAATCATCATATTAGAATGATTTCTGAAGGATCATGTGACACTGAAGACTAGAGTAATGAGGCTGAAAATTCAGCTTTGCCATCACAAGAATATATTACATTTAATAACATATTTAAAAACATGACATTATTGATAATCTAGATAACTTTTGCTGCAAAAGTTTATGCAGGGTCATTTTCTATGCTAGCATCACAAAGCCCCTGTGATCAAAGCAAATTCATAAAAAAAATTTTTTTAAAAAGTAGAAGACCTTGACTGGCCTGCACAAACCCTTTGACATGAACTGGAATGCCTCATTGATGCTCATGTCTGATTGGAAGCAAATTTCCACATCTAGGTTCCAACATTCAGAAAGTCTTCCTAGAAATGTAGAAATGGACAGAGCAGGAGGGATTCACGCTGATTGACTGAAATGACTACAACAAGCACATAAGGGTTGGACCATGTGGTATAGGTTATGATGACTATGACTAACTATGTAGCATTTCTTATCCACTGACAGCTACCAAACAATCAGGCCACAACTGAGACCGTTTCCTGTGCAGCTAGTTCTGGTTATTTTTTTGTCAGCATTAGATCAGAGTGTAATCTAGCAGCCATGAGCACCATGAGACCATGAACATAATACAAAGATATCACTCCAGAGCCCCATCGGTCCTCCTCTTGTGTCAGCACTTGAGATCTCAATCTGCAACTTAAAGGGCCCTTCTCTCGCTTTCTTTGTGTCTAGCCAGAGAGGTTACATCGAGAGGGAGATGGAGGAAGGGGGGGGGGGGGGGGGGGGGGGGGGATTGTTGTATTCGAGAGGGAGATGGAGAGAGAGAACAAGGGAGATAGGTGGAGAAAAGAAAAAGATGGGGGGTTGGTGTATGTGTGTGCATGCACATATGTGTGTCACCGTGTGTGTGTTCTTCTACAGACCCCCTGGGGAGCAGATCTTGTCATAGAGATCACAACAGACTGTCACGCACACAGCCAGAAGCTGTAGACCACGCCAGCGAGAAGAACTCGAGATGAACGGAGGCCGCTTCTACTCTGCGGCAGCCATCATTTGCTCTGAAACGGTTTACACAATAAAGGCGGCACTGAACGGCAACAACAGAGGATTAAACGTAAGCCCTTTACGGCTGGAACACGACCACTCTGTCTGTCCTCCACAGCTGCCTACAGTCTGCGAGAGGCAGAAAAGCCACCGCACCACATTACCATCAGACTAAAACCCATCACTGAGGTGTATTCCGACATATACGATCACGGAAAGCTTTAGTATGCGAGCATAATCTGCCGTAGGACACATTTTGACGCAGGATATCTGATGTACTTGTCTCTCCATATGTTTGATGTGAGTGGGGAGGGGTTGTTTTCTATCAGTACTAGCTAAACAGGATGCCGGGATGTTGACAGGAAAAAATAATGATGGTCACTCTTTTGATCTCCCACATATGTTCAAACTCTCTCACAGTCTGGCTCTCATATCCCCCTACGCAGACAAAGGGAGAGAGTCGGCTGACGAAAGTGACTGTGTCGTCTTAAGTCGACGTATAGGGCACTTTCTTCTTTATCTAGATGACGGAAACCACCAGTTCAGATGCCATTAGAAAACATTCCCTGATGGCAAAGCCAGAGGGGTCCTCGGAGGAGCGAAGCCACCTAGTCTATTAGTCTGTTCAACGGCTCATTCCCCATTTTACTTTGTACCTGTCTGCTTATCTAGGGATGACAGCAAATTGCCATGGCTTTACATCACTCAATATGCAGAGCTGTCATCAAGGCTTCCATCACTGCTACTTAGCATATCGTCTAACAAAAGACCCTCCACACAGTGGGGATAGGTTTGTCACTTTTACTGCCCAACCATGTTATTATCATCTAATTTACAAAGACAAGATGATAATTACATGCAATTAGAATTATAAACCTGCCATAGTGTGTGTGGTAAGCCTCAGGTAATATCCTAAAGAGGACTCTCATTGGCTCATACTGTGCCCCCAAGTTTCTCCTAAAGCTTAAAATTACCATATTACATAACACTTTATAACTTTACTATATTATTACCTACAGATAAAATAAGGGGCTTTACCATAGCTGCAGGTTGAGAGTAGCTGCTAGTTTTAAACATACAGTAAATAGTGAGGAAAAAGTTACATAAATAATAGATTCTTAAATGGGTCCTATTATGCCCTTTTACAAGATGTAAAATAAGTCTCTGATGTCCCCAGGGTGTATATGTGAAGATTTAGCTCAAAATACCCCACAGATGATTTTTTATAGCATGTTAAAATTGTCACTTTTTGAGTGTGTCCCTTTAAATGCAAATGAGCTAGTGCTCCCGGACCCCTTTCAGGAAGATGGCGGAGCTTCAAGAGCTCGTGTAAGCAGCTCAGATTACCTCACGCACTGAAAATGTCAAAAACTGTTCAGCCTTTTATGTTTAAACTGGAGTTGGACAATGATGGAGAGACTCAAGAAGAAGTGACAACACGTAGATTGCAATAGGATGTTTCTGAATAGTTAGTTGCTGAATGTATGTAGCTGATGTGGAGTTAACTATCTTCAAGTCATTAATTAGCATATTCTGTCATGATAATCTATAAATCACTCGTGTGGGAACTGTTGTGAGATGCCTACAGAGTCAGAGAATATATGCTGCATTAAGATAGAACATGTATAGTTTAGTTTAATTACGGTTATACCTTATGTTGTCATCTTGCTTTATGACATGCTATTGCATTTGTGTTGCGTACTGTATTGCAATAAATGTGAAAAGACAGATGCGACAGCTTGAGCAGACTCCTAAATGTGCTCTACTACAACAACTCTTCCTCTTCTCTAAAGCAGCCCAACATGGCCCTCACCCCCTTTGTTGCGTGTTCCGGGGGCAGGGTTTATGTAAATTTTAGGGTTTGTGATGTCACCACACCTCCCGGTAGCTCATTGTAGTCCCTACTAGGGCTGCAACTAACAATTATTTTGATAATCGATTAGTTGATAGATTATTTTTTCGATTAATCAGATAAAAGCCCTTTTTTTTTTTGTATTGACAAAAAACACTATTCCACATCCTGTCCAATGCTGTCCTTCAAACAAACTTGTCAGCTGTGCTATGAAAACATACATAGTGAATATCTCTACCATTACATAAATTAACCATGGTTTTACAATGAACAAAATAAACAATAATAATAATTATAATAATAAATAACAGGGTTATTTTAGTTATTCAATGGTAACCACAAATTAACCATTGTTTTTGCTTCAAATCCATAGTTTAACTATATGGTATTTGTGTGGTTATACAAATGGTAATCAATACGGCAAAAACGTGGTTTTATTATAATAAAAACATGGTTAGTTTTCATACGGGTATGTTTGCGCTACACATTATGTGCAAAAAAAGTTACTAAGTTACTAAGTTTAAATCCCTACATTAAAATGATATTAAAGAAAAAAAACAAAAACAAACTCAGTGTTAGCAGAGGAATGTTCTGCAGGAACACAAACACATTCGCTCTGGACACAGTAACCTGTTACTGTCATTTCTTTATCCTGTAGAAACATCTTACATTTATATTCAATTACACGCTGTTATCCCTTTACAGTTACTACTCTCATAAAATACTTAAATTACATGTTGACTTTTAAACCTAAATTTAGCATCCAACAGCAGATATTTCAGCTAAATGAATGTTTTTGCGCTGAATATTGTCTCCCTCTCGACTGCGTTCTGTCTGTTTGACGCGCATGCGCACACCCGCCACGTTCAGTGAAGTTTAAAGCTGTCAGGACGTGCTTTCATGCAAAATGGAAATACTTGCGTGAATTAGTGGCTTTACAGATGAGGATTAGGGATGGAACGATTACCGGTTTCACGATAAAACACAATAAAATGTACTGACGGTTAGTAATATCGTTTAAAATTTAATTATCGTTAAAACCGTGTTTGATTATCACGATTGTGAAAACTCGCACTAAATCCTGTCCAGCCAGCGCCAGTCTGGTGCAGGCGCAGCGCGAAACGCTGTTTTTTGAACGAGAAGAAATGGCAGAAGGCAGTGACAGCGCTGGGAGATTTTTCAGCCTTCTAAAAGGACCAAATCTGAGGTGTGGTCATATTTTGGCTTTTACAAAAGTCCTGAGGGAAACTCAATCGAGTATGGTCACCCTGTCTGCAGAACATGCAAGAAGAAATTTGCTGCAATAGGGCAAACACTTCAAATCTGCAAATGCATGGCAAGTGGACTTTGAGCCAAAGACGAACGAACAAGTTCAGACAAGACTAGGGTGACATTTAAGGGATAATAATGTATATTCATTGTACACTTATTACACAGATTTTCTTTACCAAATAAATAATTACAGGGACATATTGAATTGAGATTATTGTTTTAAATCTTACCTGTTTATAAATCCATTTTGTACAGCGTACAAAACAATCGTCCAGACAAAATGATCACAAGAAGTTACAGTAATAATTATAGTAGTATTAATAGTAAAGTCCTCTGATTTCATTTTCAATACAATCAAAAAGAGACGGAAGACGGCAAGTTGCATTTGAATAAAACGAGAGAGCGCGTCCGTTGTGATGCATGGATGTGCGCTGTTATGATGCGTTGCTATTGAAGACGGCCAATCCCACAGAATAGAATCTTGCTTAAAAAGTGCATAGAGCTGCTCGTTTTATTTGTTGTTTGTTGATTTTCAAATATAAAACTTGAAATGTTTTCAGTGTGTGCATCTGTTCTTTTTTAACACTTTCAGCTCATTTGAACAAAACCAAAACCAAAAATAATATTGATAATCGTGATAATTTGGGTCACTATAATCGTGATGATTATACGTGAAATGTTCATACCGTTTCATCCCTAATGAGGATATAACTACTGTTCCCTATATAGATCAGTGGATATAACCTGTAAAATGAACATTTTGCGCTGAGGACACAGGCGCACACACACATCTGTCAAAGTGCATGACAGGGTATGTTAAACGCTAATGCATTCGCTCGAAGCTTAAAATAAACAATTTATTTTACGCTTGGATCATGTACCTTTCCTGCATCAGCTCACTCTGTTTCCACTCCACTATTTCTAGATGCACATTTTGTCCATAAAAAATGCATTATTCAGGGCTGTAGTTTGGAGCGATTAGGTGGAACCTTTGTGTACAGAGAGCAGACCCGACTAATTGATAATGAGAATTGTTATTGATGATTTTCATTATCGATTATTATCGACTAGTTGTTGCAGCCCTATAGTCCCTACTAGTCGTTTGTTGTAGTCCTTAAAAAGCGATTTCTGAAAATATCTTCCTTCGCATTGAACTTTGAGCATTGTAACTTTGCATATGTTGTTTATGCTCAAACAGCAACAATACACACTAACTAAAGTAAAAAAAAGTGAAATCATAATCAAGGACCCCTTTAATTTAAATTTTAATGAAACTAGAATCAATCAATTAAAACTATTTTAATTCTTTGTAACTTTAGTGTGAAAAAAAAGACAAAACAAGAAGAATTTCTGAGAAATCACATTCAGAAGAGACAGAGCTGTCTCATAAAAAAACACATGATCTCTTTCATTGGAAGTGACAGAAATATGGCCCACCCACTATTGCAGCAAAGCATAAAGAGGGAATGTTACTCCGAAGCCTCTGGACTGAAGGTCAACTGTACCTATTCATTCACTAAAGCGTCATATAAGGAATTCTGCACAAACCAGTTCCCAATTTCATGGCAAATTTCCACCCAGGAGTACATCTGTATGGGGGATGTAAAGGCAGCCAGCGGGAGTGGGTTTCTCTGGATTAGGCCTGCTCATCAGTTTATCATTCATCATTTAGCAGGGGACAGCAGAGGGTGGAGGACCCAAATCCCTAATTCTCTGCAGCCGTACCTTCCTTTGTAGGCACCAGGATTAACGAGGGGCCCTGAAAGAACCTGATGAGTTTAAAGCTGGGGATGAGAGAAGGGTGAAAGGCAGCACAGATCAGGACAGCGATACCATTAGAGACCTCCATAAATCAAGCCATCCTTAAGGTAGAGGTACTGCAGTTTAAAGACCAGCTGTACTTTTTAACCTCCACCTTTATTTCCAGCCCCATCCACTGCGGTTATGTACGACCGGAGGGGACAGAATCATATTCCCCCCTCCCAAACCCTTCCTGACAAACTCTGAGCGGTGTGGACATGGGGAGTGTCTCCTAATGAGATCAAGCGTCTCTGAGAACGGTGGTTCTTATAGCTTTGGACTTTATTGAAAAAGATCTCAAGCTATTGTTGCTTTGGGCATGATTTCTTAAAAGTGGAAGAGTGGCGGACAGGCAGAATGACAAAAACAACTAGAGAAACATACAAAACGTCAGTTGAATTTACTGACTTGGCGGCTCGAGAGTTCTTTAACTCCTCTGAAAAGGATAGCCTTGCGGCTGCCATGCCTCGCAGACCGCTAATGATTGTGCTAGCTAAAATTTACAAGTGGAACCAGATTTTTAAGAGAAACATTGATGAGGCACAACACCTTGCATGGCTCATGAATCAGTCTCTTAGCTTTTTTCATTGCCTAAAAGATTTACTGGCACATTAGAAAACTAGGGGAGTGACAGAATTAAGGAAGCAGGAATGTAAACGGACTCAGTTGGGAAATGTCAGTAGATTTACTTTATAGCCTGCGTCTAAAACACAGGCATGATTTACTTCTCTCATGCTGGTTGAGTTCCCTCACCAGGTGGCCACAAGTTGCCCACAATAAAGGCCCATTTAGTGTTAAAAGATAAGGAAAAGAGGGGGAAAGACATTGATTTACAGTTCAAGTTTAATACTGTATTAATCTTGATAGACAGATATCAAAAGATTATGACAGGTAAGGCATCATTCAGCAAACAGCCCTTAATCAAATTCTTTCACTCTCAGAAATAAGCTCTTGAGGACATTAGTCTGATCCAGTAAAGAGTGAGAAACTGGGTGTTGTCCAGCAAACAGCTTTCTCTAAATTCAAGTGACGGTGCGTTGCTCTTTAAAGGCCACAGGGGAGCTGTCTCTTTAAAATGAAAGGCTAGCAGCGGTGGAAGGGAAGGGAAGTTTTTATCTGTAACAATAACAAGATGAAAATTTCCGCACTCAGAACAAACCACCGAGCGATTTGGCTAAATTTCCTGAAGTTTGGTTTCTGCAATGGACCCAAGCATCCTAAAGTCATAAATTTTGCAGATGTAACCGGCCCAGATGTTGTATTGCTAACCTCAAAGCCAAGATCTGGGTTTGATATGCTCACAGGACAGAGAGAAAGTACTTTAAAAGACTTAATGCATATGTATTAGATATAACACTTCACAATAAGGTTCAATATGCTGACATTAGTAAGTCCATTAGGTATGAAGTAACAATAAGTTTTCCTTAAATTACTTATTACTTAATGTATAAATATGCAATTTCTTTATGTTAATTCATGTTTGTTCATATACAAAACCTTAGTAAACTTGAAATGTTAAAAATACATACGTACAAAATTAACCTGGATTAATAAATTAAAGAAATTACATTTTAAATATAAAATCATTTAAAATTATTAAAGTTATTAAAGTGTTAGTTCACCCAAAAATGAAAATTCAAAGCAACAAAAAACAAAACAAAATAACGAATTTATTCAACAATTTTCACGCTGTTCACGTAGTAAACAGTGCAGCGCTTCCAGATTCTACATCAGAACGCCGGCTCAGTATTGGCCGATGCTGTTCACGTGAGCACCACGACACATGCGTGTACTGAGCCTGACATGGAAGAAAAGAAGTTATTAAATAAAAGTCGTTATTTTTGGGGGGGTGGGGGGGTGTTTCTCGTCGCTTCATTAAGGTTGAACCACTGTAGTCACTTGGACTATTTTAACGATGTCTTTACTACCTTTATGGCCCTTGAAAGTGGTAATAATGTTGCAGTCTATCGGGGGTCAGAAAGCTCTCGGATTTCATCAAAAAGGTGAGTAATTAATGACAGAATTTTCATTTTTGGGTTAACTAACCTTTTAAATAATGTATTTATTCAATAATATTTATTAACATAAATCAATAAAGCTGTAAAAGTGTTCATTATTAGTTGATACCCAATGTTAACAAATTTAATCTTATTGTAAAGTGTTATAGATACAACATCAATCTCAGATTTCATATTAGTTGCATGATATAATCGTCTATTAACTGTGTACATTAGAAAACATTTAGTAAAGATTGTGACATTTTGCAACATTCAAAAGTGTAACTCATAAATTGGCTATAAAATCAATTAAATAAATTCAAATGAGTTCAAATTGGACCAGAATCACCCTACAACCCCAACCCCACCAAACAAAGCATTGTTGGAAAGTGAAGTTGTAGAGGAAATATTTGTTGTGTCTCATTTGAAATGACAATATGTGGTCCTCGCTTTGCATTCCACAGCTAAAGCACTCTTGCGCAAACACACCTTTTTCCTTCACAAATTCCTTGATAACAAGCAGTCAAGTCTATTCATCTAATGATCAACTTCTTCCATATTCTGAAGGTTTAAGAAGCAGTCAATAACTTCTCAGTTTGAAATGAACTCTGTAAGGTCATGACACAGGATGAAGGGGAAATGGTGATGACAAACAAAGGTCCCAACACTCCAAAGCCTGGCCTGCTGCCGGGGAGGGCCACACTTCATGTCCTGACTCCTCTGGGAGATAACCGGGATTCTCCAGGCCTTCCCAAACCTGGTAACTTCCCGTAGACACCTCTCTTCTCTTCTCCTTCCCTGATGTTATCAGGGGCCAGGACCCACTGTGGCCCTTTGTGGCTCACAGCCCCAGTTTCCGTCCGCACACGTGTGTGTCACATTATCTGTCAAGAGGCCAGACGCCATTTCCTGCATATTGGACGGGGTGGGTAGGGGACAGGAAAGGGAAAGAACACACAGACTGACATCCAGGGAGGGAAGAACAGAGAGAGGTTGTGTGTAGTTAATGTTTCTCGACCCAGGATTTTATATCAAAAAATTGGCTCCAATAGACGGGTCATTTTGTTTCGCTCGAGTCTATGAACAATGCAAGCAGGTTTAATGGCCAGCACACAATTTATACTGAGGTCAAAGTGCATGAAGAGACTGAAGTTAGCAGGAACATAGCCAAAGTTTTAGACTACCACTATTAAATATGAAAGCTAATTTCCACTTCAGAGGAAAAAAGTAATAAAAATAATTGATGATAATTTGTTACATTTATATAGCGCTTTACATATGGAATCTCCACAATCACCACCAATGTGCAGCATCCACCTGGATAATGCGACAGCAGCCATATTATACCAGAACGTCCCAAACACAACAAATTATTGGTGGAGAGGAGACAGAGCAATGAAGCCAATCAGTATATGGGGATAATTAGGAGGCCATGATGATGGACAGAAGCCAGTGGGCAAATTTGGCCAGGATGCCAGAGTTACACCCCTACTCTTTTTCGAAGGACATCCTGGGATTTTTTATGACCACAGAGAGTCAGGACCTTGGTTTAACGTCTCATCCGAAGGACGTTGCTTGTTACAGTATAGTGTCCCCATCACTATACTGGGGTGTTAGGACCCAGACGGACCACAGGGTGAGCGCCCCCTGCTGGTCTCATTAACACCTCTTCCAGCAGCAACCTAGTTTTTCCCAGGAGCTCTCTCATCCATATCCATATCATAGTGTCTGATATTAAATCACATTATGAGATTATTAGAGTTACATTTGTGAGAAAAGTCACAAATAATAATAAAAAAAATATAGGTACTATATACACTACCAGTCAAAAGTTTGGAAACTGTACTATTTTGATTGTTTTTAAAAGAAGTCTCTTCTGCTCACCAAGGCTGTATTTATTTGATCCAAAATACAGCAAAAAACTGTATTATTGTGAAATATTTTTACAATTTAAAATAACTTTTTTTCTATTTGATTATATTTAAAAAATTTCTGTGATTCAAGCTGAATTTTCAGCGTCATTACTCCAGTCTTTAGAGTCACATGATCCAATCATTCTAATATGATGATTTGCTGCTCAAGAAACATTTATTATTATCAATGTTGAAAACAGTGGTGTACAATTTTTTTTCAGGATTATTTAATGAATAGAAAGTTCAAAAGAACAGCATTTATCTGAAATATAAAGCTTTTGAAACATTATAAATGTCTATACTGTTACTTGATCAATTTAATGCATCCTTGCTGAATAAATGTATTAATTTCTTAGTTATTTCCCAAAAAAAGAAAAAAAAAGAAATTCTTACCGACCCAAAACTTTTGAACGGTAGTACAATGTTACAAAAGCTTTCTATTTCAGATAAATACTGTTCTTTTAAACTTTCTAGTCATCAAAGAATCCTAAAAAAAAGGGTTTTACACAACTGCTTTCAAAATTCATAATAATCATAAATGTTTCTTGAGCAGCAAATCATCATATTAGAATGATTTCTGAAGGATCATGTGACACTGAAAACTGGAGTAGTGATGCTCAAAATTCAGCTTTGCATCACAGGAATAAATGACATTTTAAAATATATTCAAATAGAAAACAGTTATTTTACATTTTAATAATATTTCACAATATTACAGCTTTTTTGTATTTTTAATAACATAAATGAAGCCTTGGTGAGCAGAAGAGACTTCTTTCAAAAACAATCAAAATAGTACAGTTTTTCAAACTTTTGACTGGTAGTGTATATTATATATACTTATACTATATACAATGTTAGATATAATGATGCAATTATGATTTACAGATTTACAGAAATTGCAATATTAGGACATATAAGGGAGGAACCTTTTCATAGTTCCTAGAACAAATGGCGAAACTACCTGGTCACACCGCAAGAACTAAGAACGATTTTAGTCCTAGGAATGTCTTTTGGGGATACTAAATTAGCTCCTACTTCAGAGTAGGGTCTAACCTAGCACAATAGGAACTACCAGTGTACGCTGATTGCCCGAATGCACGCGAAACACCAGCACCCGCCATTTTAAAAAAAGCCATGTACACACACAGATTATAGCCTATATATTTACTCCACGAACTAACTCTATGAACATTGAAAACAGTGATAGATGGACCTCTCAACCTTTACATTACGGAGAAAATACAACGTAACGAGGGGACCAAGCAAAACTGCTCAGCTAGTGACACTTGGTATCAACCACATGGCAAACGCTAATACTTTTTCATATATTGTCTACTTACTTTGTATAACAGAGCGCTGTGTGCTCAGGCTCTGGCATTCTCAGGAAATAAATTTCCGCCAATATAATGTTGTAATAAGGAGGGGAAAAAAAACTCTATTTATGAGATATAAAATCGCAATTGTAAGGAGAAAGAGGAATGTACCAAAAAATTTGCAATTACAAATTGTAAGTCAAATTGTAAGACTAAGAGATATAGGCCCAGTTTTATAGACAAGGCTTAGATTAAGCCAGGATTAGGCTTTAGTTCAATTAGGGCATTTAAGTAGCTTTTATAAACGTACCTTAGAAAAAAAACATTACTGGTGTGCATCTTGAGACAAAACAATGGCACTGACATATTTTAAGATATGTCAGTGCAAGTTGCTTTAGTTAAAACAGCTCAGACATGCATTTTAGTCTGGGACTAGCTTAAGCCTTGTCTGTGAAACCGGGGGATAATGTTGCAATTATGAGAAATAATGTTATAATTGTGAGATATAGTTGTACGTTTTTTTATTTATTTTAATCTAAGGAAGAAAAAACAGGTTTCATTGCAGTATAAAAAAAATGCATAGCTATAAAACGATGCATGTTTGTTTGCCAGCCTCATTTGTGTGCTACTATAATTTGTGGTCTGACACATACTCGTAGTAACATTTTTGTCTATTTATTAATTTTCCACGAGTTGGCACAATCAAGTTCAAGGACCGCATGTCATCACATGTTAGTGTGGAAAAGTAATACAAAAACTGTCGAGACTTCCCGAAAAACATTTCCCTAAATAGAGCCACATGTGCCGTGAGGCCATGGAAAACAAACGCAAACATAGTGTTCACAGTTTTACAGAAATATTCAACACTCTGTCCATTAGGTGCAACTTAATGAGCCTTCTGAGCCATGACAGTTAGCTATACTTTGACCCCAATAAAAGAGCTATTTCACAGGGGGGAGAGAATGCATTTGCCCCCACCACTTGGCTACCATCTGAGTTACAGCTAGGCCATGATCCGACTCCATCCGCATCCTTGGCTGGACTCAGGGGTCTGATTTCAATGGCTGCCTAAGCAGAGTTTGACTTTGAAGGCTTTGATCCCGGGGCAATGCTATGGCATTTGACTTCTGGTAAAGAAAAAAAAAAGCAGCATGTCAGACCTCCAGGGTCACTGGGATCATTTAGCACTGCTGAAAATAACCAGTGGTGAGCCACGATTTGGGGAATCTAAAAGAGGCCTGACATTAGCAGGTGCCCCGAGGTGGACTGGAGAGTGCTACAGAGCAGGTCATTGACCTTGGACCATGAAGAACTTTTTTTCCCAGAAAAACCTGGAGGCCTGACTTAATTTTGCAGCCAATGCATCCACTGCTGTTTTGAACCAACCTGACGACCAGTGCCAACGACCTCCCACTTCCCCCCAAAAATAAAATTAAGAAATTATATATATATATATATATATAATATATATACACACACACTCACCTAAAGGATTATTAGGAACACCATACTAATACTGTGTTTGACCCCCTTTCGCCTTCAGAACTGCCTTAATTCTACGTGGCATTGATTCAACAAGGTGCTGAAAGCATTCTTTAGAAATGTTGGCCCATATTGATAGGATAGCATCTTGCAGTTGATGGAGATTTGTGGGATGCACATCCAGGGCACGAAGCTCCCGTTCCACCACATCCCAAAGATGCTCTATTGGGTTGAGATCTGGTGACTGTGGGGGCCATTTTAGTACAGTGAACTCATTGTCATGTTCAAGAAACCAATTTGAAATGATTCGAGCTTTGTGACATGGTGCATTATCCTGCTGGAAGTAGCCATCAGAGGATGGGTACATGGTGGTCATAAAGGGATGGACATGGTCAGAAACAATGCTCAGGTAGGCCGTGGCATTTAAACGATGCCCAATTGGCACTAAGGGGCCTAAAGTGTGCCAAGAAAACATCCCCCACACCATTACACCACCACCACCAGCCTGCACAGTGGTAACAAGGCATGATGGATCCATGTTCTCATTCTGTTTACGCCAAATTCTGACTCTACCATCTGAATGTCTCAACAGAAATCGAGACTCATCAGACCAGGCAACATTTTTCCAGTCTTCAACTGTCCAATTTTGGTGAGCTCGTGCAAATTGTAGCCTCTTTTTCCTATTTGTAGTGGAGATGAGTGGTACCCGGTGGGGTCTTCTGCTGTTGTAGCCCATCCGCCTCAAGGTTGTGCGTGTTGTGGCTTCACAAATGCTTTGCTGCATACCTCGGTTGTAACGAGTGGTTATTTCAGTCAAAGTTGCTCTTCTATCAGCTTGAATCAGTCGGCCCATTCTCCTCTGACCTCTAGCATCAACAAGGCATTTTCGCCCACAGGACTGCCGCATACTGGATGTTTTTCCCTTTTCACACCATTCTTTGTAAACTCTAGAAATGGTTGTGCGTGAAAATCCAAGTAACTGAGCAGATTGTGAAATACTCAGACCGGCCCGTCTGGCACCAACAACCATGCCACGCTCAAAATTGCTTAAATCACCTTTCTTTCCCATTCTGACATTCAGTTTGGAGTTCAGGAGATTGTCTTGACCAGGACCACACCCCTAAATGCATTGAAGCAACTGCCATGTGATTGGTTGATTAGATAATTGCATTAATGAGAAATCGAACAGGTGTTCCTAATAATCCTTTAGGTGAGTGTATATATATATATATATATATATTTTTTTTTTTTTTTTTTTTTTTTAATCCATCAATTCCCAAGCTAAAGTATTTTTTTCAGTCCAGTCATTACGCTATTAGGTCTGGTACCTGTGCTGTGACGTGGCAGGTGCCAGAATGAAGGCACATTACCAAGTCACTGACCAATCAGAAATGCACATGCAATCACAACCGATCACGTGGCATTTCGCTTCATAAAAACTTGATGGGACTTGATTTTATCAATCAGGAATTGACTGGATCACTGTTGTTTGCTATTTCTGCGATTTCATGTAAGTGACAGATTGTCCCGCCCTTGTGCCAGTAAACTTGTCATCAAAGAAGAAAGAGATGTTATTTTGATTAAAGAATACGAGGGCGCATGAAATAATTTATGTTCATGAATAAAACATTTACAAGAAACACTGCAATATTCCATAAAAAAAAAAAAGAATAGTCCATTTTAATTTCATGGTGACTTTGATTTTGTTAGTTTTATTATGCACTTATATGCAATACTTCCTGTTCTGTAGCATGTTTTTGCTCATTAGCATTACTGCATTTGCACGGACACGTTCGACAATCTCTTGTGTATAGGAAACTCTTGTACACGAGAGATGTGAAGGGGGTGTAAGCAAGGCTTGTTGGCTATTATGCACCATGTAAAATGCCTTTCATACTGTGTAAGTGTATAACAAAACAAACGACAAAAATGGTACATGGCATGCAAAGCTACACTAACTGTATTAGTGACACACCTACTGTATATAGTATGTCGTTGACTCAGTGGCACTAATATACTATTAATTGCTGAGATCTAAACAGGGATGTAACTCTAACCTCTAGGTGACAAGCTCAAATGATATGTTAACATTAGCCACCAGCTATGCTACCTAAGGTTACCATTTAACAGAGAAGCAGAAAGTGACACTGTCTTCCCTTACAACGCCTCCAGACAGTATTCAGAGATTGAGCTGTCACTTTTCATGCGTGTCTTTTTCCTTTCTTTCTTTTTAAACCACAGATTGATTTAAGCATGAACGCATCTGATACACTGCCAAAACCACAGTACAAACCTCAGCCTGGAGTGTAGTAATATTTATACAATGGGGCTTGGTTAAACTTAAGCCTCTCTCCACAACAATCTCTTGTTGCCGTAATCTAAACTCATAATTAGAAGTTCTGCCCTCCTCAAATCTTCATTACACCACAGAAAGCATAACTAAAAGGGATACCCTTGTGAAAAAGAACCACACTTTAATGTGCTTTTAAAAGAGTACTTATTATGGAAATAATATATTTTAAATTATACATGATTGCGGACAGAATGCAAGGTTTTCTGACACTTAACCAATGTGATTTCTATTGAAACTTACAATGTTTTTAAATATATTTGTAATTACACATTTGAAGTGATGAATTTGCAATTTAGTACATTTAAAACATTAACAGTATTGCAATATCAAATAACATGCTAAAGTTAACCTCAAGTACTTAAAAATAGGTATGATTGCAATGTATAGTATTAAAACATGATTTAAAATGTTCTTTAAAAACTTTAATTTGACATTATTACAAAGTGCACCTTTTGAAAGTGTACTCAAGTGTGTTAAGAAACAGTCATGAAAGTGTACTCAAGTACACTTAAGTGTTCTTTTTATTTCATAAATATATGTTATTTTCATAAATATATGTGTGTGTATATATGTGTGTGTATATATGTGTGTGTGTATATATATATATATATATATATATATATATATATATATATATATATATACACACACACATATATACACACACTTCTAAGATTTGAAGTACATACAAGTTCACATTCATACAATTAAGCACACTTCTTTTTTTACAAGGTCATCATTAGTCATCATTTACTCTCCTTCATGTCATTTTTCCAATATATGAAATTGAATGAGAGCTGCGGCTGTTGAGCTCCAAAATAGCCAAAATAGATACAATTGGTCCTTAAGTCATACAATAGCTTTGTGAGAGGAACATATAAAATCTTGCACTAATTCTTCTTGGTATGTTCATGAAAAGATTTACGGGTAATAAACAATTCATTTTTTGAGTAGCATTTCATGAATCATTCTTATGAGTCAAATCTTGTCAAAGGATCGTTTTATCCAGTTAACAAAACAGTTTGACCGTCCAATCCAATTCTTCGGTTCAACTCACTGACTCAACAGTTAACACATCATCATATGGTTTCAGAAGACTTGGATTCGAGTTCTACTGAAAAAAGGTTTGAAATGGCATGGATAAGTAAATAATGACTTATGATGAATGAATTATGATTTGTGGGTGAACTATCCCTTTAAGCAGTATACATTTGGGAGAAAGATATATTTTTATATGTAGGCCTAATTGGACAGAACCAACATTTCCACTAACGCACATGTGGTGTGCACTAACCTCATGAACTTGGGCCCATTAGTCTGTGTCAGCAGGCCCTACACCTTTTGAGGAACTGGGGCACCGTTTGCCATTTTTCACCTGCTTAAAAAGTGAATGACAAGTAAAGGTCTCAGCTCACAAAAACAGACCTGCTGGTGGTCCTCTTCAAAACACCCGGAGTTGCTGCGATCAATTCACATTACTGAAAATAACCCCTGCATCCATGTCTCTCATAAACTTCTGCCTCAGACAACAACTCCACCCCCAGCCCCCCACCACCCAACCATATTCCAGCTTCCCCCAGAGCTCTGTGACACCAGCAGGTGCTCTTTGTCATTGGACCTGCGGCACATGCTCCCAGAATCCAGAATAGCAGCCGAAGGGCCCCATCACTTGTCCTTCAGTGCCTCCTCTTTTGTTTCACACTGTATAGCCTCGGCTCAATGCCATTTTTGTTCTCACGTGTCAAAAGTTCACTATGAAATATGGCTCTGTGGAATATTCATTTTAAGACCCATAAGAGGAACGCACTTGAATACACAGTCAACTGTGGTTTTATTCTTTCTAATGACTCTTTGATAAGCCTCAGCTAAGAGGAAATCCTATTTTGTAATATGAGAAAGCCACCCCAAGCTTTACATCTGTCATGTACATAACTGAAGGGGAAAAAAAGCACTTTCAGACTTATGCCTTACAGGTCACGGAGATACATCTACTCGGGACTCATTTTTAATGATACTGTGAATGGCAGACATCAGTGCAGTTTGTGTGTGAACATGTTGCACTTTAATGCCATCTGCAACCCAAACCAATACTTCTTTTAACAGATAAAGCACATAAGAGAGACACACACATGCGAGAGAGTTTTGAGATGGTAGACACACAGATTAAAATAGAGAAATGTTACAGCACTGACACAATGTTCACAGAATTTCTTGTTCTTATTCTGCATTTTGAGTCTTTTAAACTGTAAAATCACAGTGTCCATGCAATACATAAGTAAAAAATGTATAACAATAGTAATACTAATACGATTAACCAAAGTTGGGCAAAAATTTGAATTTAATAATTGGCTCCCTTTCAATTCATGAGTGTGAATTTAAATTTCACATCACACAAGTGAAATATGAACAGGAATTTGCAGAATTGCAATTCAAAAAGACGGACGGACTGATGGATGGATAGAAATTCAGTTGAAATTTTTAAGCATTCACAATTTAATTCTGGTGCAGTATTTACTGAAAGAAATGCCACACAAAATTACATATTAAGTAGGGCTGTTAAATTACTTATAATTAAAAATGTTAGCATGCAAGTAATTGCATGTATCATATTAATAACGTTTCTCAAGCTTTTTTGAGAAATGGCCTTAAAATGATGATAATTCAGAGACAATGTGGTATATGAAAGCAAAAAAGTAGCTTTACCATATTTTATTTTAACCAAACAGTTTTTTTTTAAATACCTTTTTTTTCTCTCAGTTGCTGCTCCTGGTTTGCCCTCTGATTTAATTTGTTTTGTTGGTTTGCTGTTCTCCTTGGAGAGCTCTTGTTCCAACAGACACGCAAAACTATGTGTTCTTGTAGCACAAGGGCATGAACATGGACTCCCATTCACCTTGTGTTTCAGTGCTATTTCTCTCACCCATAGTGGCCCCTAAAAATCAATAGAAGTTCAGGATCTAACTGTGTCTGGGGCACAGATGTACACAACAGTGTGTACAAGTTCAGCTGAGGACAAGCAGCCACAGAGGATTTGTCCGCAGCCATATTATTTTTCTATGTGACAACTGTACAGAGAGCATGTGAGTGATTTGCTCACTCAGAGAGTAGGAAATGAAAAATTTTATGGCATTTGGAAACCAAAACTATTCTTGCCTCCCTCTCCATCCATGTCACTTCCATTTATTTACACCTCTTACAGACGGGCTTCGCATCCACACTACAAAGTCTATGTAACCACGAAATAGAGTCTGACCCTTTGGTATTTGCATGCTCCTTTCTAAACACTGGCATGGCCGACATCAGCATTCATGAATAATTGCACAGAATGTATATCCATGTTAGCGGTGGGCAGACACGAGAACAGAGTGTGTAGCCACTACTTTGATGTGGAATTGTAACTGCATAGAGCAAGAGCTCGCAGACTAACAAGCACTCGCAACCCAGTGTGTATGTCACAGGGGGAGGGAGTCGCAGCGCAGGGCACATTCATCAAAGAGAAGCTGAGCTGATGGAACCTAAGTGCAGTGTCATCACAAGGAAAAGGCTTGATAATCACTCATGTTGGAGTGGGATCTGCACAGGCCAGGGGAAATCAATAGTAGTTCACTGGACAGCAGCTAGACAAAACAATCCAGAGGGCGTGTCTCATTCCACTCCTGACGTCAATCAGTATATTGTGAACACTATAATTCAGGCACTAGTAAGGGTCTTGATCTACTAACTACTGGGACACTGATGGCTCAATTACTGTTGTGATCATGAGGTCACACATTAAATCAGCTGGCATCTACCAATAAAAGCTGTATAACGCGCCATGACTGATATACTTTTGGTGTCATCTAATTTGTTTATCATGCATCTACAGTGCCAATGTGCTAGAAATTAATTATAATTTATAAATACATTTTATAATTTATAATATTATTGTATACTTTTATTTATAATTTACTTCTAATTAAAATAAAATACTATAATTTAAACTAACAAAATAGAAAAAAATATTAGTTTATTAAATAAAAGTCATACAAATGTACCATAAAGAATGAATGAATGAATAGACAGTAAACTTACTGTAAATCTGACTACAGTAGTTCACAGCATACTGTATAATAACTTACAGTATATTTATACCATAAAATTAATTACAGTTCTTGTTTTTGCACTGTATTTTAAAATACTGTAAAAGTTACTATGCAGTATAATTGATTACGGTAGTTTTTATATTCACATATATACAGTACACATATACACAACATATTATAACTAACTATAATCTGTTACACGCTTAAAAGAATGAAATATAAAGGCTTGTATGCAAAAACTATTTCACACAGTGATATTACTTATTAGATGTCACGTCAATTATGACAACACTCAGAAATTTAATTTAATTTAAATATAATTCTTTTGAAGTTTTGGTGCTTTACGTAACGTTATGTAGTGAAATTGATAAATCCCGTTTAACATTTGTGTTGGCTACTGTATACAGGCCACCAGGGCACAATACAGACTTTACCAGAGAATTTGCTGATTTTCTATCAGAGTTAGTACTGGCTACAGATAAAGTCCTAATTGTTGGTGATTTTAATATCCATGTAGACAATGAAAAAGACGCATTGGGATTGGCATTTAGAGACATTCTAAACTCTATTGGAGTTAGGCAACACGTGTCAGGACCCACTCATCATCGTAATCATACTTTAGACCTAATATTGTCAACATGGAATAAATGTTGATACCATTTAAATTCTGCAGCAGAGCGATGACATCTCAGATCATTACCTAGTATCATGTATACTTAATTTAGCAAAGGCTGCAAAGCCGTCCCATCGTTTCAAATATGGCAGGACTATCACTGCTGCGACTAAAGATTTCTTTGTAAATAATCTTCCTCATCAGTTTCATCTCCTCAGCATCCCAGATAGCCTAGAGGAACTTGATGTTGCAACAGAAACTATTGAGTCTCTCTTTTCCAGCACTTTAGACACAGTTGCTCCTCTGCGCTTAAAAAAGATTAAAGAAAATAGTCCAATGGCGTGGTACAACGAGCACACCCGGGCCCTTAAAACAGCAGCCAGAAAAATGGAGCGCAGCTGGAAGAAAACAAAAAGTTTTTCGCATTTCGTGGAAAGAGAGCATGATTTCATACAGAAAGGCCATAAAAACTGCTAGATCTGCTTATTTCTCGACTCTCTTAGAAGAAAACAAACACAACCCTAGGTATTTATTCGATACAGTGGCTAAATTAACCAAAGATAAAGCTTCAACTTCTGAAGTCTGCCAACAGCACAGCAGTAATGACTTTATGAACTACTTGTAAGATTGATAAAAAATTTTTAACCATGCAGCCGTCTACTACTGTATCACATCAGACAGTGCATTGTAGTGTCACTGAGGAAAAATTACACTCAATCACTGCTATAGGAGAAGAAGAATTGGCAAAATTTATTAAATCATCAAAATCCACAACATGTATGCTTGACCCTATACCGACTAAACTACTAAAAGAGATGCTTCCAGAGGTCATAGATCCTCTTCTTAATATCATTAATTCATCCTTGACTTTAGGATATGTACCGAAAACTTTTAAGTTGGCTATTATTAAACCACTTATTAAAAAAACGCAACTTGATCCTACAGAATTAGTCAATTACAGGCCAATCTCAAATCTACCCTTTCTGTCAAAAATACTAGAAAAGGCAGTGTCCTCACAATTAGAAAGAAATGGTATCTGTGAGGATTTCCAGTCAGGATTTAGACCATATCATAATACTGAGACTGCTCTCATTAGAGTTACAAATGATTTACTCTTATCATCCGATCGTGGTTGTATATCTCTGTTAGTATTACTAGATCTTAGCGCTGCATTCGATACTATCGACCACAACATTCTTTTGAATAGACTCGAAAATTATGTTGGCATTAGTGGAATTGCATTGGCATGGTTTAAATCATACTTATCTGACCGTTATCAGTTTGTAGCAGTAAATGAGGAGATGTCACACCGATCACAAGTTCAGTATGGAGTACCGCAGGGCTCAGCGCTAGGACCGTTGCTTTTCACCCTGTACATGCTACCACTGGGAGATATCATTAGGAAGCATGGCGTTAGTTTTCATTGTTATGCTGACGATACTCAGCTCTATATTTCTTCACACCCTGACGAAACTTACCAATTCACAAGATTAACGAAATGCAGAGCTGATATAAAAAATTGGATGACTAGTAATTTCCTGCAACTTAATTCAGAAAAAACAGAATTTTTAATTATTGGACAAAAAAACTCCACATTTAGTAACCTAGAATACTGTCTAACACTTGATGGCTGCTCTGTCAAGTCCTCGTCGTCAGTTAGGAACCTGGGTGTGATACCAATCTCTCATTTGAAAGCCACGTTTCTAGCATCGTTAAAACTGCATTCTACCATCTTAAAAATATATCTAAATTACGGCATATGCTTTCAATGCAAAATGCTGAACAGTTAGTTCATGCGTTCATGACCTCAAGGCTAGATTATTGTAATGCTCTACTGGGTGGTTGCCCTGCTCGCTTAATAAATAAACTGCAGCTGGTCCAAAACGCAGCAGCTCGAGTTCTTACTAGAACCAGGAAGTATGACCATATTAGCCCGGTTCTGTCAACACTGCACTGGCTCCCTATTAAACATCGCATACATTTTAAAATCTTGCTAATTACTTACAAATCACTAAATGGTTTAGCTCCCCAGTACTTGAGCGAGCTCTTAACGCATTATACTCCATCACGTCTATTGCGGTCTCAAAACTCTGGCCAGTTGATAATACCTAGAATATCAAAATCCACTGCATGCGGTCGATCCTTTTCCTATTTAGCACCTAAACTCTGGAACAGCCTTCCTAGCATTGTTCGGGAAGCAGACACACTCTGTCAGTTTAAATCTAGACTAAAAACACATCTCTTTACTATGGCAAACATTTTTAATTTATATTTTATTCAAATCAATTAAATGATTGTTAGGCTGCATTAACTAGGTCAGCCGGAACCGGGACCACTTCCCATAACACCTGATGTACTCATTACATCATAAGAAGAATGGCATCTACGCTAATGTCAGTTTTTCTGTTTATCCCGAGGTTTACTGCAGTCAGCAGGATCCGGGCCGTATCCAGATCAGATGGTGGACCTGCGCCCAGACATTACCAACGCATCCCTGAAGTGTCTGCAGAGACCGTGTCAATTAGTCTACCCTCTGAAATTGCTCATCGACATGGCATCCTCAATGGATCCATCTCCGGCGTGATGACTCCGATATTTCGAATATTCCTATTTAATAATTGTTTAATCGACACGCCATCCTCAATAAACCTGTCTCCGGCGTGATGCCTCCGATCTTTCGAATATTCCAATCTAATATGACTTCTGACCTGTAAGGCTGCCAAAATAATAATCATACACTGTTTGGCACCCCGACTGAGCCTGGTTTCTCCCATGGTTTATTTTTCTCCATTATGCCAACTGACTGAGTTTTGGTTCCTTGCCACTGTCGCCTTTGGCTTGGCTTGCTCAGTTGGGGACACTAAATTTTCAAATAAATATCCAAATAAATTTAAGTACTAAACTAAATTAACTATGTCAACTACATTACTTGAATATATATGATAAATGAAATGAGCTGATGACATCACCGTTTTCTCCAGAGCGGCTGTACAGCCGAATCAAATTCGGTTGCATTATTTTCCTGTTTAACACTGTGAAGCTGCTTTGAAACAATCTGCATTGTGAAAAGCGCTATATAAATAAAGTTGACTTGACTTGACTTTAAAACTTTTATTAAAATTTAATTTATTAAACTGTAAAAACACTCTCCAGACTTGGCAGGGCCAATGCAGATCCCAGATGTTTGCTGCTATAGAGAACAAAACACAAAAATAGAGTTGCACTACAGCTTGACACACATCAATGTGATAAACAGCTTTCATTTAATTTACAGTATATGGAACCACAATACATTCAACCAGGAGATGTGCCAAAACGTAATACCTTTAAATGAGAAACTGAGGGTGAGCACATTTTTGGGTATACTATCCCTTTAAGCTAAATTCTAAGATCCTGATCTCCTCGATCCATGTTACAAAGCTAAAACCGCTCTCATTTTATGAATTTTAATGTGTTCTTCAATAGCTGGACATTGTATTGAAGAATATTGTATATGAACAATACCACTGTATTAACCGAAAGAGCGATACTCATCAGCATGCTGCAATGTCGAACAACTGTACATACACGCTGAAAGAAATGAAAAACATATTCAACACTGCATAGACCTACAGAGATATTAGTTTCACAATGCATCCCCTTTCTGAATGACCCTGATCTCCTTGATACATGTTACAAATCTAAAACCACTCTCATTTTATGAAGTTTAATGCGTTCTTCAATAGCTGAACATTACTTACCTCTGTATTAACCGAAAGAGTTATAGCCTACTCATCAGCACGCTGCGATGTCGAACAACTGTATGCTGAAAGAAATGAAAAACATATTCAACACTGCATAGACCTACACAGAGATATTCGTTTCACAATGCATCCCCTTTCTGAATGACCCTGATCTCCTTGATCCATGTTACAAATCTAAAACTGCTCTCATTTTATGAAGTTTAATATGTTCTTCAATAGCTGAACATTACTTACCTCTGTATTAACCGAAAGAATGTATTCACTTTAAGTGTACATCGGTTGTACTCACAAATGTTCAGAAACAAGAACATTTCAATTACTTTGTTCTAAACTAATTTGTTCTTATTAACTAACATTAACAGCAAACCTTGTGATAACTAGTATTTGGCTAACTGGCTACAATGTTTGCATTACAAAGCTACCTTTATATCAAACTCACCACCAATTATTTAATGGTAAAATGAATATCTTCACATTTGGGGTGAAATATTTAGAAATACACATCTTTAACACTAGAACCGCCACGGGGTAAAATTTACCCATGGCTGTTTTTCAAATGTACTTGACAGATTTTCAAAAAAAAAATCCAAGGCTCCCAGTCATTGACTTTTACTAAAATTGTGTTATTTACAATCCCCTGTTGTTAAAAATAGTTTAGATAAAACCAGATTTAAAAAACGGGGCATTTATACCTATAAGCGCCAGCAGGTCAAATTTACCTCTATTCCTTTATTTTCATGCTGTGTTTGAGCAACGTGTAGGCTTACTGTAGACAGTCACACAACGCAAGATCAAATGAAGATGTTTTAGCCTATTTATTTTGTTTGCTACTGTGTTGCTATTATTATTTAGTATAAGTTTGTCCGTTTCCTGAAAAAGTATATTTCCGATCTATGTAATAAATAAAATAATTTTCATGATTACCCCAAGTTTATTGGTGTTGTTCTCTTATTCAAATTATAAGTTATAAATTATATAACTAAACAAATGAATAATTAATTAGGTGAAACTGTGCGCTTGAATTTGTCGTTGCATCAAACATCCTATGCAGTGCAGTGAATTATTAATGCTCTTTATTGTCTATTTAGGGTATTGTAATTTAAATAACATGTGTTATCTTAATATGTGATTAATGACATTTTATTATAATATTACACCACCCAAATATGCATTTATTTCCTTCTAATTCTCGTTGTCATTGCAGGCTGATTTAGCCTATATTTCACCAAAAAGTGATTAGTGTAGCCTGCTTAAAATAGCATGAAACAACAGGACAAAAACATAGTTGATGACTAAAAATAATCATTTCATGACTCTATACATTACTTTATGAAGACAGTGGCATAATACAGTGACATATTAAGTTTTTTAGCCGTATCAAAACAGTAATCATCTGCATGGGTAAACTTTACCCGCTGGCGGTTTTAGGTATACAGCGACCCCTGGCGGTTCTAATGTTAAGATATTGAATAACATTTTACATCTCACCTGGCTGGCTCTTGCTGGTAGGGCCCAGTCTTCAAAGGCTCAGGATGAATTGGAAAATTCAAGTGCCGGCTGACGATTGGTTGCCAGGTGTATATCCCGTGCGATTCCGCTCTTTATGTAATTAAGTGTGTAAACAGAAAGCAAAATAATAATAAAAAAAATCTCATGGGAATTGATTTTATCTATTTTACCTAGCCTATATTATTGATCATTGAATGGGACTACATCTCCCACCCACAAAATTGTAGGCTATAACCTTATGAGATAAGTTGGGTTTGTGACAAAATCTGGCAATTAAAAAACACATAAAATATTTCACTTTTTTTTTTAACTATATGCTAAATGCCTTAATATATGGGTTACCATATGAAACAATGTATTATAAATTATTATAAAAACTAAAATTACCTCAATAAACCAAAAAACATCCTCTTGTCTGTTGGAATATTACTGTCATCAATTTAACAGTAATATAAGGATTACTGTAATTATTTTCCCACTCTTTTTTTTTTTTTTTTTTTTTCAAAGAATAGCATAAATTGACAGCAACTTTCCTGTAAATAGTTTCTACAGTAAGACAAAGCTGGAAATACAGCAATAATACTGTAAAAGCTATAAAACTGACAGCAACTTACTGTAAACAGTTTCTACAGTAAACTTTCACTGATAATCAATGATTCAGCAATAATACTGTAAAAACAACAGAAATAATTTACAGTGATTCATTAAAAAAACTAATTAACTACAATAATAACCAGTTTGTTTTAAATAATAACTTGGTTGTAAAATCATGCAGTACTTATATTTGGGGAGCTCATCCTTTTTTGAAAGGCTGAAGACAATAATGTCACTTCCAGGAAGTGAGTATAGTGAGCATCTAATGCTCGCTGGTTTTTTTAGTGAGTTCATTCTTGTGTCGATTTTGTCAATTAGGCAGCCATAGAAATATCTGGTTCCCTGGGTAGTTCACTTACCACTGAACTAGGGAACGGATTGAGACAACTAAGGCCTCGCAGTCCTTCAGTCCAATACTATAGCCTGATTGATGAACCCTGGCCACTAAACTAAATAAATCCAAACTGAAATGAAAGGCATTACACACAATCAATAGCAGAAGGGTGTTGTTAATCCCAACATAATCCTGGAGTTTGTTTGTTAAGGTTAATTTGAAATTGACATGCAGCTGTGGGAAATCTCTTTTTAAATGTTATGTTACTGAACACAAAGCAAACACTCCCAATAATCGCTTGGAAATTGTCAAACAAATATCAGATTAAATCTGTTTTCAAACTAATAGATCTGACACGTTTAATCATCCATTAAAAAAAACGTTTTCAAGTGGCACATTATGAAATAAAAATTTTCCCCTTGGCCACATCCACCTGAATTCAAGAATGTTTTCTGGTTCTGCCTTTTCAAACATTTTTAAAAGAACCATCAATCTTTTTTTTTTTTTTCCAGGAAAAGACTTTGCTTTGGTCATTCAGAATTCTTGTCTTGAAAAAAAGCCGTGACTCAAGTGGACTGTACGATTACAAATCTCTCTGAGCAGTACATGCTTAACTACAGCAATGGGAAAGGTGGAGAGGGTCTCTTCATTCTAAGTTGTGGTTGACCTCATTCGGTTTTGGCTCTCACTTGAAGAAAATAACTTTCATCTTTTCTTGCTATGGCTCTGTGCTTTTAGAGGAAAAACGGAGGCAAACAAAACACTGGCGACCAATTGCAGCCTCTCGGGTTATCCGTTTTAAGATTATTCGACCGAGCCTACAGAATCTTATTTTGTTTAATGCTGCTATTGAATTCCTGTCTTTGTAAGTAAGTAAAGGTGGTCAAATTACTTTGTCTCTAAAGAACATTTACTATATACATAGTGTTTTTTGTATAACAGTTATATAATATAATATAATATAATATAATATAATATAATATAATATAATATAATATAATATAATATAATATAATCCTGGAGTTTGTTTGTTAAGGTTAATTTGAAATTGACATGCAGCTGTGGGAAATCTCTTTTTAAATGTTATGTTACTGAACACAAAGCAAACACTCCCAATAATGGAGATCCTGATGCTCTTGGAAATTGTCAAAATTGTTTTAAAACTAATAGATCTGACATGTTTAATCATCCATTTAACAAAAAATATATTTTTATTGATTTTTTTTATCCACAATATGGAATAATACAATTAACAATATAATATAATATAATATAATATAAAACTGACAATGATCTCTGTTTAATTACAAACATCTCTGCTGTTACAAATGATGTGCATATTTCATCACTAATTACTTACTGAGTAAATGTTTTATTGTACCATGAACACTAATGTGTGTCCATTTGTTGTATAGTGTACTGTTAATTATTCTACATTTTATTTTTCCACATAGGAATTCAACAGTTGATTCATCTCTAAAACTGAATAATTCATAAACTGTCTCTCCAAGAAACGATCGTCTTTACGTGCCATAACAGAGAAATCATTCAAAATAGGACTGTCATGAGATGACACTTTGCACTTCCAACGGGAAACTGCTGTTGCGTGTCCCGTGTTGGCTGGAGACATGACAAAATGCTGAATGGAGAAGAAAAACGGGGAGGGGGGAAAGCGGATCAATACTGCTCGGGAAATAAGGTAGAAAAGGTTATTTACTTGACATTGATCCGTTGCCTCGGCAGTAGAGCCGGTCCAGAGTCTCTTTTGTTAACCTTTAAGCCTGAGTGTACTCACAAACGATAGGGGAGTCCACTAACAGGTGTAAATTATGGATCGAAGGAGGTCGCCATACCTCTGTCACTGCCTGGTGCCTATGTACTTACAGCCCTGAAGAAATTTAAACATCAATAGGGATAATAAGGACAAATTTATCACACTCAGGTCCTGAAGTCCCACTGCCGGGTCTGCCCAGCGTCCTGAGCAAATGTTTCTCAATCTTAGCCTCAATTGATTCAGACATTCTTTTTCCCCTCAAGGATGGTCAATTGTGACACAGCGCATTTACTTTCACTCTTTGTGCATGGCTCTTTGTCAGGGGGAAAATACAGACTGCTAATTTGTTTTCTTTCTTTTTTTTTTTTTTACGTGAATGGCTGTTAAAATAAGGATGTAATTCATGGGATTAATCACAGGTGCATAATCAGCACAGAGGAA
The DNA here is from genome assembly GCA_039654625.1 of Rhinogobio ventralis. Lineage (NCBI taxonomy): Eukaryota > Metazoa > Chordata > Actinopteri > Cypriniformes > Gobionidae > Rhinogobio > Rhinogobio ventralis. The sequence continues at coordinate 7,521,040 of CM077206.1, read as the reverse complement.
AATGAAAAGATGTTATTTATTTTCATAAATGACAGCATACCGTATATTGCTTTTTTTGTGTGGTAAAATGCTTGAAGGTATTTCAAAATGTAAGATTTTAAAATTAGACACTTGATTTGAAGGAAAATGTGTACTAGTCAATAATGGAGAAAAAAATCCTGCTTCACATACACTAAAATTACAAAGCAGACATAATTACATCATTTAGATTGTGACTAAGATGACATCAGGTAATTACATTTTTAGAGTGTGCACCAATGTTTTCACCATGCAATAACGAACACAATATTTCTAATTTTGGATAACAAACAACTCAATATTTCCACTTTATTACAAACAACTCCTACACATTTTTTTATGATTAGTGAATCATACATGATCACGACCACTGGTTATTTTGTGGTTATTTCAGATTCAGAATTCAAAACCATTACTACAAACATACATGTTGTAACAAAAATATTATTTTTTGTCTTAGGGCAGGCAAAATGTTCTTAAAAAACAGAGTGAGCAAGTGGCTCTCTATTTTTACTGTGAATCACTGGTTTATTGAATCTTTAACATTGGCTTTAATCTAAATAGTCATTTCCAAAGCAAGCCTCAGGCTAAAACACAGCTGAATCAGTCAGAGCTAAATCAAAGTTTTGATCAATCTCAGACCACATAACATGCTAATGTCAGCCATTGAGAACATCATACTAATTCGGGCAAAGGGCATTGGGATACATTTATAAAAACACCAAGACACGTCAACAACGTATATTCCTGGCAAGCCCTTCCCAAGCCAAGGGTGCTGTAACTCTAACCCGGCTGTTACTAACTATTGGCTAAAAGTCTTGCTTGGATCCTTCCCAGCCTTCATCTTCCAACATCCATCATGTTCTTTTTTTGTGAGGGAAGATGGCACAGACCTGATGCATTGGGTGAGAGACTATTTGTCCTTCCATATGCTAGATCTTGTAAGCCGCTGTATGCTATCCTGCCAAATTTTGTCCCGTGCCAGCGAAGGACACATGTTTTTACAACACAAAGTTTGGCAAACGGTCAAACGGTGGACCTGCGAGTTAGGGCTTTCCAAGGTTCAGCATGGCTGCACAGGTCAACAGGAGAGATTTAAAGAACGTACACGAAAGATGCCTGGATGTGCGCATAAAATGATCTATAAAAAAAAACGAATGTTTTAAAGTCCCCCTGTAGTCAATAATTTTATCCCTTAAAACTCATCTTTGATAGGGGTGGGACGGGGTGGGTTGGGTTCGAGATTTGTATGGTTGCTTTTTGCTTTGTATTTCTTGGAAAAAAAATGACATGATTATAAAAAAATGAATGTGAAAAAAAATTCTTTATGCCTTAAAATAGCTTGAATGTAACTCTACACTCTTGCTTCATTTAGTATACGCGGAGCCATGAATATGCAAATTAGCCCTGCCTCCACTCACTCACACCAGCTCAGAGACCCACTCGGTCAACTTTTACTCAAGATACTGTAGTAAACTCTGCACAATGGTATCGCTCTTTACAACATCTGACACATAACAGTAATTAATATGATTAGCCTTTTGCTTGACTACATTATCAAACCGCTAATAATGTGTTGCTAATGTTACACAAACCATGTTCCCGTTCACCATCCCAGTCTGCATTCAAAAAATCAGCATCCTTAAGCCCCGATCAGACAGAACGCGTTTTTGCAGTGAGAGGCGCCTTTTTTACTGTTGGCAGTGAGCGTTATGTGCACTGTTTGTGCACCCCGGGCCTTAACCACCTGCTGCGCCTTGCTTAATTCACCTTCCTTGTATCTGTGCTTTCTTCCATATCGTAATGGTAAACAGACTCTGTTCTACTCTTGCGCTAGATTAAGGTTCACTGCATTCAGATTGCACACTACAGTTCACGTCACGTCTTTTGCGCTATAAGTTTGTTATTTTAAATGTAAACCCCCACGCTTTTTTTCCAGGCTCGTAATTTTTTTCCCTCATCTTCATAAATATATCTAGTAGCAGAGCGCATGCAAGGGCTGGAAATCCATCCGTTGCTGAAACGTCCTCGTCTTCATGGAGAACGCGGCTCATGATTGCTTAGCAACGGCAGACACCACGAGAGCGCACAGTCCTGGTTGCTTTTTGAATGGAGAAGAAAGCGGCACGGCCGGCGTTTTCCACGCGTTTTTTTAGATGCGACAGGATGGTGGGGGGAATGGTGGAAAAATCTTGCTTTCTGCGGGTTAGAAATCATGCATGCTCACAGCACGATTTTATAAAGATTTGGATTAATCGCACAGCCCTGCTTTGAACATCATAAAAATGTCAGTGAAAGGCATATAGTTCATAACATATAAATCATACACATAATCACCCACTATATTGCTAAAAGTACCCAATTTTTTACATTAACAGAGAAATAAACCAGGATAACTTGGTTTGTCTTGAGACCCCCCTGCTTTGCAGAATAGTTATGATGATATGCTAAAGCCTGCCCGTACGTTGACGTGATTGGTTACAAGGTAGTTTGTGACGTAAGAAACACCAGTGCTTTTGAGACCGTCTTTGGTTAACTGCAGTTTTAAGGAGAAAATACTCCAATGGTATTGACTTATGAATTTGCACATGGTTTGTCTGAAAGCATATTAAAAGCACCAAATAGACATACAAACAACATTAAAAACTTGATTTTCACCACAGGGGGTCTTTAATATTTAACTGTCTGCAATGGGTTTGCAAAGTGCATTCAGTGTTTTTCTTGGTCGACAAATTACTTTACACTCTCCTGTGAAAAAAATGGACACTTCCACGAACACAAAGTTGCAGGAAAAAATATTAGAATGCTAACATGCTTTTGCTTTCAAGAGTAAATGCAGAGATTACCTTGCTATTGAGATCAACCCCAGCCACCCCATTTTGCAATAAAAAAGGGGGTAAAATCTAATATTAAGTGTCAAGGCCTCAGAGGCAGGGAAAGCACTTTGAGTATTCAGTCGGTGTATCCGGGTGATTCATTTTCACGGAGGAAGCAAGCCCATGGGGTGAGGTGACCCCAAGAAGCCAAGAAATTTGTTTTTCCTTCCCTTCCTGCTCCCTTCTGGACTGCCTATATCTCACTTCCTGGAAGTACCTGTCCCTCTCACTCACTCTCAAGGACCCAGCCAATCTCCCTTTGTAAATAGAACTATGTTTTATAATTCTCACTCTCTCTCTGAGATGACCGTATCAATAATGCAGGGGAACTGCATCTGTCCGGAGTGATGAGATTATTTTTCTGATTTGGCCTGACAGTTATGGTAATAGTTTGCCAAACAATCTACTCTGGCGACAATGACCACAGATTACAGCTGTTTTTAAAACAGCGTGGCCGAGGAGAGCTCCATGATTGATTGCACATGAAGAGACAGAGGCGGGCAATTTGGCCCCAGCATCTCACTTGCTTTTAACTCCGCTGATACTGAAATAATCTCTTTCGTTTATCCGTTTGGGGAAATACACAACACGGAGGGCTGAGAGTCTAAAATAGTCTGACGGCAACAAGTGCTCTACTATTGAAGAAAAATAGCCTCGTGTTGTTTTTGATAAACCATGTAAAAGACATTATAATGAACTTGTACAGATCCTAGTAGGGTGTTTTCTATGGGCATTTTTGGCCCAGTCGGCATTTATCAAATACAGCATATCATCTTAAACACACTTTTTACTCTCTCAATATAGTCCGTTTTGTCAAATAGTATCAATGTCCAACAGTGTACCTACATGTAACAATAGATTTGTCCTTTTTTAAATTTATTTACTTTATTTTAAGGTGTCATTTAAGTACCCAGTAATATTAATGAACAACTTACTATAGGTTAGGGTAGATTAATTAATTCCTCTGAATCGCTAAAATGCCCTTGAGGTTAGAGTCTATCAAAGACAAACATCCTTCCTGACTGTTAAAAAACTGCAATAATCCACCATTATCTGTGCTAACAAGACCACCAAGCCCAAGGCCTGTGGTCTAGTACAGGGACTGTACAAGTCACAAGGCAGGTTAAGAAGCTATAATAAGCCAATACAATAATGTGACTCAAGCCCGGTGAATAAAACATGACTGTAATCCACTTCTTGGCCTAAGAGGTCTCAAAAAGGCAAGGAGGCACTTGTCCGACATCATGACCCAATTACTTTCATAAATAAATGATCATACTTTTCAATTTAAAGTTCCATGCTGTGCTGAGAAGCAAGACTTAAATGAAAATCATCAGGAGGTTTGTAATAGTTATAGTGTTTAATATCTCCAAAAATTAAAAAGGACTCCTTCTGGATATATAGATTTTCCAGCATCAAATCAGATATTAGCATTCCAGGATCTTCTCCCTATCCCTGAATGTTTGTTCTCCAAAACATTGGCAGGCTGAGAGCAGAGAGGCTCATGTTTTATTAATGACACATTAGGAGTAACACCAATCGGCTAATATAAATTTGCATATTTATTAAAAAGAAGACATTTGTGATTAATGGGATTTTGCTATGCTACATGGAAATGAGGTGAAAACTGTTGGTGAGTAAATCCCAGATCTTGGATTTCAGATGTGGCCCTGCATTGCTCTTAAGGTTTCTGTAAGCTATGTTTCTTCTATATTCATAATGAGTGTTTAGTCAACACTGATGCCTTACTAATTCAACTGGTCCTTCAGAACAATATAAATAGGTGTGTAACAATATATTGTGCACAATGCAACAATAGAGCGACAATATGCATTGTGTATAGTTCACCCAAAATGAAAGCATCAAATATGGTAATGCTGCAACAAAAAAGGCAAACCCTTATTTGAGCTACCATGTTAATTAATGATAATTAATGCATTTAAAATAAGATACATTATTTAATAAACGCTTTAAATGTATGTAGTCAGGGACAGAGTGCAAGCATATGTCTAACATAATTCTGTATTTTTTGCTAAGCAGAATCTTGAATATTTCTATTCTGGTGCTGCCATTTCCCTGTGCATTGGGGAGATGGACGAAGTCTAAACCTATTCAAAGTTCACCGCTAATGTATTATTAATGTATTATTAAAATAGCAAATTTAGCATTTTACTAAATTAGAACAAATACTTTTTGTTAACTTGTTAATCTTGTTTATCATATGTATTAGAAGTAATAATTGTAAAAGTCTTACCATTTTAACTCTTTATTTTGGTTTTGTTTAAAATATCGTGGGAGTATTGAGTATTGTGAGAGCTGCGCATCACACCGGTCTCGAATCCGCTCACGAAGGAGCTCAGAAGCATAAAAGGAGGAGCAAGGACAGTGAAGGACGAGAGAGGACCAGGCCTGGATTTTATGTTGTGTTTTGTTTACGTTTTATTATGTGTGTGCGTAGCAGCCGTCCGTGAGTGGCTGCCTGCGTTACTTTCATTTTTTATTTATTTGATATAAGTCTTTAAACGTTCGCCGCTTCCTGCCTCCTCCTTCCCATAACTACGAACTTTGTTACAGCACCGATAAGAAAATTTGGCCGATACTGATAACCGATAATTTTTTATATTTCAAAGCCGACAACCGATATATTGGCCATTAAATCTAGATAAAAATTTTATATAATTTTGAGAGCCCGATTACAAAAACAAAAGTCTTACCATTAAAAGCCATGTCCCAAGCACATAATTATAAAGTTCTCATTATAATTTTATGTAGCTGATATGATATGCGCTCCACATGTTGCACTTAACTGTATTTTCCTTTTTTAAAGTGATTCCAATCATATTTCGGGCAATTCAAACCCATCATGGCGAACAGTGCGCATCTGAAGTGTCTCAGCTGAAGGAAATAATACATTATTTATCGGCTTAAATACATCAGACAAATTTTCTTATCAGGCCGATAAAGATAACATTAAAAATGAACATATATCGGCCGATACTGATATGGTGGCCGATATATATTGCATCCCTAATCGTGAGATCAGTATCATGTTTCATGACATGAGTGTATTGTTATACCCCTGTATATCATAAATCACTATGCAGGTAAAAACAGTTAATGCATTCACTATGTGGTGTCTCCAGCGATTCTTGTAAATAAAGATGCTCTCACCTGCTTATTATACAGCCTGTAAGTATTCCACCCATGCTTCAAATACCGCAAGAATATCAGCAGATTTAGTCTGGGGTGTATTAGGCTGCGGATCCCAAGTGGGCTGAGAGAAAGACAGAAGTTGGAGTGGGTTTAGAGGGCCTGTCTGCCATCGATTCAAATATGTCCTATAAAAGAGTAAAAACAGAGAGGGGGGGGGAGAGAAAAAACAGAATAAGAAATTGTCTTGACGACAAGGACATTGTCAGATAAGTGGAGAAGGGCAGTCAGAGAGCTATTTAGAGCGCCGGTAAATGGCCTTTTTACCATTCCGGCTCCCCCTCTCCGCTCCCTCCTCCTCTGTTTGGGGATGGCATTAGAGACTGGAGACTGACATACATTTTTTATAGCTTCATAAAGTCGTCCAATGACCAGGTCACCCTTCTCATAACTAGGGAGCAGAACGCTTGAAAAAAGCCATTCATCACTGTGAAAGGGCCTGCTTGTCCAAGCGCCTTCAAACATGCAGAGTCTGGCGAGAGACGCTCAGCGCAAATGCTAACGTACTTCTGCCGCTAATGCCAGATGACCTTCTCACATCTATTAGCAGGCTGGCTGACGCAGAGGGCAGACACGTGCCCCGCTTGTCTCCTGCTAAAATCTCAACCGCAAAGATTACAAATACCACGCGTGATTCCACATATCAGCATAAGCGTTGAGAGGAAAGGTACACTGAAAAAATTGGTGTAGAAAACAACTTTCGTTCAAAAAAAATTGCTAGTAAACTTTACAATTAAATACAAAGAAACGGCAAGTAACACATTGAATTAAACATGACATTTTGAAGTAGAAAGACTGAAATAGTATTGTCTTGTAAAACTCCAATTTTGCTAAAGAGCAACACCTGAAGTGGTTTTAAAAAATTCAAAAGAAATACACAGAAACAAATAAATACACAAGTATAGAGATGTGTCTTTCTGTTAGACGATTTATTTGGATTTTTAAGGGTAGAGCATGACATGCCTTTTAAGTATGTCCCCTTTGATTTGGCAAGCCAGAAGGACCTCCAGTACAGAATTGGAACGCCCCTCGCAGAGAAACCATCACACCACCGCAGCCCATTAGTGGGCAATTAGTGACAGCTGGTGGGTTGTCAGGCTGGTAATGGGCTCAAAAGGAATACCCGAGGAATACAGAAAACAATAGAGGGAACATGGCGAGAAAGCGAAACGGGAGTATTTAAGAAACGGATTATATTCAAAACGTGCGCAACGTACGTATAGTGTGCTGCCTTTTTATTTTTTTGTCTTCTGCACTAGGGGATCCATAGCAGACAAATGTTTTAATTTAGTCGCTGAGGCATAAAGTGTTTCCAATAATCATGCTGTCACAACACCCAGACGTGAGTGTCCAATCCTGCCAGACTCCCAAAATGTGTAATTATCAGCTCAAAATGATCATGTATAAGATGCCTTATGCTACGGTATTCATTCCAAACCGAGTTGTGTGGGAGTGGGGAGTGAATATGGCGCCTTTAAAGAGAGATCCTTGCATCTATGTTAAGGTAAATTAGCCCTCAGTAGAACAAAACAAGCATGCGACATGTGGAGACACAGCAGCACCTAGACGCTTTCGAGACCGTTTTTAAACGCTCCCCTGGTTCATGAAAGGAAATAAGCTGCCGTTCCACGGCATTGTGTCCATCAGATCACTCAGCCTTTTTTGCCTGTTTTTCATTTCAAATGGTGTGGCTGAACTTTGAGAGGCCCAAGAGGCAGGCTGAGGGCGAGAGATATAAGTCCTTTAATAATTTATTTAAGAGGCCAGAAAAAAGCCAGCCAAGGGGAACAAATAGTGTTTCTCCCAGAACCAGGACCCCTCTGACCCCGGCGTGACGTACCTGCAGTGGCCCCGGCCCCATCACATTAGCGAAATTCTTATTTGATGGCATTTTAATATTCTGCCTTGATGACTTTTTAGCAACATTTACTTTCGGCGGTCTCTGGCGCTTCCCCCGGAGGAAATGAAACATGTCAAAACCCATTACGAAAAAATCAAAATTTAAATACCTCGGCCGTGTTAGTAGTAATACACACAATCCCTGCCGCTCAGAGGCAGGGGCGCACAAACACTCATCTGCTTGCCGGCTCGTAATGAGTCTGTTTGATGGGGAAGCGATTTGTGGGTCACCAAGCATACGTTACAGATCCAATTTAACCCTTGATTGCTTGTACTCTGGAGGGATGGGGGAAATGTGTTATTGAAATTTAATACCAGATCATTTCTGTTTTTTTCTTTGCCGTTCCCCCGCCCTCTCCTCCCGCGTTGGCACAAAGGTGTGCTAATACGCCTCCCAGTGCAGTGTGGTATTGGCGGAGGAGGCTGAGATGCAATGAGGGAGAAGTAAAAGTGCGGCCGATGGAGAGAAACAAAGACAATTTTATGCATGAACGCTAGGCCAGCCTCCTCCCGGGGTCTTGCTAAACACCAATCCAATTAGCCCCCGAAGACGCCACAATGGTTTCCGACTCAATTGAGTTTTGGCTTTTCCATCATGTGATTTATGACTTTTACAATGCTGTTATTTCTATGACGATGTGATCCGTGCGCGAGGCTTATGCGACAGATACGCCACGTAGCAATTTCACAGACACGCGGACTGCTGCGCGAACAGACAGATAGGATGCTGTAATGTGGCAGCATGCAAATCTCTGCTGGTTAGTCTTTAAGTGAAAAGAGAGAGCAGAATTAGAGATACACAGGCCGGGCTTTTTACGTTCAGACCCTGTGTGACATCTGACAGGATGTGAGGGTAACAGCAGACAACAATGAGAGGAAGCAGTGGTGTTATTAAGTGAGCCTATGTCAAGGGCAAAGAAAGTCAAACGCTACTCGACAGTGCAACTAGAAAGTACCTATTGTATCCATTAGTTCTTCTTCCACTCTTCATGTCTATGGCAGCCCATAGAACCATTCGCGGGAAAATGATGAAATTTCACACAGATAGAGGACAGTCTGAACATTAACCAGAGTAATTTTGGAGTCTCTAACTCAATCCCTCTAGCGCCACCAACTGTCCAAAGTTGCACTTATGTTAATGCTAATAATTTTTTAACCGTAACGTAATTTTCCATCATGGAAACTTTTTCGGCATTTTCAATTTTCCAAAACTTTTTTGATCTCATCCTAGACGGTTCGTCCAATTTTCACCAAAATTAGCATATGAAATTATTTATGATAAACCCAACCATTTTCGAATAACACGTGGACTAATTTGAAGAGAAGTACTCCAAATTGGACGCAAGGCTCTATCACTGCAACGCTTTAGCGTATTGTTTTTCAGAACAGCACCACCTACTGGTCAGGAGATATGAAAAATGGCTAATTTAGCTTATAACTTCTTTTATACACACACATTAGCATCATTACAAAACTTGGTATGTGTCATCAGGACCATGCCCCGGAGGTACTCAAAGTTTTTGAAAAAACGTCAGTCAAACTTTGAATTTCTTAGAAAACCTACTTTTTCAACATCCTCCAAGACCAATGGTCTGATTTTCACCAAAATCAACTCAGATAATATTCAGATCTTCAGAAAGTTATTTAAAGCTCTTTGATTGACCAAACTTCTCTTGAATAATGCATCAACACATTTCATGGCATGATTCCAAGCTGATTCTGAGACTTTCTATGCGTCATTGTCTCACACTGACCACACATCATCGATTTGGTAACAGCGCCACCTATTAGTCAAGTCAGGTCAAGTCAACTTTATTTATATAGCGCTTTTTACAATGCAGATTGTTTCAAAGCAGCTTCACAGTGTTAAACAGGAAAATAATGAACAGAATTTGATTCGGCTGTACAGCCGCTCTGGAGAAAACGGAAAATTTAGTCAAAGGCGATAAGCAATTGAATCATATTATAAGTGATTGTATTTGTGATTTTTCAGTGATTTTGACTAAAATAATCTAAAAATATCTTTAATTACTCATTGTTAAAGTTGCTCTGAAGCTCCCAGCCATGCTTGCATAATTCATCATTTTGGTGCTTGGCCCCTTAATTGCAGCTTGCAGCTATATTTAATAATGCTTTACTTTATGTCTAGGGATGCATAATACATCGGATCCATATCGGTTATCGGCCGATATTAGTATTTTTACCGTTAATTAGTATCACTTGATAAAGGATATTTAATTGTGTGTGTTTCTTTCCCCTATTTCACATCTAAATTATATTTGCGGTCATCTAATGTTCATTTAACATTCATTTTTAAAAACAATAATTCAATAACAGTGTTAAATTTGATTTTTTTTTTTTAAATCTCAAAATTAATATTCATTTTTCATACTATAGATTATAATGTTGTGATGCCTAAATTCACTTGTAGAATTTAAGATATATTTTGTTTTTAGTATTTTATTTTTCATTTATTTACTAAATAATTCTAATATTGTCTATGTTTTGTTATCAGCTATAACATGAAAATAATTGTTTTTTCAGTATAGACCAGAATTAAAAAATAATAATAATTCAGTGCATCCCATCAAGCAAGCTAGGATATGAAAAAGCATTTTAAGATTGAAAATATTACACACGCCAGTTTTAATAAAAACAAACATACACGTTTTGAAAAACAACATTACAACCTAACCATAACCCTAACCGAACAATAAAAGTTGAAGCAATGATGACAATAGCAAACTATGACAACAATAATAATAAGAAGAAAACAAACTATTGTTTTTGAATGTAAAAAATGAGAAAAGGCATGCACACAACACGATTAATCTTCTTTCCTGTGTCCTCCCTCTCTCTCTATTTCCTTTATTTCCTGGAAGTTCTAAGCACATCTGTTCTTTTGAAAGCCTCTCTCAGTAAAACATCAAACACTAAGAACTGAGTTTTGTAGTGAGGGACTACAGAAAGTCGAGTCAGGAATATCTCTCTTGTTTCAGCATCCTTTCAGCACTCTTTGATGATGAATCAAACAAAATGGAAAGTGTTCCTTTTTCCTACACCCAAGCCTTCTTTCCTCTGACAAACCTTTTTGTCTCAATTACTTGTTCGCTATTGTCTGTTTTTCCTCATAAAATTCCATGTGTGCTGTCACACCTTCCCAGAAAATTTCTGATTTATAACAAATCAACCAAAACAACAGATTATGATAAAGAAGGCTAAGAGGAAAATGAGTTTATACTTTGAGTATTCTGCAACACTTTACAAAAAGTTTCATGATAATAATAATAATAATAATAATAGTTGTTGTTCTTTATGCAACTTGAAAATGTACAAAAAAATGAATAATAATAATTTAGTAATAATAATTTGATAATGAATTAAACCTTATTGTAAAGTGTTACATCGTAATCTTTCCTTAGTAATCATATTTTATTAAGTTTGCTTGTAGTGTACTGTACCCCTCTTATAACTTTGCATTATTTATGAATAACAACATTATCACAGTTTTTTACTTCACTATTTGTTCCTTACTGCTTAGAAGTGGCTCTGAGAAGGAGCGAGCGGTATGCATGGTAGGACGAGCTAAACAGTAGGGCCTCTAATTGAGAGCTCAAGTGAGGAGTCGGCGAGCTGGCTCACTTCATCCGAGTGTTTGTCATTAGACCTCTCCACTGAGAGAAAGTGTGCCCGTGCCGTGCTGTGGCGGCCCGCTCGTGTGTAACCAAGATTTATGCTAATGGACCTCAGCATATGCTTATTCCACATATCTATATTAAAGTTAATAGACTGTTACATTGCTTCTTAACCCCAGCCTCCATACATGATTACCTTTTCCGATTTCTTTGCAAAACGGCATATAAACACGGGGCAGGGATTTTTGTCAACGTGTCAGTGGGTTTGTTTCCGGTAGCAGCCCAAGGCTCCTATAATTGTGGTTGGGGACTCCGTCATAAACGGCCGCCTAAAGAGCAGGGCAAGCCATCTTTTGAATGTTGTAATGTTCCCTGGCTGCTGAACAGTCCACTGGATTTATCACCCTGCTAGTGGGAGTCTGCACTGCTAACACACCAGTACAGCCTGCTTGGAACAGATCCTCATGTTATGGTGGTTAGAAATTGTTCATCCCCTCAAAGCCAAGATTTTTAAAAAATTATATAAATTTATAAAATAATACAATAAAATAAAAACATTTATACATAAAATAAAAAAAAAAAATAAAAAAATATATATATAATAATAAATAATATATATAAATTATATATATATATATATATATATATATATATATAATAATAATTATAAAATAAAAATTATAATATAATATAAAATTAAATAAAACATTTAAATTAAATAAATATAATATAAAATAAGATAATATAAATAAAAAATATATAAAATTAAATAAATAAATATACAATTAATATATAAAAATAAAATAAATAAATAATATAAAATATGATAATAATATAAAATAAATACAATAAATAAATAAATTTGAAAATTAATAATCAAATAATAAATACAATACATATACATACATATATATACATACATATACACTCACCTAAAGGATTATTAGGAACACCATACTAATACTGTGTTTGACCCCCTTTCGCCTTCAGAACTGCCTTAATTCTACGTGGCATTGATTCAGGTGCTGAAAGCATTCTTTAGAAATGTTGGCCCGTATTGATAGGATAGCATCTTGCAGTTGATGGAGATTTGTGGGATGCACATCCAGGGCACGAAGCTCCCGTTCCACCACATCCCAAAGATGCTCTATTGGGTTGAGATCTGGTGACTGTGGGAGCCATTTTAGTACAGTGAACTCATTGTCATGTTCAAGAAACCAATTTGAAATGATTCGAGCTTTGTGACATGGTGCATTATCCTGCTGGAAGTAGCCATCAGAGGATGGGTACATGGTGGTCATAAAGGGATGGACATGGTCAGAAACAATGCTCAGGTAGGTCGTGGCATTTAAACGATGCCCAATTGGCACTAAGGGGCCTAAAGTGTGCCAAGAAAACATCCCCCACACCATTACACCACCAGCCTGCACAGTGGTAACAAGGCATGATGGATCCATGTTCTCATTCTGTTTATGCCAAATTCTGACTCTACCATCTGAATGTCTCAACAGAAATCGAGACTCATCAGACCAGGCAACATTTTTCCAGTCTTCAACTGTCCAATTTTGGTGAGCTCGTGCAAATTGTAGCCTCTTTTTCCTATTTGTAGTGGAGATGAGTGGTACCCGGTGGGGTCTTCTGCTGTTGTAGCCAATCCGCCTTAAGGTTGTGCGTGTTGTGGCTTCACAAATGCTTTGCTGCATACCTCGGTTGTAACGAGTGGTTATTTCAGTCAAAGTTGCTCTTCTATCAGCTTGAATCAGTCGGCCCATTCTCCTCTGACCTCTAGCATCAACAAGGCATTTTCGCCCACAGGACTGCCGCATACTGGATGTTTTTCCCTTTTCACACCATATTTTTATAAACTCTAGAAATGGTTGTGCGTGAAAATCCCAGTAACTGAGCAGATTGTGAAATACTCAGACCGGCCCGTCTGGCATCAACAACCATGCCACGCTCAAAATTGCTTAAATCACCTTTCTTTCCCATTCTGACATTGAGTTTGGAGTTCAGGAGATTGTCTTGACCAGGACCACACCCCTAAATGCATTGAAGCAACTGCCATGTGATTGGTTGATTAGATAATTGCATTAATGAGAAATTGAACAGGTGTTCCTAATAATCCTTTAGGTGAGTGTATATACATATATATACATACATATACATATACATATACATATACACACATATATATATATATATATATATATATATATATACATATACACATATATATACATATACACATATATATATATATATATACATATACACATATATATACATATACACATATATATATATACATATACACATATATATACATATACACATATATATATATATATATACACACTTTCTATCTTCCTTGAATGTACATGAACAATGAATGTATATATATATATATACATACATACATACATACATACATACATACATACATACATACATACATACACATTCATTGTGCCAGACAAATAATCGCTGACTTTTGTGAATAATAATCCTAATCCATAATAGTCCTAATTTACATAAAAAGGATGCTTGTTTGCTATATGACTTACTTTCTTTTGTGGAGCACAAAAGTGTTGTTGTTTGTCCATACAATGAAAGCCAACGGTATCCAATGTTGTTTTGGATCCAATTGACTCATTACATGGAGAGAAAAAAATTTTGTTTAAAATACTTGTTTTTGTACTTCAAGGAAGATAGAAAGTCATACAGGTTGTCATGCAAACGTGAGGATAAGTAAATGATGACAGAATTTTCATGTTTGAGTGAATTTTAACTGTCTGATAAAGTGAGAAATATCCAGAGAGGTAACAGGGAGAACACTAGCGGTCTTGTGAAGGACAGTAGGGCACCAGTTTCCCCTACTGTTGAACAAAGCCTCTGAAACAAGTGGTGGCAGTTCCAGGAGCCAATCTCCTTCAGCCTACCTCCTCCCCCCCATTACAATCCACTTTGCCAGGCTCTTGACTTACAAATTGCTGCTTTAGACTTGGTTTCATTGTAACAGCTTTCTTGGGAGAGAGAGAGAAAAAACAAGCACAGAAAGGACACTTATATCTCGGCGCACTACAGTATCGCAGGGTCTCGGCTAACAGTCAGCGTATTGTTTCGGCCTGTCCCTCAGAGAGACTGGCCACAGTGCTGTCAATAAGCTCCCTCTCTGTTCGCTTCCCTCTCCATCTTTTCTACTCATCTACTTGGCTGGCTTTCAAATAAGAGCCATGAAAAAGTAAAATGCTTAGGACATAAGCCCTTCAATAGCTCCGCTTAATTCCTTCTTTAATATGTCAGACAAAAATATCAGAGTTCTTTAGCATGCCAATGAGAGTGCTAAGAGAGAAGTGTTCCCAATGGAGCGAGAACAGGGAGAACGGTGACTTGAGTCTGGTATAAAGCACTTCTGTGTGCTGTACGGCTTCTGAGAGCGGGGGGTGAGGGGTACCAGAAAGAGAATAGGTGTGTGTGTTCTGCTGGAGATTTACTCCACCGTCTTCGGCAGACGCAGACACTTGTGCACAAAGACACGGGCACTTGTCAAGACTTCAAAAAACGGCTGTGTATATCTCATAGAAAGTCAAGGTTGAGTCATTGAAAACACTAAAAACCATTAACAACTGGAAATTTCCGAGACAGCCACCTGTTATGAGTGTAAAAAACAATGCTTTATGAAATCCTGATTTAATTGAAAATGGTACAAGCCGCACAAGTGCTACTACATTCAATAGCTGAAAAACATTAACTAGATGAGTGCTAATATATTGACTTAATCACTATGTGTATGTGCGTGTTATATACTTCATTTAAGCACGTTATTTCCATAATTGTTCTATAAATTACATTTTCCACTACATTGGTTTCAGATAGATAATTAGTTTTTGACTTTAGCCTTTTTTAAATTTTGATTCTCATGCAGAGATTGCTGAATACCACATTATTGTACTGTCTATCGCAATATCAGTCCACCTCAGCTAAAGACGCTTGAGAGTTTGCCCCGACCTCTTCGATCCAGGTCTGATAAACAAATTACATTACTTTGAGATGACGCTCAAAATGTCAGGTATCAGCCTTGAAGTGCAACTGACCGCAAAGCACCATGAGATTTGTGGTCATCAACTTGACTATTAGTTTCAGCCTCCACTACGATCAGTCTACAGTCGCATATTGCTCACAAAACTGGAAAAGATTTGCTCGGTCTGGCAAGCACTAAAATTATTGGTTGGCCTTATGCAACTTCGGTCGGTGAGGGCATGCAACATTTTCATCAGTCAGTAAGAAAAAAATAAATAAATTATATATATATTATATTACATTTATTTTTAATTAAAATATCAGGGTTGTGCATCATTCAGTATTGCATCCTTGCTGCATTAATAACTTCTCACTGATGCAAAACTTTTGAACAGTAGTGTATTTCAGATAAACCGGCCACATAAAAGCTGAACAAACTCTGGTTGGTCCCTTTATGTGAGATGGTATCCTCCTGCAAGTGGGCGGTTCTTGTGGAACAGACCTCATGCTGTTTAGTAAAGGTCTGGCAGTGTGAGACTAGAAATATCCAAGTGAGATCTTTGTCTATTTTGTTTATTTTTATATATAAAGACACACACAGAGACTGTCAAATGTCTCTATGGCTCCATCTCTTTGCATAACAAGGGTTAATGACTAGCTGGACCATTTCCTCAGTGTCGCTCCATCCAGATGAAGCGCGGCTGCTGCATTATCATTTCACAAGGCAAAAACAGACAGCGACATATGCCCAGAACCGTCCTTTAGTTTTGGACTCAAAAATATTCATCAAAAAGGCCCTGCTCTCCCATGAGCTTGCTGCCATATGCCAGCAGAAAATGTCACCAGTGAAAGACATATTAATTCACCAGTTTCAGAACTCCATTTGATATTCATGTCTCCCAAGTATTCTGACCCAGATTCACTCCTGTGGTGTTAGATCCTGTTCGGCACAGAATAAAAGACAGCTGTTATCATGCCTTCTCTTCTTTGTGTGTGTGTATGTGTGTGGCACACAAGCACGTGTGTACCTGTGTGGGTCTTTAAATGGATGCACTGGGGAGCATTTTAATGAAATGAAATTAAAACAAATAATAACCTTCCTCTTAGGCTGACAAATCCACATTTACAGTACTATGCAAGCAGCCAGGAAAGCATATGACCACTGCACTAACATGCACCCAGTTCAGCCCAGACATGATCGATCTAATCCAGACCTAGAACTAGGCTTTATTTTACAGGGTCTGCTCCACTTGCACACACATTAACCTGAAACAAGAGTAAATCTTTATCCAAAAGAAGCCTCATAGTTATTCATGCCCATAGGGCTTGTATGTCAATTACAGGTAAGCAGGTAGCTGCTTAAAAAAACACCTAGTTTCTGCGATGCTAGTTCTGATTCTTAAAAGACGACAGAAAATGGACACGCAACTGGATTGCTAAACATTTCAGAAGGAATACAGCTGATTTGAGAAAAATAGCTAGTAAAATTTACTGTAAGCAGTAAACTTCACATATGAAATTGAGTAAAATCTGCTTACATAAGTAAAATTAACAAAGAAAAAAAGAAACTTTAATTTGCCCAATAAAGTTTGTAGAGTAATTTCTACTTAGTTGAAGCTTACTTTGCAATATGTTTCAAGTACATTTCGCTCAAACAATATAAAACTGAATTAATTGCCAATCCGCCAACGAATGAAATTTCTGTCATTAATTACTCACCCTCATGACGTTCCAAACCCGTAAGACCTTCGTTCTTCTTCACTTTGATGAAATCTGAACCTACCTAAGCATTCTGAACCACCCATAGGCAGCAACATCATTGCAACTTTCAAGGCCCATAAAGGTAGTAAAGACATTGTTAAAATAGTCCATGTGACTAAAGTGGTTCAACCTTAAATGTTATGAAGCGACGAGAATACTTTTTGTTCTACGTCAGCATGCCGGCTAATCAAAGCAGGAAATGGCCAATAATGAGCCGGCGTTCTAACGTAGAATCTGGAGGCGCTGCACTGTGTTTACTATATCAACAGCATAGGAGAATAATGTGGAAGAGCAGAGATTGTTGAATAAAGTTGTTATTTTTGGGAAGTATTCTCGTCGCTTCATAACATTAAGGTTGAACCACAGTAGTCACATGGACTATTTTAACTATGTCTTTACTACCTTTCTGGGTCTTGAAAGTTGCAATGATGTTGCTGCCTATGGGTGGTTCAGAAACCTATCGGATTTCATAAAAAATATCTTAATTTGTGTTCCGAAGATGAATGAAAGTCTTACGGGTTTGCAACAACATGAGGGTGAGTAATTAATGACCGAATTTTCTTTTTTGGGTGAACTAACCCTTTAAGCCATGCTTTTAAAGTGCAAGCTTTCCATATAATATCTAAGTAGCTAAATAATACAGTAGATATTGTGTAGATAACATTACATAATCAATGCAAAATAAAGTTGTACCCACGTGAGCACAGATATCGCAACAAAATACACAACAACGTAACATTCGGTGGCTCATTTTTGAGTATGAATGTGTCATTTTGAGTAGAAAATGAACTCTAGATGTCACAAAACAGCAAGTTACTAAACCTACCTAAAAGCAAAAGCAATGATAAAACAGTGTAAAGCTGGAAAACAGTGAAAATGCTACCTTATTAATTATTCATGCCCCCGTGCATGTTGGGAACACCAGTATCAAAAAGTTGAGTAGGTTTTACTTAATTTTATAGCGTTGATATTTACGCTTTAATATCTACAAACTTAAATTGAGTAGTAACATTTTTTTTTTCTTGCCTGAACTAATTAAATGTGTTTTTTCTATAGTATTTACTTCACCACAGAATCATTTTTATCAGTGTAATAGTTTCGCAACTAAAAACTACCATTACCATGAATCTAGCGGCTTACTACTGAGAAATGCAGTTAAACTAATAGCTTTGCCATTTGCTGCTCATATTCAGTGCAGCCTCACTGTTTTTCATGACCACTTTTTCTCGAGCCTTTGTTTTTGTTTTTAGTGTGATAGTAGTGTAATGGCAGGCATTGAGAAAACGGCACTAAATCCCTTCCACAGGATTAGCTGGAGTTCCTGGGAGGGATGCATACTGGATGGGAGAGTACACACAGGTTATTCATCCCATTTCAAATAGCACTGGCAGGAGCTGAGTAAATAATGCTGTTTGTTACAAAGTGCTGCTAACAGGCAGGACTGAAAACCTCTTGAATCAAAGGAAGCAGATAATGTCCTTCAGACAGCCGGGGTTTTGAGGGTTAGATTCAGTTCAGTGACTTCATCGCATGAAAAAGTATCTCTATTCATCAGCTCGCTTCGTTTTTTTTCGAACATAAAAATGTTCTGAATCAATCTCCGCATGACTCTGCTCCCCCCTGATGCCCACACACAAAAAAAGGGTCTTGTTTTGGGTGTCAGTAGGCTCATTGAGATTTCAGAGGGCCACCAGCTTTGCAAGGCCAAAGGGTCCTCCACAATCGACTTCATTAATCTAGCATTTCCGCAACCCAGCCATGAGTTGGCGTTATATGAACCTGCCTTTCAAAACCAAGGCGCAGTGAAAGTGGCTTGACCTAACACCCAGCTGAACTCTGCCTGAGCCAAAATCCCAAAGTTCACCCAGACAACAAAAAAGCCCTCTCTTTCTTTCCCCATGTAAAAACACAGATCACCCCATGAACCTGAGAGAGAGATGAGAGCGAGAGAACGAGAGACAGCGAGCTCCGGAAGACTGTTGTCGGAGTGTATTACGAACTGTCATATGATACCTGCCACTGTGTTCGCTACCTTTCTCACCTCACCTGCTGGGCCGCATGCTTTGTGCTTAGCGCTTGCTAGCTTTCATACATAGTGCTTTCCGACTGGGAGAAATCCAACTGATCTCCCATAGAGGGATTAGAGTGTGCTGCCAAGCCATTACGTCATGTTTCGCCTGGTAAAAAGAGAGATCACAGTGACCTGCCAGAATGTGTCAAAGCATTTTTCAGTGCACTCTAGGGGGAAAAAATAAATGCATTCGTACAAACAAAAGCATGTCTCAGATGCATATTTGTTTATTAGACCTTTCATAAAGATGCAATGGCTGTGAACTTAAATAGTTCATTTCATCAACAAGGGCACAGGAGGGCAAGTGTCCAACACACTTCAACAGAAGATTTAAGAGAGTGTGCAGACAGTCTAAAAATAATTGGCAGCTCTTGTGTGACTGATGTCAGTTAGTTAAATGAGTTATGATTGAAGGGACACTCAGGGTCATGCCCAGGCAGCAACAGAGCATCTTTTTCTTGCTAAATAATTAAATTGAAATGGAAGCGTTACAACCAGTTGCTGTGCTACTTATGTATTATTCAACTACAATGTCCATATATATGACAAAACATATATTTTTTTTAAACAAAGCACCTATTACTAATTTATGTTTTTGAAAGAAGTCTCTTATGTTAAATCAATGCTAACTTTTTTGATCAAAAATACAGTAAAAAATAAACTGTAACATTGTGAAATATTACAAAATAAAGTTGTTTTTTGTTTTTTTAAATGTAATTTATTCTTCTGTTGGCAAAGCTGAATTTTCACCAGCCATTAATCGAGTCTTTAATGTCACATGATACTTCAGAAATCATTCTAATAATCAATCTAATCTGTTACATTGGTTACCAATTCATTTTAGGATTGATTTTAAGGGCTTCCGGTTTTGCCATGTAGCGGAGAGACATGTGGTGTCAGTGCTCTGATTTAATTTTCGTAATAATTCTCTTACATGACACTTTATTTGTGATTAGTTCATTTTCAACAGCCCAATTTTGGACCCGGCAACTTGTTCCTAATGAGTAAAGGTGTGCAAGCTGGCTAAAAACATCTCCCAGACCAAGGTCTCTCATCTTGGCCCAGACAGCGACAACATGGCAGATGATGCTCCAACCCCGCTAACGACTGATAAGTTGGTTAGCGAACTCAATAAACTAAGGAAAAACATAACTGGTGACCTCACCGCGCTGCTGAATTTGTCACTGGAGTCCCTCAGTTCGTCTATTGCTTCTATTGGGTCTACAGGTGCTGGTCATATAATTAGAATATCATCAAAAAATGTATTTATTTCACTAATTCCATTCAAAAAGTGAAACTTGTATATTATATTCATTTATTACACACAGACTGATACATTTCAAATGTTTATTTCTTTTAATTTTGATGATTATAACTGACAACTAAGGAAATCCCAAATTCAGTATCTCAGAAAATTAGAATATTACTTAAGACCAATACAAAGAAAGGATTTTTAGAAATCTTGGCCAACTGAAAAGTATGAACATGAAAAGTATGAGCATGTACAGCACTCAATACTTAGTTGGGGCTCCTTTTGCCTGAATTACTGCAGCAATGCGGCGTGGCATGGAGTCAATCAGTCTGTGGCACTGCTCAGGTGTTATGAGAGCCCAGGTTGCTCTGATAGTGGCCTTCAGCTCTTCTGCATTGTTGGGTCTGGCATATCACATCTTCCTCTTCACAATACCCCATAGATTTTCTATGGGGTTAATGTCAGGCGAGTTTGCTGGCTAATTAAGAACAGGGATACCATGGTCCTTAAACCAGGTACTGGTTGCTTTGGCACTGTGTGCAGGTGCCAAGACCTGTTGGAAAATGAAATCTGCATCTCCATAAAGTTGGTCAGCAGCAGGAAGCATTAAGTACTCTAAAACTTCCTGGTATACGGCTGCATTGACCTTGGACCTCAGAAAACACAGTGGACCAACACCAGCAGATGACATGGCACCCCAAACCATCACTGACTGTGGAAACTTTACACTGGACCTCAAGCAACGTGGATTGTGTGCCTCTCCTCTCTTCCTCCAGACTCTGGGACCCTGATTTCCAAAGGGAAATGCAAAATTTACTTTCATCAGAGAACATAACTTTGGACCACTCAGCAGCAGTCCAGTCCTTTTTGTCTTTAGCCCAGACGAGACGCTTCTGATGCTGTCTGTTGTTCAGGAGTGGCTTGACACAAGGAATGCGACAGCTGAAACCCATGTCTTGCATACGTCTGTGCGTAGTGGTTCTTGAAGCACTGACTCCAGCTGCAGTCCACTCTTTGTGAATCTCCCCCACATTTTTGAATGGGTTTTGTTTCACAATCCTCTCCAGGGTACGGTTATCCCTATTGCTTGTACACTTTTTTCTACCACATCTTTTCCTTCCCTTCGCCTCTCTATTAATGTGCTTGGACACAGAGCTCTGTGAACAGCCAGCCTCTTTTGCAATGACCTTTTGTGTCTCGCCCTCCTTGTGCAAGGTGTCAATGGTCGTCTTTTGGACAACTGTCAAGTCAGCAGTCTTCCCCATGATTGTGTAGAACTAGACAGAGACCATTTAAAGGCCTTTGCAGGTGTTTTGAGTTAATTAGCTGATTAGAGTGTGGCACCAGGTGTCTTCAATATTGAACCTTTTCACAATATTCTAATTTTCTGAGATACTGAATTTGGGATTTTCCTTAGTTGTCAGTTATAATCATCAAAATTAAAAGAAATAAACATTTGAAATATATCAGTCTGTGTGTAATGAATGAATATAATATACAAGTTTCACTTTTTGAATGGAATTAGTGAAATAAATCAACTTTTTGATGATATTCTAATTATATGACCAGCACCTGTACATTGGTGAGCCAAGCAACTACCATCACCGACCACAGTGACAGGATAACCCATCTTCAACAGGAGGTCTCGACTCTTCAGTCGAAGTTTACTTCGGTAATGGAGGAGAACATCGCTTTAAGAACTAATGTGGAGGACCTCGTCTCGTGGTCTAAATGGCAGAATATTCCTGTGGTCATCCTTCCAGAAAATGTTGAAGGAAAGGACAGCAGGCAGTTCATGACAGACTTTTTGCCAAAGTTCTTGGCGACGTCCTTTCTGCCACATCGGAGCTTGACAGAGCCCATCGGAGCCTGAGACCTAGACCTCGTCAAGGCTAAAATCCCTGTCCGGATATGATGCGATTTCACCATTATATTGAGAAGGAAGCTGGTCCACGAAAGAGATTCTGTACAAGGGGCACAGAATCTAATTCTATGAAGACTTCTGAGCTTTAGTGACTAAAAAAGAGAGCCTTGTTCAACGTCAAGCGCCTGCTGTATAAATGCAGTGTTCGTTTTGGCATGATTGCCAGACTTTGTGTGTCATACAACCATACAACAGCACTACTACAACTCCCCCAAGGCTGCAGAACGATTCTACCATCAAAACTGAGTAACTTAATGGATGATGAATTAAAAACTTATTTGTACAGACTTACGTTTAATACTTTGTGAAGTCTTTTTGTGTGTATTGGATCTTTTGTTTTATGTAGTTTGTTTTATTACATCTGCCTGCCCTTTTCCCTTTTGTAAAGCACTTGGCTATGAAGCTTTAAAAGTGCTAAATAAAGTTTATTACTACTACATTATATTCTGATTTCTTATCAATGTTGAAATCATGGTGATAAAAAAAAATGTACTGATCATGCAATTAGCCTAATTGTCAGTTTTGTTGTTTTACAGAATTTGTCCAATAACCTTAATTTAGCAGATTCAGATTCTAATTCTGCTGCATCATTTTGCTGAATTTCACCTCACTAACCCTTATCCTTCTCACAGATGCTTTCCTTTTTGCCACAGTGCCACACTTTGAGCTCGTTTAACCCCATTCCATCTGGCAAAGCATTAGCACAAGCCATCACATCAGCTCAAAGATAGTGAAGAGATCCTTCATAAATATTGTGTTTTCCCTTGGTGTCTATTTCAGACAGAGTCTCTTTAATCAACCCATGGATTCACATCTGGACCAGAGAGAGGAACCGAGTGTCATGAGAGGTGCACGGTGGAAATGTCCACGTCTCATCTAGAGCTCTGAGGCCAAATATTACTACATCACACCACAGGACACTTATCTCCTCATACATCCCTCCCCTGAGAGGATTTTACACTCCAGCTAACAGCATGATTTGGAGGTATACCAAGCGCTCGACCTCAGGGTTACTGAAATCTACAACCAAGCAGGATAAGCATTCTCAGTTAGAAGACAGAACGAGCGAGGGAGAGACAGAGAGACAAAGACCCTCTCTCTCCATCACACACACAAGCACGCATATCCTAATCTCTGTCATCTAAAGAGGATGATCTTATTTCAAGACCTATCTGAGAAACTATAGTATTTTATGCAACTTGTGTGGTCTCGAGGTCTTAAATATCTCCTAGCCACAAATTTGTAACAGAGGATGTGGACGATCAAGTGTCTTCTGATGTGAGAGCTAACATCCAAACAAACCGATGACTATGCCTTTTTAAGGTCGTATGTTTAAATGTCGTAGAAAATCAAGCATAATATTTGTTTCGGTATGACCATTTCATTCATCTGGGATTCCCCATTTTTCACTTTAATATTGTTCATGTCTGAACTGGGCCAAAGGCCATTGTAATCTCACAAATGAGCAGAACACACTTGCTCTTAGTCAGCAAATTGCATTGTTTTCACCCCTCTTCCTGCACGATTTTTCGAAAGAGGTGTGAAAAGATCATTTAGTGCCTCAGAGGGGAGGCTTCCTCCAATATCCCCGCAACAACGCGCTCCGCCTGGCCGATTGTTCTTCGCGTGATCATATAAAAAGATTCGGGAAGTGTCACTGCTTTTTATATTGTTGTTGTTGTTGTGTTTTTCCTTTCCCGAACAATGGGCTTCCAGGACAGAGTCCCCTAACGGGCTGCCAGATCCCCGCTTACCGGGTCTCCAACTCCCATCCCGCCTTTGCTATCTTTCTCTCCCCATCTGGCCCAGGCCCACTTCCCCGGGCGGGATCCATTGTGTGATCCCAGGCAGCACGCGCAGGACCGAGGCTAGCCCAAACATATTCAGTTCACTCTCTGGAGCATTGCCAACGGACTCTCCTAAAAGTGAAGTATGTGACATTATGGATAAATTATAAAGAAGCTTTGTAAAGCCAAACTAGTTGATTCAGGTAAACAAAATTGTGTGTGCCGACTACAAGGAAGTGGGGTACAAAGGTTCATTAAGGTGCGGTAACAGAACATTTCAACGTGATCTCATGAGAATACGTACATTTACTTGCTTTTTCATACACACTAAAACGTACAGTACTGACAGCACCAAAATGTACAATATTGACAGTATCCAAGTGTGAAATTATTCACGTATCCAAGTGTGAACGTGTACCAGCTCCCATGTATGAATATTAAAATCGTGGCATTAATGTTTTGTTTCTATTGTATTCAATTGTCATATCAATACATGTTTTCAGTCGCATTTATTAAATGCTTTTTACTAATCTACTTAATATAAAATAACATTTTGCACTGTTCGTGACTTCTGCTGCAAACTCATTTCGGATGATTAGATAATGTTAAAGAAGACTGCATTTTAAAACCTTAAGATGAATAACATTTCTGTAATCGTTTACCTATTTTGTAGTATTTAGTTTGTTTGCCGTAAGACAAAAAAGGCGTTTTCTCCTATTCAGCAACTGGCAATCATAAGATACACCAAAACTGTAATCCTGTAAAATACACCAAAACTGTAATTTGCTGTAATCCAAATCTGTAAAATCCATATGTTTGCGAGGAACAGATCCAAATTCAGCCCTTTATCCAGCTATCTTCATCTCCACTCTCAGCAGCGACCGTAAACGTAAAATGAATGAATTCAAATTCAAAAATTGCACCCCCATGAAGCATTACGACATGATTTACGGCAGTGGTATCGAACGCTCATTGGCTCTCACCTGCTTTGTCACAGATTGTGACATGTCGTGTTTCAGTCGATGTGTATTTGAAATGGGGAAACGCGCGCCTTCACAGAGTGAAGCCGGATTAATATTTTCATTGATTAATAACTTACATTCTGCTCTGTACCTCATACACACCAGAGAGGACTGCGACTGCAACACATTGTCATTTGAACTACTTTTAGTACCGCTTTTGACATTTTCGCAATAAATAAATGATTGCGATTACACTTGCCTCTCCGTTATGCTTTTATTTATAACAGTAACGTTACGTAGTTTTAATGAATGGTTATGGGTAGGTTTGGGGGTAGGTGTAGGATTAGCCGTTCAAAATATCTTTTTAATACTATATTGTTACTAAAATTTTATTTTCTAACACATTTCTGTCCATTACGTTTTATTCTCTTTATATTCTGTATAAAATGGGCATGTTTAGGTTTGGGAGTAGTGTTAAGGGATCTTACATTAATTTATAAAATAGTATAATATATAAGATATCTTTGAGAGATATATATGATATCTTTATAAAAAAAAGATTTGAATCTTTACTCGTATAAAGATTCGCATTTAAAAAAAAAGATTTCATGACGGAATACGTTTTTTTAGCTGTAAAAACTTAATAATGCTACGTTTAAATGTTGCCAATACGTCCATATTCTATGTTTTAGCACTTCTCCAAACGTACAAAAATGTAAGTTTTGTCTCTTTGAAAGTTACGTATTATTACCTACACATTAACAATGAGACCAGACTGAACATTTTCAGGGAAATTTCAGGGGGAAATCTGCATTG
The DNA here is from genome assembly GCA_039654625.1 of Rhinogobio ventralis. Lineage (NCBI taxonomy): Eukaryota > Metazoa > Chordata > Actinopteri > Cypriniformes > Gobionidae > Rhinogobio > Rhinogobio ventralis. Next base: position 7,494,809 of record CM077206.1, on the reverse strand, counting down.
ACAATAGCGTAGAGATGTAAGACAACAAAGCTTTCAAAGAAAAGCAGCTTTCCTTTGATCACAGTGGCAAATTTGCATGACCAACTTGAACATGAGTGAAAACTATGTGGCAAACTCTTTTGCCCTAAAGCGTCACTGCACCTTTACCCTCACAGGCATTTGATGTCAATGCATTGGATGTTTTTTGCACTTATGGTTTTGCAATTACCTTAAAAGTTGACTAGTATTGTTCATTTCAAAGTTAAATTAATGGATGTACCGAATACTTTTCCTTGTCATATTCAAAAGATACTCTTTAACATGTTGCATTTCATTACAAGTGTACATGTTTGCATGTGTGACCTCTCACACCTCTTTTTAAGTGTCCCTGCCGTTGTCTTTTTGGTGAACTGCCGGGTGTGATTTGTCACCCCCGCAGGAAAGAGGCCTGGAGTGTGTGCACTGCGGACGCACCCCCTCTGGCCGAGGGAAGTGTTCCTGTGCGGCGGCCTCTTTGTGGCACGCTAATCGAGCTTTCCTGTCAGCCGGCAGAGTTGTCCCTATGCACACTGCACTACGTGAGACGGGTGGACTCCACCACTCCTCCGGGAAGTTCTGGGATCAGCAGATAACAGTACTGCTCCCACCTCTGACATGCCGCCACTGGGCGGCCCAGTTCTCTCTCTCTCTATTTCTCTACAATCTGTGTTCTGTGTCTCTCTCTACCTTTTTTTGACCTTCACAAGCTCTTTCTCTATCTTTCCATGCGCTTCTTTATTCTTGTGCTCCCGCTATCTCAATTGTCTTTCTACTGTAGGCCTGTGTCAAAGCAACGCCCCCCTCCAGTAGTCCACGCAGGGGTCATTGTAACCTCACAGTTTAGCCTCTCTGTCATTTTGCCCACACATACTGTTGAAGCATTGATTTTTGGATGGCATGCTCCATAAGCTTTTAATGAGCTTTGCTTGCTGGGTTTTGTGAAGAGAAGCACATTGTCACACTATCACAACACGGAGGAAAGCGCAAAAGAAAAATGAAATGTAATCCAAATCAAAGCAGCGTTATATTATTATTATTAATACCTAGTTCTGCTGTTGCATTAGTGGCCAATGAGCTGTGGCTCAACATTTAAATACTTTTTTGCTAGTTTGCTGATAGCAGTCTGCAACACGCTTTCAGAAACCCTCCACCTTCCCCAGCTTCGCCTATATAGATTGGCTAGGGGGGTTATTTCATGCATGTTACATGTGCAACAGCAGCATGTCTTACATGCTCACAGCAATGTCTGTGAATGCATTGGCAGTAGCAATTCTCGGTACTTGCTCTGCAGCAGCAGCGTAGCAGTTCTAATACATATACAAAATACATTAACATTGCCATATCCATTACCATGCCAATCTCTCCAAGAGTTGTCATGACAGAATTATTATTACAATTTTTTTATTTATTTTTTATTACGTTCATAATAAGGAATTTCCTTCTAAGAATTTCTTGGAATCAGCAACTGAAAATTCTGATATTAAAATATAACTAAATATTGTTTAGGTAGAAACTTTGTTTTGAAACAACACCAATGTCTGTGATAGTATCCTAAAATGACTATAAAAACTATAATTTAATTTAATTTAAACTTAACAGTTTAAAAAGTTTAAATTAAATTAAAAAAAAAAATGTTTTATAAAATGACAAACCTTATATTTTTGCCTAATAAATTATGATGCATGTTATATATATATATAAAATTGCTCTGAACAAAAAACAGCAGAAAGAAAATAAAGGAAATTGACTCTTGACAGTAACTTGCACTTATGGAAAAGCAGAAATACAGCGGTTACCCCTGCACACTACATTATTAGTCATCATACAGAGGAAAGACGAAAGAAAATGCCATCAAAACTTTTCTGTATACATTCATATACGTTTGTAGGTATGAAAAACGTAAAATAAACGTAAAATAACCAAAAATGTAAAATAGACAGGGCAGTTCAACCCAAAGCAAAGTAATAATGCTTGTATGTAAAAAACATTTTATTTTTATTGCATGATATGCAAGTCAGGGGGAATGATTGTGTAAATTTATCTTCATATTATTTTTAAAATAATTACATTAAATTAAAATGTTTTTTTTTTTTTAAATAAAGTTTACAATTATTATTATATATAAAAATGACAATCAAAGCCAGAGAAGGAAGGTATGATTCCCATTTTTCCATTTCTGCTTCAACTCACATGTGCCTCTCTCACCGTGAGGGCTGGATTATAGGGTGTTATGTCCGTGACAGATCTACACACCTTCCACACAGAGTCTTTTAGTTCGACATCTCCATGTCTTCTGTGGAGTGTGAGACCAATGATTAGAAGAGACTACACATACTCCCCCTGGAGCTACTGAATCACCTCCACAGCCTGTCCTGTATGGCTCTATTCCAATCTAATCGGATTGCCGTACTGTCCGTGAAAAATGGCCTCTGAGGACCCCCATTCTCATACTCAAAGTCTTTTTTAAAAAATCTCATAGGACACTTCTTTTTATCCCTTTAAATATTAAGGTTATTTGAGCATTCAAAGATTTGTCAGGAGGGATTCTTCAAGGGCTTCACTCCTGGTGGTAAATCATGCAAGCTTTTTATGAGGATGAATATGAACAAAATACAATATAAATAGCCATCATACGAACAGAGGCACTTAAATAGGAGACAAATGTCTGGGGAGCTAAGGAGAAAATCTTCTCTCCATTCATTCTACTCGGCTGCAGACTGAAGAGGCAGCAATGGTTGCGTTCCTTTTCCAATGATGTGAGATGCTTGCTTCCTGCTATAAAAGATTTGCTGATTGGATACGGTCTACAGTATTCTACATGTGTCCAATGAGAGTTTCTGAGTGCGCTCTGTGTATATCAGCAGACTGTAAACAGCCAAAGATTTTTTTCCTGGAGGCCACTATGAACGCCTTTTTCTCCAACACGTTTTTTTCACCAATGTTCAAAGCTGGTCATCTCCCCGTCTCTGAGGATCATTATATTCCTCTCCCTCTCACCACCCACCTTTATAAATGTCAGACAGGAATACATTTTATTTGAACTGCTATCGCTCCTTGAAAAGGTACCACAAAAGTTTTTCACCGTTGTGTCTGCTTCCACTAATATGATTTGTCGGGCAAATTGTGTCATTAATCTGTTTCTTTTTGACAGCGTGAGTGAGGGGTGGTGGAAATAAGGACCCCAAGAGCAGAAAGGCCCTCTTTCTGTCGTTCGGAGAGAGGTCGGTTTGGCAGCACTCTTCCTTTAAGGTAAACATTTATTACTTCAGGGCTGCCCGGCGAGCTGGAGGCAGTCACTTCACAGGGCTGTAAATGTCATCTTCCCTTTGACATGTGGCTGACAAATGAGTCCAAGCTCCAGTGGCCTGGGAGATCTATCAGCCCTCTTCTTCTCCTTGGCTGGAAGCTTAAAGTTATCAGAGCTGGAGAAAGAGCTCCACAGGCCCAGGATCAGCCGCTGACCGGAGGGCGTTGCATTACCTTATGGTGAATGCGCCTCAACGTGCAGACAGGTAAGAGAGGTCAGTCATCTGCCTGTGGCACATTTTAACGATGGCAATGTGAGAACTGTTCACATAAGCAAATATATTTTAAGGGAAATTGTATATATGCATACACGTATATAAAATGAACAAACAAAAGTTTGGGGATGGTAAGATTTTTTTTATGTTTTAGATAAGTCTGATGCTCACTAAGGCTGATGTATTTGACTAAATTTTTTTTTGAAATATTACAATTTAAAATGGTCTATTGTATTAAACTATTCTATAATCCTTCAGAAATCATTTTAATTTGCTGATTTGATGCTCAAGAAACATTTCTGATAATTATCAATCATATTTTTGTTATTAGTATAATTTTTTGTGTAAACCATTATACATTTTTTAACCATTCTTTGAAAATGGAAAAGAACAGCATTTTTCAAATAATAAATGTCTTTACAGTCACTTTTTCAATTTAATTGGCCCTTGCTGAAAAAAAAAAATTACATTTCTTAAAATAAAAATGTATCTTACAGACCCCAACAACCGACCTACATGTAAGGTAGTGTATCCAAAAAAAATATCAATATTTATCTATGCCAACTTGAGTTCTGCTCTCATTAAAGCAAAAGGGCAATGTACCAAAAAAATCATGTACACTTTTTAATTAAACATTTTACTCAAATTGTTTTGCTGCTAGTATAATTTGTAATAGAAAAAAATGCTAATTAGAAAGCATGTCTCAGACTTTTGGACCTCACTGTACATTTATTTATTTTGTAATCTTCTACCTGGAGAGAGAAACTGAGCCTGTCTTTGTGTCAGTTGTCACCATGCAGATCTTCACTTTGTGATTGAGGTTGGCTGTGTAATGTTAAGTGATTTTGAGGCCCGGTTGACGTCTTCTGTACCATTTTTAATCTAGTTTTTTTTCTCCAAGCATTGACGGCTGTCCTATCGCACACTGTCAACATATCATTCAGCGATTTTGTTTGCTTTTGACTTTGTTTATATCAATGTCAGATTGAGGTGAAATCCTTGACCGTCCAATCAGGTGATTGATAGCCCTTGAAAGAATTAGCAGGTGTGTAATTGTCCCGGTCATCACTTCCTTTGTTGTCAACGTTACTGTTTTTGGAAGAGGTCTTTGGACTCGCTCTAGGTTGAGTCTGGGAAATTTGCGGCGGTATAATGGGGTGGCACCGCGCAGCTTGCTGTGGGTTCTGACCCGGACCAGAACACAAGCCGTCAGCTCGAGCGGAGGCATTCCAGCAACTGTCTTTCAGCGCCATTAATCAGACTCACAGAGGACCGCCTTCCCGCCAGATGGGGAAGCTCTCCAAAACCCAAGAAAAATAAGCAGACTAATTAATTCTTATTGGCACAGGGCAATTAGATGGAAGGTTGGCAAGAGAGAAAGAGAGGAAAAAAATATGTCACCTTTAGATGGGCACCAAACTTGCAATACATTAGTGCGTCCGAGCTTGGGTTGGTTAGGGGACGTTTTTCATGGCCTCAACTGTATGGGGATATGATGGGACGCAGGAGAGGAGAAAATCCTACAGATAGAGGTTAATGAATGATAAAGAGGCTGTTGCGCTAAGGGATCAAGACTTTGACATTCTGAGTCCAGCAATTAAAAACACAAGCAACACAGACTATGCTACACACACAGCTTTCCTATCTAGAATCAAAGAGTACTACTTTTTAATCTGACAAATATTATTAAACGTAATAAAAAGATACTAAACTTCTGTACTATTTGTCTAAATAAGTTAACAATAAAAAAACAAAAACTAATATCAATAGCTACAAGTAAATTTACATTTCGTGAAATGTACTAGTTTCGACAAGTATACATTTCACACCTGCAGAGCAAACATAGGTGGAGCCTATTCATGTTTTTAAGATGATTAAATATTCATGAGACCATAATCTATAGTTTTGCAAGTTATATTGTTCTTTGAGCAGTCAAAATTGGTGTATAAGACTGAATGAAATCCCAAAACCATACATGTGCTTCACTTATGCGTTTTTGAATACCTCTGGAGATGGTCGAAAGTGGACAAGTTCAAAAGTTTTAGACCTGTATTTAGTGTAGTCCACTTGTGATCCGATCGACCAAAGCACATCTTAATACCAGGTGTACACAGGATCTAAGAAGACTAACTAAACTTTCACAAAACACTTCTGATATTAGTTCATTAGAAGTTTTGCAAACTATTAGTTCAAACACCGCAAAACTTTGTTTATTAGAAGGTAATGCAATTCCATACATTTAGATTAATTACTAAAGCAACTAGGGGAAAACAGAAAGAACTCATACGGTTTTCATACAGCACTACATTAACAATGTCTTCGTTTAGTGCTCCGATTAGGTAATGTGAACTGGCTTATCTGATGAGGTAGATTTCAATCATTAAGATGTACTATTAGCAAGAACTCTATGCTTTATTACAGCAATGTTATGCTTGTATTTGCATTCATCCCTTAGGACTTGCTTTGTGCACTTGGTTTTGTCCTAAACAGAGAAATTTTGCTTTTGGACAGAGTCATTAAAGGAAGAAATTACATTTGCATCCTGTGTAATCAATAAGAAAACTCGAGGGACTGTACAGCTCATTCCTTTCAGCATTGTGTAGATTCATACTAATTAGCAGCATGTAGGCTACTCCTCATATTTCCATATTGTTAGCATTGCAGTTTTTATTTCTATTTATTCGTTCAATTATTTATTTATTTAAAATGCATTAGTTCATAAACACATTATGGTGCTGACATGATCATCTTGGAACCTATTGTGGTTTTAAACACATATGAGCCTCAGAAAGCAATTAAAATGCTTTGTGTTACAATTTGGTCCGTTTCAGAGTCAAAATGAGTTCAATGACGATAAACTGTGTTTTATACAGTGCATTTGAGCTGTACACACAACCTATCCTTCATCCTCGGGCAAAGTGGAGTGTGATCTTCGCTACTTTCTGAGAATAGAACACAAAATTCAGTGGGATAACCGAGCCCTCATCAGTCATGAGCCCAGGTCAGCAGACAATAAGAAAAACCCATTTCTCTCAGTGGATGCCTGCCTCCCTTAAACTTCACTGTGTCACAAAGTCATATTTAATTCAAGCTTAAAGCTTTCCTTCATGATGAATCACTGAGGGGCTGAAGGGATGATATCTTTCTTCCTCACTTTTTTCTCACCAAGACAAAGACCTTCAAACAGATTAGGTCAGAGCAAAAAAGGTTACTCCCATCATGCAACAGTTTGTGTGCGACCCTGCACCTGAGGATTGTTTTAAAGGGTATTTCAGTTCACTAGGATGAACGCTGAACGCTAGCAACTGGAGGTCACTTCCTGCATACCGTGCAAATATCGAAGTTGATCGATGTAAATAAAAATCTGTGTGTACATGAACATCAATATTTAGAAAGGCTTTCTTATTGATACATGTCTCACAGTAAATAATGATCGTAATTTTAACAGTAAAAAAAAAAAAGCAAAATGCTACGGTTAAACCTGTTAACCGTATAGATCCCTAACTATAACTATATTTCTTCATGTGTGTTACCATGTATTTGTATTTACCAATGTAAACATATTTATTTATTTTACTGTAAATTTAAGCTCAATCCATAAAAACTGTGCGATTAATTCAATTTTAGTTCAACGTAAGGGCTTTTTTTACTTGCATTGGTTTAGTTTCTGCTGTGGTAATTTCACTGGTTTCTAAAATGTTTATATCACTGCAACCTTATTTCCAGCAAAGTATATTTGATACATACTGCAATCATGGAAAAAATAGCTAAGATTATATTAAACATTGTTCATATCAGACACTACTAATCGTGTTAAATAATCGTGATTACAATATTGACCAAAATCTTTGTAATTATGATGTTTGCCATAATCGAGCAACCTTGCAGTGTAGTACAACACTACATGATGTATATCAGTGGTTCTCAAGGGGGCCACAGGAACCAATGAGATTTGTTCTTGCGCGTCAAGCAGGTTCAGTTGAGATTATGTTATGTTCGCTGATCGATGTTTATATATGAATAAAAGCCTAAATCTGTTCATCATATAAAGCGATCGAGTCTCTTCAGAAAATTTGGACTAAACCACTCAATTCATATGGATTCGTTTTATGATCTTTATGAACTTTTGGAAGCGACAAAGTGGTATTTGTGTGGATTGTTGATGGAGGGACAAAAATCTCTCAGGTTTCATCTTAATTTGTGTTTCGAAGATGAACGAAAGTCTTACGGGTTTGGAATGGCATGAGTGATGACTTTTTCCTTTTTGGGTGAACTAACCCTTTAAAGAACACACAGTTCTTGAAACTTTTAGAATCACAAAAAGAATTGTGGTTAATACATCGACACTGCTAAAACAAGCTGCTTTGTCATAATTACAGAAGAAATACTAGAGGAAATATCTTAAAATGGTAATAAATTGTTCAGAACTACTTATGTATATGATGTAATAATCTGTTGTGTATACATTCCATTGCTATGTTAGCCAAAAACGTTTGTCCCACCATCTCCAGTCACTATCCTTGATGATAACACAAGCATACTCTTCAGTCCCAGCTGTGGATGTGAGGAAATCTATTATTCCTCTAATCCCGCCGGAAAAGAGAAAAGGGCTCCCGCATCATTATTTTGCTTCCAAATGTAACTGACTTTACCACACAACCCTAATTTGCTTGCCGTAATTATAGGTCATGCTCTCCCTTTGTAATTTATAAAACCTTTTGTTCTTATCAATAATGAATGGGGCTTGGGCGATTCACGCCACTATAATATTTTGATATTATGAAAATGCTAATGCATCAGGGACCCCGAGCCTTATCGGCCAGGTCTGATGCTCTATTAAGCAGCCGGCAGAAGAAGTCGGACGCAAATTGCTTATGTTAATGCCCCTGTTGTACCCAGACAGGATGAGGAGTCTGCAATTAATTTCTTCCAGGCGGCGGATGGACAGGCAAATTTATTTCCCGTCCTCAGACCGGTGGCTCCACCCCCCACCTCCCTCCCCTTCCCTTCTTTTTCCCTGGAACTCAACAGAGAGGTGGAAAAGAGAGGGAGCCAGAGAGAGAGAAGAGCGGATCCATGACCTAATTGAACAGCGCTGAAACGCGAGAACGAGGCAGCAGCGGGAGAAGAGCAGCGGCATCTTCATTCATTCCGTTGACAGTGTTTTCGCAACTTAAACCTGTTTTATTAATTATGTTTGACATTTCCCTAATTAGTTTCATTTAAATCACATCAGCTCCTAGCAGATGATTGTGCCGTACATCAATTCACCACGGCCTTTGTGAATTAGTGAGAGAGGGAGAGAGCCTTGTATAATTACATAGAATAGGTAAGTGCTGAGGAGTAAAGCCATACATTAGAACAACTGGATTTCTGCACAAATGAGCTACACCTTTACTGGATCGTTTTCATCTATTGTTATGTTTTTCTATTATGCAGAGCAGAACTGTACTTGTGTAGTTACTGATACACTTCAGTGGCACTTCATTTCTCAATGTAAGGGTGTCTTTGCATGCAAAACACCTGCTTAACATCCTATTTTCTCATGAATATAAAACTATAACTCTTTACTATCTGGGATATCACACTTATTCTTAAGCATACTCCACATTTGCAGTATTTGTTTTATATACCATCTACTTAAGTTTAAATCGGCATAGTGTGTGTGCTACTAGTGTAAACTACACTGCACAACTAGTTGTGGATGTAGTGACGTCACTCTCGATTGAACACAGACAGCTTGTCTGATGTAGTGCCATCAAACAAAAGAAAACCAATTTCACTGAATCAAAACTATACCTCATTCCAGGTCTCAACAATTAGGATTATGTGAGTTTGGGGCCAATAAATCTGTTTTCTAATACAAATTTGCATATTTATTTATGAATGAATACTGTATTAACTATAGGAAAACTTTAGGATTTTCTGGTAATATAAAATGTTATTATTCTTAAAGCTAAAAACTAAATTTATATAGCTTTTCCTCTTCACAACAGCCTTTCCCATAACACCCTGCATTCTGGGGTGACCCATAAACCAGAGAGCATATTATTTAAAAGCAACAGCCTAAAGAGCTAAAACGAAACATCGTGCTTCAGTCAACTGTGGCTTACTAACAATTGTCTGATGTTAAAATCAGCCATCCATGCTTTTGTCAAAAAAAACAATAATTACAGGAGTCACTCCAACAATATATATGAACAAATCTGTATATGTTGCTATATTATCAATTTCAAAAATGTAAATTTTCAAAAATGTAACATTTAAGATACAATAATAAAAAAAGATATACATTTCTTTCTTGTAAATGTTGGCATTGTGCACAATTACATATTTTTTGTCAAATATGAATTCAAGACTAGAGACAATTCAGGGACTGAGTTACAATAATCACAAAATCTGAAAATGAGCCATGTGACGCGCATGTTTGCATCCTTTTTGGATTCCCCCGCGAACAAAAGCGCCTATGATCCCCTTGTGGGTCAATCATATATATTTTCTCTTATTCCTTAGCAATGTTTACTCTTAAAAGTTTTGCATTTACTAAATTTAGTAGAAACCCCTTTGAGAGACTGGCAATCCAGATTGTCACCGGTGTGTTTGCCTAAGATACCTTGGGTACTTATTAAACTATCTTGTTTGCCCACATTTGGTCTTTGAGGTGCAATCCAGCATCAACAGATGGGAGCACAAATGGGCACAGAGCTACAAATAACCCTCCTCAAAAAAAATACACTTTTCTCTTCAGAGAGCGGCATTTCACAGAGAGAGGCCCGTAAACAGTTGACTAATTGACACTGCTGTTGCCAGTCATGTGTACGGCCCTACATTATGGTGCAATCTTTCCCTACTAGAGGGAAAAGCACAGCACTATTTTTATCCTGTCTCAACATCAAAGGCTGCTTCTCTCAGGGACCCAGGGAGACAACATAACTGTGCCCTTAATGTTCATCTTGTTTAAGCCCCTTAGTGAAGCCTTTGGTGGACCAGGCATCTCTAAACCCCCCATTTTTCTCTTCCCGTCCTTTTCCTCCCTTACTTCGCCACTCACTCCAGTCTTTCAGATATAGCACTAACCGTAACTGAGACTTTGGGGCAGAAGCACTTGGAGTCGTTAAAGTGGGACCCTATCCGAGACTAAACCAAAACCTAGTGAGCTGCCTTCACTGCCTATAGCCTATACAGGCAGCATCCTAAACAACAATAATGAGGTGCTGATTTGTATAGTATAAAACACTATATAAATAAAGGTGACTTGACAAGTGATTTGTAATGCTCTGCGTAAGAGAAACTCTGTACACCATTCAAATTGAGATGCTCTCAGTTGATTTCTATGTTTAACGTTAGCATGTTGCTAAGCTAACACTGATTAGCTGATAAGCATAAAAATGCACAGCACATACTAAATATTGGGCAAAATAATTCAACTTTAATTACATAATGAACAGTTTTATCAATACATTTCAGTTCTTAAAATTAGTACTTTATACGCACACACACATATAAACTTCAAATAAAATATAACCAACTTATTTTGCTTGCCAATGCAATATTTCAAATTTTTCTTTAAGTTAATGTACTAAAATAACTAAAACTAATACTGAAATAAGATTTAATAAAACCTATAGACATTTAAAATAAACAAAAACCAATTAAAATTAAGAAAAAAAACTGTAAAATGAAAATATGAAAATAATAATAATAATAATAATAATTAATTAATTAATTAAATTAAAAATAGCACTAAAAATCTATATTATACATATGATATGTCAAAAATTATAAAAATCACAATTATTTTGGTCAATATATTAACAAATTAAATAATATATTAACAAAACGAGAGCGTTGTGAAGTGAAATGCTGCACAATAATAATCGTTTTATCTCGATTGTCTTGTTTTCATAACCTTAGAAAGCCAAAATCTCAACTGAAAAAAAAAAGTTCATTAATTGCAAACTCTATAAGGCTATTTATTTCTTCTAATCAACACTTTTTTTTATTTCACTGAGCTCTGGAATTGCCTTCTCTGAAGAAGCTCAGTAGATTTTGGAACAAAGTAAATGTTACTGCAAAAAATACAATGCCCGTTGGCCAAGAACAGAGACACACTTTTATCATCGGAAAGGTGGAATCAGTGCCCTTCCTAATCCCGTTTCCCCTTATTAGACTCGGTCCAGGGAGAGCAGCAGTATCCAGACTGATTATGGGGCATTACCTGCTTCCCTTTGATTAGGGCAGAGCTCAGAAATGGCTGAAAGGATAATATGTCTCAATCCAAGGTCTATACAGTGCATTGATGAATTGTTGATGTGACTTTAAGCCCAGCTAATCACTGCTCAAAGGACACTCTATTAATGCAAGTCAATAGTATGCTGAGGAAAGTCAAAAGGGAAGACACCTGTTGTACTGCGGAGACCCTCCGAACGTTCCTTCCCTGACCAATGATGTAACCTAATGAGTTGCCAAAATAACTAAAAAAAAGAACTAGAAAAGAAGTCTGCAAGAAGCATACACACTACTTTAATTTCATACTGTAAATGGATGTTGATGGACCATTAACAACAGCCCTTTGTTTACTGATTTTTTTGGAGTAATTTATCACAGGTGTAAATAATGAAAGACTTGTCAGTGTAATGTGCAAAAGTCAGCACTTTAGGAATTGACTCTTCCCCCCTCGGCCGTCAGCTCTGTGTGTTTTCACAATTTTAGGGCTCCACGCAATTGCAAGCTCAATCAGAATCAAGGCAATTCTTTCATTTTTAAATACATAATGGAAATGTACGAGGCGTTCCTCATAAAAATTTATATCTCAATTCTCAATTCTAATTTATAGCCCACCCTCCAGGCACATATTATTCAAACATTAATAAAGGTCCTATACATCAAAAAGCTTCAGGTTTCTCTTTTGCTTGCATTCACAGTCATGCATATTACATATGGCGAGAGGCCTCGGCAGCAGCGGCCCGTCTTATAGCAATTATACATCGAATAACAGACGGATTGATTGATTGATGGATCATGTCTAGGGTTTTGTATTAAATCCACTTAAATTTTAATGACCTTTTCAACACCCCAGCTTAATGCCTTATATGTTTAGATAATACTCTTTATGCTAATTCTCTAATTCCATAAATTTTAGATTTTTCCCCATCCATCTCTTTCTATGTCTGAGATGTCCTAAATATCTGTATCATGAGATGTGATTACAGCATAAGTTGAATTATTCATTGAATTCTGAAGGTATTTGTGATTGAAAACTTGGGAGAATTCTCTGAGTCACTGCGAAGTAAAAAGTGTATGTATAATGATAAAGTCAAGATGTAAGTTTGTACATATCAGTTAACTGAAAGGTCATCCATTCCGATGAATATTACTGTAATACTTATGACTCATTATGTAAACCAAAATTAAGTGATTTTGAATGATAATGCAATTACTTGGTGACTATACAATGCTTATTTTTAATGACGTCTGAAGGAGTAGAGAGTAAATAAATTTATAAATTAAGACCCAGTTGAAAAAAGGGACATTACTAAATTTATTTAACTGCTCTTCACACGCCATTTTTTCCACCAACCACCACACTGACTTCTTAATGAGTTTTTAATTAGCCTTTTTTTTGCTTGTTTTTCAGTAAAAACATCTAAAGAAAAAAACAAGATAAATTTACTTGAGAAGCAACACTGCATAAAATGATAATACTCGTTTCAAATATAAATATCTTATTTTGTCTTATTTTCAATAAAAAAATACATTTCCCCCATTTGTTTTTCAGAGTGCATGTACTGGGATGTCTGGGATTTCAGAACCAGTAAAGGATTATTTTTTTTCAGTTCACAGACATAAGCACAGAGCATTAGATGGAGTGAGTTTACAAATGGACACCAGTATGATCATCAGTAAATGCAGTTTACCTGTCATTTCACCCACACTCTGCACAAAACCACATAAACAGATTGTTTCCTACAGGGGTCTAAACAAACACTGGAGTGGTGATGTTTGTTTTTACCATTCTCATTCCCTAATGTCTGGTAACCAGGGACGGTAAGTCATAAGACATCAGCTTGACTCTATTAATTACCACCTGATCCTTCCTTCCTGGATAATTAGGTACCCATTAGTTCTAATCAAGTAGTTACTTAATTATTGCAGTAATTAGTCTAATGGTCTAGCAAATTGAAGCTTTATCACTTTTGGATACTTAATGTTCTTGGCAGAGTGCATCACAAGTGTCAAGGCTCAAGCTTCAGCAATCAAGCAGTGGAGAAAGAAAGTTATTAGCGTAGCGTAAATGCTCTGTGAGATTTATATGGCAAAATGTGCTCATGTTTGAAAAGGGGAAGGTTGGAGGATGGGTTCACCCATGAAGCAAAGAGGATGATACACAGGGCTGTGAATATCCATGTTAACCAACCCAAAACAACCCCCAGGCAGGGAGGTTGGGTGATTTGTGGTTTAACACAACTGTCTCACTTTGTTTCCCTGTTATTATTTGCTAACCACACAATGAAACTCTTTATGGCTCGCAGTATCACAGGCTCTTTGGACAAAAGCAATATACTTAAATATAATCTCATAGATTTTAGTTAAATTAATAAAACTTTATTTAGCCAAACGTTCTGTTTCGATTTCTCACGGTAGAAACAAATGCAACATAAAGCTCAGTTTTAAGACATGCATAGGCATGTCATGCATAAACTCATATGGCCTGGAACACTATACCGTTCAACTCTGTCATTAACATTTCAATGGAAGCGCTCTGGTGCTCATGCTTAATTACTCCTGGGTATTTTATAAGACACGGTTGGAAGGTATTGATCCTCTCTATTGGAGTATTCAGCTCATAAGCACAGCATTGGGATGAGGTGGCAAAATTGAGCTCAAAGTTTTGTTCAGTACTTAATAGGGGTTTAACGGTACACGTATCCGTACCGAACCGTTTCGGTGCAAGGCTTCCAGTATGGTGCACGTGTGTACCGAACTGGTACAGAATGCAATATTTAACAGTTAACAGTAGGCTTGTTTAACGCGCGGAACATACTTTAATCCGAGTTCCCACATGAACATATTAAGTATTCAGTCCATTTTATCATGAAATTCAAAAGATAAATGCCGTTTTGGCACTCTTTAATGTGGCGTGACACAGATAACTGTAGATGATCGCGTGAGTGAACGCAATCATCTCTTCCTAGTCAAAGTATAAACATATGTGTTGAAGGATACATTACAACTTACTGAAACATATAATATGTCGTGTAATCACTCAATCCGTGTTTCAACGGTGGAAAGATGTCAATAAAACAGCTTGTAATGTCACGTAGCATTACATTTACCTCAGGCAAGTCATTCAGTGTCCACAGCTGGTTAGTTCACTAGAGAAATTAACTCTTTCACTAAATATATGCACTATATATGCATTATATTTTACTTAACCTATTACTGAAGTCTTAATTATTTAATGTATGTTTCAATAAATCTATCATGAAAATGACAGCCACTGTGTACTAAATGAACATCGAATTGGAGTAAAAACAATTGTATAATTAGATTTAGAAGTTAATGCTAAAATTGCCTGATGTGAAGTTTACATGTTTGCATACAATGTGTTATTTGAGTGTTGATTATTATATCTAAAAATAAATAGCTACTGAATTTAGGCTAATTTGAGCTCTGTTGTTATATTATAGTAATGTGCAAGTAAGTAAGGGCTCCCTATATAGTTTACACTTAACAGCATTAGCAGAGATAATTTTTATATCTTTAAGAAACTTTTAGTTATAATTGAATTCATTTAAGGACAGACACAATTTGTTCAGTAAACCGTTCAGTTGTGTTACCGTTACACGCCTAGTACTTAATACATGTAAGATTTCAGATCAATGCCCTTTGTTAATTTTATAAAGTGTAAAATAAAGTAAGATAAAGAGTCAAGTTTTACAGAGTCAGTGAAGAATATATAATATTTTATAATATATTTTTGTATTAATGATGGTTTTATACATATTAAAACCATTTTCAATTAAAAATAAGGTGTAATAAGCCTAACAATTTTAAATCAGAAACAAGTATAAAGTATTTTCAGGTAAAAAAAAAAAAAGTTACACTATTTAATTTGAACTAACCTTGCCTTAAAACATTTTAAAAATATGAAATATATGCAATTAAATAAATGTAAAAAATAAAGTAACAGGCTAGGAGCAAGAGTCACTGTAGAGGTGATCTCAGGGTCTCGTGTACGGGCAGGGCTCTGTTGAGTTTGAGCGAGAGGGAATGGGTCGTCTCCAAAGCACTGCAAATTGAGCCCGGCTTGTCTGTCATCACCTCCCAATTAGCTGCCGTTTACTGAGTCTGTTGGAGACAGTGCATGTTGGCAGGTGAGGAGAGGTGTCTGAGAGGTGCCAGTGCCAGCCTCCCAACCCGACTAGGATTGACTTATGACCCTGGCAACTGTATGACCCATTCACCCTCACTCCACATATAAACCCCTCCCCCCATCCACCCTTCACACAAGCTTGTCAAGGCATAGCTAGTAAGAAAAAGAGATAGCCGAGGTAACCTTGAAACCCTCCAAAACGTCACTGTAGTGCTTTCATAGCTCAATGGAAAAGAACAAGGGGGCTAATCTTGTAATCTCAATCATTTGTGACGGCAGTTATTTCTGGGAAGGAGCGGCGCTCGGAGGGGTTCTGTGCATTCCCCGTGTTCATTTGTCAACACTGTGGATGCAGATTATTTATGTGTCATTTCATGTCACTACGTAACTGTGTTCAGAGCTCGGCCAAGGGAGGCTCTCCTCCCATCTGCTTCCAAGGTAATACAGGAATTTTGACATCCATTCATTTCAAAGATAATGATCTGTGGCTTTAGTGACCTTTGAAACTTTTAATACACTGCTAATAATGTTTTTACAGGGTTCTAATGCGCTATTAACCAGCGATGTGGACAATGGTGGCTGGAACCTGATTAAGGCTCAGATAAGTAAACAGACCAATCCGATTGTTGAATCAGGTCAAGAAAGATGGAATACAATGCCGGAGCTGGAGTGCATAAATATTGTTCTCAGTATTTTCCATGACCATTTGCAATAGCACCTCTGAACTCAAAGTTGGCTCTCTTTAACTTGACCTAGATGTCATATTCTGAAGAATCCTCCTCCAGATGCCTTCAGAAGAAAAAGGTTAGAATAGAAAAAGAAAAGCCCACTTCTTGCCATATGACAGCAACGTGCGAAAAACTGACACGCAGAGTTTTCAAATTGGGGCCCGGGGAGCTGAAGCATAAAATAACTTCAATCTCACTGGCTCTCTAAGGAATAGAGCAGAGGTGCGACCAACAACAACACAACAACGGCAAGGCAGGAAGGGGTGAAGGTAGGAGTTATTAGAGGATAAAACACGCCTCTCCATCTCACTCCCTCTCTCTCAGGAACCCCAAGGATGATCAATGGATTTAGTCAGAGGGATATTCAAGCAGAAAATTGCTGCCTTTTTGCTTTTCTTTGAAGTATTTCCAGAACACATACCAAAGCCCCAGTCCACCCAGGGTTGAAAATAACAGCACAAGAGCAGTCTCTAAGAGTAATCCTGAAAAGAGAGAAAAGGCAGGCAGAGGAGGCTGGGGGAAGCTAAATGTTAAAGGAGGTGGGTGAAAGCTAGATTGAAACTTTGCAGGTATAAAATTGAAGGCAGCCAGCTGAACGGCCGCTCTGAAAACAAGGGCTTTATTTTCGTTTCTTTCACCATACACATCTTAGACTGGCTCCATATCTCATCCAAAAACAAACACTACATCACCACAAACTAATCATTGATTACTTGTCATCTAATGATCAGCTCAGATGTCTGAATGACCGGTAATGGGATGAACCATCAACAACATCCCAAAGACGGTCATGAACACTTCATGATGAGCCGTTAACCACAGGGACGCAAAATAGATCGAAAGACAAATAATCTCACTGGCCACAGACATGGATGGACAGGCTATAGGGAGAACTGGAACTGTTCCATTGGGGCAAATCTTAAAACCAAATTTAGATCCCTAAGCTCAACTTCGGTCAACACCACTGACCATAACATCCTATTTTTGCTGCTATCTGTCTGCACGAGTCTATTCAAAAGGCTAAATTGTTGAGGGATGGATGTTAAAGTACAATCATGTACAGTACAGGTCAAGTTAATCAGTAAATTCACAAAATAAATGCAATAAAATGGGCCTGCAATAAAAGAAAATATATGCATTTAACTACGTGGGAATTATGGGACTTTATGATTTCATTGCATTACTGTTTAAAACATATTGAGTCATCAAGCAAAATAATCTATCTACTCATATTCCACATGTATTGTACCATCAGGAGCACAACAGTCAATTATCAATAGATTATCCAACCTACATGCTTTTCACAACTCAATATCATGGAAACATTTTGCCAGTCACAAGGACTTCCATGTGACTGGACTTTGTAAGATTATCTGGCTAGCTAGATTAATGTGTGTACCTCAAACCTCTCAGCAGCCCATGAGTTCATTAATTGATGAAAGATTATCATTTAAAAGTTTGCACACGTCGCTGTATGAGTGGATGGGAAAGCACTCGCTTTAAAAATAAATGGCAGTTTAATACAGTCAGTGTCCACCAATTAAAATATAGCAGTCTTACAATAGAGAGCTGACTTAATGAAGATGCCAAAAACCCTTATTTGAAGGACATAAAGTCCTTGATGGACAAAAAAAGAGAGAGAGAGAAAACAGTAAAAACGGTAATCTTCTTTAGCTTTCTTATTTAGATTTTATATTATTTTTAGTGTACAATTGTTATAAAAGATAGTATTTATATTGAGGAATTCACTTACGTTTCACGTGTCAAAAGTACAAACATAAAATCCCTTTTCTATAATGCATTTTCCATTGCCAACTTACTGCTGATATAAACAATATGCCACTCAAACATTTAGTCTGATTTATCGCCATTGTGACGACCAGAAGCTCCATTTTCAGGGGTGAAAGGCTCCCCCATAGCAGCGCAGTCGAGTCCTTGTAGTGCTGAAGGTGTTCTAAATTGGGAAAAGCCAAGCAGTGCCAATGTGAGGTTGAAGCTCTGCATCGGCCAGGGAACTCGTGTGCCGCCCCTGGGGGCCGGCATGGCACTGCACATCTGACAGCGGAAGCATGTGGCATGCGCGGGCCGTTATGGATAGAGCTGGGCGTTGGGGGACTTCGCTCCGCCGCTCCCTGCCGTGCTCAGTGACGGCCTCATCCGTTTCTCCAGCTCTGCCCTAATAGATCTGCAATGCCTTCTATTCCAATTAAAAGGCCCGGACGCCCTATTTGTCAAAGGACGGAAGGGACAATGAGAGAGGGGTGCTTAGCATTAGTTTTTGGAGTAATTGCCAGCCAAAACGTTGCAAATGGGAGAGAAAGGTTAGTACTGTAAAACTGGACCGCTCTGGTGATTATTTCTGCCTTTTTTTTCCTTCTTTTTTTTGGTTTGGCTTGAGTTTTTTTTCCCCCAGTGAGCTTGAGCTCATAATGTAATTTCACAGCAGTGCAATCACTGAGGTTTGTAAGTGTTTAATTCTAATTAAAGTGTGAGGAAATATCTGGAAGACGTTTCACAGCAAAATAACTTGTACTCCGGGTGGAAGAGTTCATGTACCCCAGTTGAACTTCTGGAGGGAAATCTGTACAACAGGCATACTGTATAGTATCTGAGGAAAACAGATTCTGTGGGTGACGCTAGTATGATAGTGCCAATTTAACCGCATACACATAAATGCCATTTATCATACAAGTATTAAGTTGAATCTCAGTTTAACCAAAAGAACATAACTGCATAAAGAATGAAGAAAAGATGGATGACCGCTCTAGCATAACTCATGCACATATACACATAAGAGAGGAGCAAAGTTTATTACTTTTTTCCCCTTTTCTTTTTCTGTTATGTGTGTTTCTGTTCATGTCGGTGGTGGGGGAATTTCTTTCTATGGTTTAATTCAACAATAACATTTCCGATCAGGGTCTTGGGCATCTCAAGGGCATTCCTGGTGAAATTACTGGGACTCTGCACCATTTATCATAGCCTGACATGTGTCATGTTCCAGACTCCGGTGTGTAGAGGTTACAGCTGAAGACAGCTCCTTCTTTGTTGAGCAGCCATCAAAGACAACATTGCTTATTTATTTTTTTTAAAAAAAGACTGTTTAATTCTCCCCAAAAAAATTCAAAAGATGAAAATAAGTAAGAACAGTAAGCAAAATTTAACACCGATATTTAAAGACAAACAGCTCACCAAGGCAATTTTACCCATTTCAGAACAAGCACGTGTGTATAATCTTGTTCAGGTGATGGCAAGCCCTTATTACTGTCATTATTAGCATGCAAGATTACTTAAAATTTACTGTATCTAAATCATTACAAATTTGTTTACTAATGCACTTTTTTTTTTTTTATCTGCATGCTTCAGGGGAAAAAATAGTAGCACATGTTATATAGCTTTAATTGTTGTGGCAAACCATAGTCTGTTTTGAGTCTCTATGATTTATTTAAAGGTCATTTTTAAGAGTTATTTTTTACCACTGTGGTCTATTAAATGGCCGTTTGTAGTTGTAGACTTGGATCATGACTGCTGGCTTGTTTAGTCACAGTAATGAGCACTAGAGAATGTTTCATTGAAAGGTGCTATTGTTGCTGATACACTTACGACACCTCTTGGCATTATTCTTGAATAACGGCGCACTAAATAATCCCTGCCGGCACATAAAATATAACACTATTGTGTAAAGAAATGGCAGCTCAAGAACAGCCCGCCTTGCAATGCATAGATTCCTCGTAACAATCTACTGTAGTCACACACTAGCATCAGAAGGGGCTGGTTTAGGGGCCGAGTCTAGGCCATCCTAATGCTTCATTTGGAATTCTGGCATTGTTCCCACTTTGCAAAGCTTTGCTGATGTTTTTCTTTTGCTGATTATAAATGATAATAATTAAAGGAAAATATACAATAATTAGTCACACCAGGTTTTTCCATCTGGTACTGTAGTACCTGAAAGATGTTATCACTGGTGTCTCAGAGAGCAGGAGTGATCCAGGTTCAGTACAAGTTAAGCTCTTGTTTAGACAACATTTGTGGCATAACATTGATTAACACAGAAAATTTGTTTCACTCGTTCCTTAGTTGTTAAAAAAAGAAGTTGTGGTTACAGTAATGTATAATAATGGAAGTACACTAAGGTTAAAAAAAGAGAAATGTGAAGCTTGAATTTTTATAGCGCTTCCACTAGGGCTGTCAAAATGGCTGAAAAACTAAATTAGAATTTTATACTTAAATATTACTAATATTTGACTTATGTTCGAATTTAGAAAGCATAATTTCTGGGAAAAAGCTTTTGGCTTGTCTCCACAAGAGGGCACAATGAGCAAAATATTAAAGCTGCACTATGTAACTTTTTTGTGCTCAAAATTTACAAAATGTATATTATGAGTGAGTACATCATGAATAAATTTTCCAAACTGTGTTTTTGTCTTATCCTGAATCTGTGTCTTATCCTGACTATTTTAGTCCGGTTCGGGTCACGCCGCTGCGGAGTAGGAGAGTACCTGCGTGACTCGTCAGACATAAACAGAGAGAAGTAGCTCCGGCTACAATGTTCTTCTGCAAGACGCATGCAGTTTTGTTTATTAACCACTAGAGCGCCAAAAGTTACATAGTGTTGCTTTAATGCACCGCATTAAATTGTTAATTCAAAGAAATGAAATAACATGACTGTCTGTACAAAAACTTTTGTAAATCAATTATAATTTTGCAAATTTAATAAACAATTATGAACAAAACAGCGTATTTATGCATAGATTAATACAAAGTGCCGATCACAGTACTTTTTTGAGTTTAAATATGCAGTGGGATGGAAAAAAAACCCACCAAGTCTCGAGACATGTTTTTTAAAAGTTAAACTTCTTTTAACTTTACATGGCTTTATAAACATGCGGTTCTCTGTTGCAAGACGTGAGTGCAACGGTCAAAGATGTCCGTCTAGTGCATGTTTACATAGAAAACGATAGAAAAGCAGTGCAGAAAATGCATTCTGTGTGAACGGCTTGGTTGTTATGGTTTTGACACAACAAAGATCTTCTCCGCATTGAGCTTCTCTATTTTTAAATAGAGATGCTATGTTTTGAATGAACAACGCAGCACAACCGCATCAAGTGGGTTCAACTGGATATTAGGATTGGGCTGATAAGATGATGCCACGCTTAAACGCAACCCCCCGATGTCATCGTCCATCGCAATGTTTCACTGTAGACATCGTCTGATGCCAATTTGGTAGACATCGCCCAACCCTATAGGATAGGCTAAGAAAAACATTAAAACGCAACGACTCTTACATCATCACATCTAACTAATAAGCCCCACTAATAAGGCAGACTGAAGCACACCTAAAATTCGAATGCACAATTTTTGCATTTGAATGTGGATTTTTATACTCATTAATATAATAACAGTGAATAACGACCAGCATTAAGCTTTAAAAAAGGATGCAAAAGCATCACACAATGATCCCATTCAACACGTGTCGTATATATCCCATGTTTTCTGAGTGTACACGATAGGGTTTAGTAAAAAAAAATAAAAAAAAATTTAATGTATTATTTAAGGAAAATCCTGCCATTGGTCTTCTATGCATGCTACGCAACACATATGCATAGTGCGTTCATGAGACTCTATAAGTGCCACAGTTCACTATGACTCGCCCAGAAAAAGCACACAGGTTATGAGAAATCAAGATTACAAAAACATTAAATATAACGCCTAGAAATCACCCAAAAAAGTATCTGTGTACTTTTTTCCCCCCCGAGTTGAATATCTCCAGACCGGAACTCCAGTTGTCAGATGACAGTTGACAGAACTGCGTTTTTCTTAGTCTTGATTTCTCACAACTTGTGTACTTTTTCTGGGTGAGACAGAGTGAACTGCACTAACAGAGTCTCACAAACACACACGTCACATAGCCGTGCACAGAAGACCAACGGCCAAGGTCAGGATTTTCCGTTAAATAATTCTTTTTTTTAACCAAACCCTATCGTATACCCCTAGAACACTTGGAATATACAACACATGTAACATTCTGTGATGTTTTTTTTTTTAAAGCTTGATGCTGGTTGCTATTCACTGCCATTATATGGACGAGCGAGCAGTGCGAGCAGGACAATTTTTGTGGTCTGAAAAAAAAAAAAAGCAGCAAAGAGCATACGCCATTAGAACAACACCAGGGTAAGTAAATGATGACTAGCCCTTTAACTTGAATTGAATCTGGAAAATTCCTGGAAACTTAATACAAATATATTGCTTTTTTCTTGCCTTTTTTTAACAGATTACAGTTTAATTAAAGTATAATTACACAATATATCATACATTTTAAAACAATTATAAAAAAAAAGGAAACAAAACCTTTGTATTTTACACTTGTTGATCTGCAAATTATCAAATCAGAATAAAATATATTTTCTATAATATATTCAGTACATTTTCGGTCTGTGCTTCAGCACCCAGGTGGTGGCAGCTCAAAACGTGAGAAAATCATTACTTTTGTCAACAGTGTCCAAGTGATCTTGATTGATCTGAGATGTCTTATGTTGTGACCAGTCACTTTCTTCATAGGATTAATGAGACCCCTCCGGTCTGTTCAATACATGTGTCAATTAGAGACTTACAATGGTGTTACAGTCGCCCTCCACACCACATTCTGATTTACACAACACCTGAACATTTGCAATCAGTCCTATAGGCATACATTCAATGTTTATGTAAAATAAGGACGATTTTTGACTAATTATAGGCTGTCACTAACGATTATACTGGTAATCGAGTAATCTGTCGATTATTTTGATGATTAATCGAGTAATTGGATACATTTTTTGTGAACAATACTCAAATTTTATTTAACTAAATCCCTTACCAATTTTTGGTACAGGTGTCAGCAAAATGCATACAACTATCAGTAATGGTCTGTTATGTAAGAATATGCATGATTTCAAAATCCATAAGTAACAAGTGCATTAAAGCTTTCTACACATAAAATGGCTCCTTCAAGTACTAAGTGATTTCTACACTGGTGCACCTTCAAGAAATGAATGTGATATGTCATTGTTTAGGAAGTGCATCAGTAATTGCTGACATAGTGAAATGTAAAACACTGCCAGGAATTTGTGGGGGGGTGGGGAGACATATAAAATTAATTAATTCCACCAGTGCATTATTTATAACTTAATATGATATAGTGGCACATTTTAGCATAGCACTGTATATGCACATTTTGGAGATACTAAAAGACAAATGACTAATTATACATAAAAATGGGCCTTTTGGTGATGGAGGCATGTAAAATAAATTACAGACGCGACTTCTTATAAATTACTAAACGTGGTTTTAAACATTGTTTGGAAAATTGCCATGGTGACCAAAGCTTGTCTAATATTGTTCTCTATACGAACAGCTCATTACGAACACTTTTCCAAAGTGCTGAGTGCCAGATTAATATATATTAGGAACTGGTGAGGCAGCCCTCATTGTGCTAAGAAGAATGGAGGAAACTTCTCCCAGGCATTTATATGTGCATTCAAATTGGCTGTCATTACAGAGAGTAACAGCTTAACAAATGCTATACATCAGATACTCCCTTTCTGACACAGATACAACTTGTAATCATGCGTTGTGTCAAGCACCCTTTCTTCAGTGAGCATGTACAGGCAAATCATAGAAAATATTAATAAATAAAATAAATAAATAAATAAACATGCATCATACTGATACAAAAAAATATATAAATTTAAGTGGTGGATCCAGGTCTCTGAGTTTGAATGTAAAAAAGTTTAAAATTAACATGCCATCAACAGTATTAATGCCCTAATCCTAACATTATGCCAGAGGCGCAAAGACGCTAAAGTGTATGTGTATGTGCGTTGTGTGTCCAGCAATGCCTGTTCATGACTGAAAAATTGCTTAGGCTCAGGCTTAGAGGGATTTAAGCTTCTTGAGATCCGTTCTTAAATTGCTGGCAGTTTCTCTTTGTATATCTCTTTTTTCCTTTTCTGTTCTCTATCTGAAGCTTATATGTACCTTAATCTCAAGTACAAGAAGTGGCTTTGGTAAGAAAACAGACGCTTCACAAAAGAATGACTCAAAAAAAGAACACTGTCAGCTTTGGCAGAGACCTGACTGTAATTTTACAACAACTCGAATAGTTTTGTTTTGATATAATCAGCTTTTTTCACACCTTGCAAAAAAATATCTATATAGTCTATAATACAGGTACTATATGATATATTAATATAGCAAGATACAAAAAGAATATAGCCTACTTATGAGATACTGGATAAACTGGATATTTTAATTGAAGAAAATATTTTCTGGGGAATCCATTTTTATTATTGCTGCTATTAAATATTGCTTTTTGTACCCAAGATATAAATATTTTTTAGTCAGCAGCAGGTTTTATTGAGTGTGTCAAAAACTGCATCATCCAATGCACCATTCTTTAAAATCTCTTCACACAACTTCTCCAGAGATCATGAGCTTGCCTTCTCTAAATAGTGGGTGTCTTATATTAACAGTGCCATGTGTCTTCAGTGCCCTCTGCAGCCAGAAAAGGTGAGTGCATGGATGCACTAAAAAGAGCTGTTCCCCTTGATATTGCAAAATAAGAACTTTTCACGCCAACATAAAAAAAAAGATAATTTTTACATTCAACATTTAAAATTTTAAAAAGATTGTTTTTAATATCAAGGCTTTGTAATGTAATGACAATTGTCTAAGAAACTAAATTTAAAAACCCTGTCAAGCCTTCAGCACTTATATCTGTATATTGTGCTACTAGCTAGGAGAACTAATGAGACAACAATGGGTTCTGCTTGCTGTTCACCTCTTGCTGCCCCCTGCTTTTCCACTAGACCATCTAACATCATATTATCATATGTAAACCCATGTAGTGACCTGAGCCTCCTAACAAGTCATTCATATATTCCACAAGCCCCATCAGGTCCTCAAACCTACTGTTTTTACATTTTTACTCTTTCTTTCTTTAGTGTGTGATCTGATCTTCTTTATTCTTATAACAGCCTTGATCTTCACCTATGATTCTCTTTAAGTTACTGTGTAATGCCATTGAAAGACTCGATAATGACAGTGTAAACAACTGTGCTGCTCTGACAAGAGGTCATATAAAACATCATATCATCTGACATCGCAGCTTCACAAATTTACTGCTTCTGCAGACTCTGAAAATCATATTTAGAATGAGGCATTTATATTTATCGTTTACAATTTTCAAGAAATATTTAATAAATTAGAATGAAAGGGGTTGATTAATGAAAAATAAAAAAATAAAATAACATTTTTTAAAATAATTAAAATTACATAAAAAATAAAATATAATAACATATAATAAAATAAAATAATAAAAACACACAGAAAAGCAGAGAGTCTGCTGACCAGCACATAATGAACACGAAGAAGTCTGTTTGTTGTGAAAGACTCTAATATGGTGGAAAGAACTTGAAAAAAGGTCAAAGAGGTCATTTGCACTGGATTCCCACCTCTCCTCTGGCACATCACTCAAAACAGATTGGGATGCCAATCATGCACACAGCTGGCGTCATTGTCCTACTGCAGGGAGACATATCTCTCTTCCACACACACACACTTCTCTGCTCAAGTTGCCATAGTAACTAATATCTAAGTCTGCTTTTACTCCTGTCCTGTCATTACATGAGCTATCACTTGTTGAGTTTGCTGATTGTTTGACTTTGGCAAACTCTAAGCAATAGTGTTGTTATCAAGATAATGACATAGTGAATGCTAAAAATCATAGTATAGAGAGATAGATAGAGAGAAAGAGAGAGATAGAGAGATAGATAGGATTTTCAGCACATCTGGATTGATCTGCCACTTTAAGAGGTGGTATAGGAAGACATACAAAGTAGCATCAGATCAGATGAAGCAGATGTTGTCACTTTTAATGACATCATAGATTACCCCAGAGCTTAGTCGAATTCTCTCTTTCAATGAGTTTCAGAGGCTAGGCAAAATGCAAGAGGCTCAAATACTGAGTCCAGGCTTGTGGCTCCCTGTAGAGTCCCCACTCTTCAAAAACTCCTTTATGAAAAGTCTTTCAATGCAATGGCCTTCACTATCCTTGCCTTTTGCTCTGGTTCTTTTCCCATGCGCCAGACTCCATTCTCTCAGCGGAAGACTACGGCACTCTCTCTTCCCAGAAACCTGCATACCAGAGCTAATGACATTACTGTGCGATCAGCCCAGAGTGGAGGTTGCTGATGTGTCATTAATAGGAATTTCCCCATCTATTATATCTGCTCCATTAGGCACAATTTTGCACACATCTACTCCTCCTATTCAAACCTGCCTGATAACACTGATACTGATGTCATTCTTTGTTATGTGCCACTATTCACTCAATATCCATTTTCTGGAATCTATCCTTGAAGCATCAGTCCATTCACTTCCTTTAGACATGATAATGCAAGACTTAACATTTTGTTTGAAATAAAATATCAATCTGCTAAAAAATAATCTATAAAAAAAAAATTGTTACTCTGAGACAAGAATGCATGATACAACCAGACGAATACAATGTAGCCTCCTCTTTAGTTAGATACAAAGACAAGTTTCCATGTGGAAATACATCAGGGTCCTAACTCATTTCTGTAGGTATCTGACAGGAGCTGCCATTGTCCCTGTTCCCCTGCAGGGCCCACAGCTACCCAAGCAAAACAAGCCCCACTAATCTGAGAGGGCCTTCACCTCTGTTCATGATCTTTGTCACTGACAACTCTGGGTAGTGTTTATTACAAACATTGATTGTAATTGGTTCTTCTGGTATGTGTGCTGATTATTCTTTTGCCAGGCAGCTGAGTCCCTGGAGCCGTGTCAAGTCATTTGAGCCCTTGGTTGGTACAGTGTACGCATTCCACCTACACGCCACCTTCTGCTCATCGCCATGTTGCCTCGATCCAGATTATCTGGGTTCAGCAAGTCAGGTGGAAATAACCGGGCACAGGCGTGGCGCATGTGTCATAAACTATGCACGCAATTTAACAAGAACGCCCCCCCTCCCTCAGTGCTGCATTTCCTGTGAGAGTTCCCACCGTTTTCAGCCTAATATCCTGTCCTGGATTAGACCACCGGATCACACCAGAAGGGGAGTGCTGGAGAGCTGTGAGATCCTTAGGCAAAGTAAGTGTCCTTAAAGTTAAAAGACAAAACAGTGTTGAAGGCCTCTTTAAGGAAATTGTTACATTTTTTTAAAGGAATCGCTCAACATTAAATAAATAAATAAATAAAAGAATTATTTCTGAAGCAAAAAAAGTTGCCATCACAGCAAACTACATTTACATTTTAAAGTATATTAAAATAGAAAAGTTGTTTTAAATTATAAAATTTTTATTTTATTTTATTTAATTTATTTTATTTTTAACAAATTTACATGTAGTGTGTGTGTATATACATACATACACACATGGTGTGACTGTACACATACATGCATACAGACACCTTCAACATTTTCTCACATTATCACAGTTTATTTGCTATAGTTTAGAAAATGGTAATAAAATATGACAAGAACTCAGATTTAAACTGAGTCAGAACAAATTCATCTTGATAATGTCAGATAACTGATGGAAAGGTATGTAATGGATTACAATCAACCAATCAGCTGTCAGCTGTTAAATTTAAGTACACAATTAGATAATACCAATTTAGGTCAACCAATTACCAAGCCATGCTTCATTTTGTTCAGTCTGTGGTGTAAAAAGTCGCATTAGCAATTAAAGAAAAAACACTTAAGCAAAACATTGTCTGATAATATTGGTCCCAAATTTTTATCAATTTTACTGGTAGTCCACTGTATGAAGAATGTTGGGGTATTATATGTCACAGTTTACTTTATTTGCTATCCTCACTTACATAAATGAACTAATATATATATATATATATACACACACACTCACCTAAAG
The DNA here is from genome assembly GCA_039654625.1 of Rhinogobio ventralis. NCBI lineage: Eukaryota > Metazoa > Chordata > Actinopteri > Cypriniformes > Gobionidae > Rhinogobio > Rhinogobio ventralis. The sequence continues at coordinate 7,466,239 of CM077206.1, read as the reverse complement.
GATTATTAGGAACACCATACTAATACTGTGTTTGACCCCCTTTCGCCTTCAGAACTGCCTTAATTCTACGTGGCATTGATTCAACAAGGTGCTGAAAGCATTCTTTAGAAATGTTGGCCCATATTGATAGGATAGCATCTTGCAGTTGATGGAGATTTGTGGGATGCACATCCAGGGCACGAAGCTCCCGTTCCACCACATCCCAAAGATACTTTATTGGGTTGAGATCTGGTGACTGTGGGGGCCATTTTAGTACAGTGAACTCATTGTCATGTTCAAGAAACCAATTTGAAATGATTCGAGCTTTGTGACATGGTGCATTATCCTGCTGGAAGTAGCCATCAGAGGATGGGTACATGGTGGTCATAAAGGGATGGACATGGTCAGAAACAATGCTCAGGTAGGCCGTGGCATTTAAACGATGCCCAATTGGCACTAAGGGGCCTAAAGTGTGCCAAGAAAACATCCCCCACACCATTACACCACCACCACCAGCCTGCACAGTGGTAACAAGGCATGATGGATCCATGTTCTCATTCTGTTTACGCCAAATTCTGACTCTACCATCTGAATGTCTCAACAGAAATCGAGACTCATCAGACCAGGCAACATTTTTCCAGTCTTCAACTGTCCAATTTTGGTGAGCTCGTGCAAATTGTAGCCTCTTTTTCCTATTTGTAGTGGAGATGAGTGGTACCCGGTGGGGTCTTCTGCTGTTGTAGCCCATCTGCCTCAAGGTTGTGCGTGTTGTGGCTGCACCAACAACCATGCCACGCTCAAAATTGCTTAAATCACCTTTCTTTCCCATTCTGACATTCAGTTTGGAATTCAGGAGATTGTCTTGACCAGGACCACACCCCTAAATGCATTGAAGCAACTGCCATGTGATTGGTTGATTAGATAATTGCATTAATGAGAAATTGAACAGGTGTTCCTAATAATCCTTTAGGTGATATTATATATTATATATTATATATATATATATATATATATATATATATATATATATATATATATATATATATATATATATATATATATATATATATATATATATATATATATATATATATACACACATATACACATATACACACACACACACACACAATTATAAATATATATATTTATAATTGTGTGTGTGTGTGTGTATGTATATATATATATATATATATATATATATGTATATGTTTGTCAGTTAAAGGGGCAAGTGAAAGATAAAAAAGTAACAAAAAATAACTAGGGAAGCACCAAAACTTCGGTCCCTAAATATTTTAGAGTAAACATTTTTCAGATTTTATTGCATTTAATATAAATGCATTCATGAAAAATGCCAGTTAAGGCTCACTTCAGCCTGTCTGTGTGAGAGAGGTTCTCGTAGAGAAATCAAAAATAATGAGTGCAAAAGCACACAACGCACAGAAGCTTATAGAAACATACTGCCGTTAAAAAATATTTGAAAGCGTCATTGCTTTTTTCCCCCAACATTTCATATTTATATACCCAAAAAAAAAAAAAACACTATTTCTGCAGTTTTGCTGTGTAAATGCATTTATGACACCTATGAGCTGTGTAAATGTCACTTCAGATACAGATTCTGTTTCCTCTAGATTTCATTGATCCATTTGATTGGTAACAGTCCTAAAGTGTCTTATTATTCTAATTTAACTTACTGATAAAAGTTAAGAATTCAACATGGAAGATTTTTTTTTTTGGAGAACGTTTCAACTGTTTTAGTCCAAACAATGAATGTCAATAAGATCCAAAAAAAAAAAGAATTTGAAAAATTTGAAAATCACATGATGAGTTTTTTATTTTTGAGTGAACTATTCCTTCACACAAAGGAAAAGTTGATTGTTTTAGGTCTTGGAAGAGGTGCTTAGCAATAAAAAAGATCTAAAGAGGGAGCCTGCTGACACGTACTGCTGGAGATTTAGACAGTTCCAGCAGTGTTATCTGGCTCTATTGAGAGAAAATGCAAAGAGGGTATACATGTATTAGAAGTAAAGCATAGGGTTTAGGCCTTGTTACATTTGACTACGTCTGTCCTCGTGGCCGGTAGCTGATCCAATCATGCCCTCCATTCTATCCCCTCAACTTACCCTTCAAACAACCTCTGCCCTATCCTGTTCAGCCATCCCAAGGGTTAATTCCTTGTCCTGGAGCTAAAACAACAGGATCACAGCCATGGTGCTAATACTCAATAGACTCTGACCTACTTTGCAGGATTTGTGTTGAAGGAAAATCCCTGATCCACTGCCCTAATGCCAGCGATGAAAGTGATCTAATGGCCCTAACTGCTCTGTTTAATCTGAAATCATGCTCATGTTATTAATTTCCCATTATGGGAATGCGGCTTTGCCGATGGGATTAAAAGCGTTGTGCTCTCTCTCTCTCTCTCGTATTTTCTACATTCCGATGACCTCCGCATGCAAACGTGCATGCTTCAACCATCTGGCCGCCCAAGCACTCACATCCCCTATTTATTTGTTTGAGCATGTGCTTAGTATTTGCTTCCACTGATCTTTCATGACTTTTGCTCATGATTTTGATTTGACACCATTCGCCTACAGTTCAACCTACGTTTAATTCAACAGATGTTACATAATATTCACCTGGATTGTATTTATTGTCCAATCCAGTTTTAACATAAAAATAAAAGGTCTTTGATCAAAACAATCTCAATATTATTTTCCTTTGACAGAATGAATAAAGTATTAACACCACGGATGTTCTGCTCACACTGCATATTATACTCAAATATTTGACTGGTCTCACTGAAATACTATGAGCAATTAAATGGCAAATAGAATTAAACACAGTGGATTTAACTCCAGTTTAAACAATCAAATCTCCATTTTCCAGTTCATTTCATTACCACCAGGGGGCACTTGTTTCCCCAAACAGGAATTTAAAGTTATCAAGATACAAAAGACACTAATCTTGGCCTGAATAAAGCAAAGTGACATTTGTGCAGTTAATATCCATAAAAAACACTTTACACTAGACTGTCCATATTACACTTTAAAATAACTCCAATATTCAAAAGCAACAACAATTGCAGATTGTCCCATACAATAGTGAGTAAGGGCACATTGGTCATTATTTTTACTCAAAATTAATCAAGATACTCTACAATATATGTTTTGTATTCCCTTGTTTAGATGTGGATCCCAAACTTCCACACCTCACAACAATCATCTCAATATTTGTCATTTAGGCATAAAGGTAAATGTCACACAAAGGAACAAACAGATGACAGCACTCAAGACATCAAAATTTGTTTTGGGAAGGGGAAAAAAAAAAAAAAATGTAAAGCCGACTTGCTGAAGAGCAGTATGCTGTTTCTTTATCAACAGATGCCACAATCCGTGCTGCCAGCACGAGCAAACACGCCAGCCTCTCTCTCTCCCTGTTAGTACATGTTTTCCTATCAATCCATCAGAGTAATTTTGTATATGAAAGGCGAGAATTCAAATGGCTGAATAAGCAAAAAAAGAAAAAAAATCCTTATGAACAAGAGTCTTTGAGTGCGTATCTAATAATGCCAAGCTGACATGCAATACATCATATTACCCATTAGCAGTTACCGGGTAAAAGAGGAAACAAAAATCTGCAGGCTGTTGACAGATCAAAAGACCCATTTGCATCGCCTCGTGGTCTTTTCCATTCAATTTTACCATCAGAGTAACAAATACTTCATAATGCTTTGCACAGGGGAAAAAACGATTCGCTATAGAAGCTCAGTTTTTCCCACCTGTAGCTTACTGGTTGAGGTACTGTATAGCTGCATCATGTAGTGGCAGACAGAATATAAAAAACATACAGTATACAGCTAAAAGGGCAATACAAATATTGCTAAAGGGATAGTTCACCCAAAAAATAAAATCTCTGTCTCTCTCTTCTGTAGAAAACAAAATAATAGAATCACAACTTTAATATGAAGCTTAAACTGTGGAACTTTTTTTTTTTTTTAATTAACATCCTAAAACCATCTTTCAAATTGAGTTGTCATTTGTCCGTTCGTTTACATCAAATACATAAATAAAAGAAGGGCAGGCAACTACAGCAGTGGAAGGTGTCGTAGTAGCTTGAAGCCACAAACAACAAATAGTTTCCACCATTTTATTATACGTGTGTGAGTGTATGAGTAAAAAGCATCAGATAGCAACCATCTTGATGGTGCACCTGATTAACCACTCTGACGCGCTCTACGAAGGACCGTAACGTAGAACACATCACTATTCCTAAGCGGTCCTATTCACACAGAATGCGTTATTGCATTGGGGAAAAAAAACGAGATGTGGGCAGTGGAATGGGGAAAAACGCAAGGTTATGAGATGCAAGTTTTTTTAAACCGTTTCATGCATGAGACTGCAAAAGAAGCAAGACACAAGTGCAACAGTCAAACACGTCCGTCAAGCAGCTGAAAGGAGCTGTTATTTTCTGTTTTTACAAAACATTTACTTTTAATAATAGTCTACATGTTATATGTTTAGTCATTTTGAATTTGAATTCCCTTGACTTTTTGGGTTGACCTCTAAAACTGAATGTCTACTTTTTGGACAAATAGGATACGTTTAAGAAAAGTTTATACAGTTTTTTTTGTTTTTTTATTCATGCCCTCGTAATCTTTAAATCAAAATCACTTCATTGTAAGCAAACAGTATTTTGTTAAGAAAAATAAATAAATGAAATTCTGACAGAACTTTCATTTAACAAATTCTGAAAAGTATCTATGCCATGCACTTGAACATGAGCACCAAATGAAGGGCTATGGCCCAAAGATGACCTGTTGCATCAATCTGAATCAGGGTTGAGCGAAGGTCCTTGTACAAATGAGTCATGATGTAGCAAGGCCATAAGACAAAAAGAAAGAGGGCATTTGTTTCTAGGTGTTCAAAGACAGCTGGAGCAGAGCGGAAGCTTCAAAACACTACACAGTGTTTCAGAATGTAATCCTTGCCAAAGTACATGCGATCCTCATTAACGCCTGTTTTAATACTTTCAAACATCATCTAATTGCTTTATTAGATCAATTTATTCCATAACTCCTTTAAAAGCTGTGGGAATTGTCCAAATACCCCATACACACAGAACATCTTTTTGCATAGAACATGACCAGGTTCAAAAGTTCAAGTCAGTCACATCGGTGACTGTCATAAAGAGCTCTCTGACCAGGCATCTGTACACGCACTGTTAAAGATTCATAAAACCACGAATGCGCAAAAAGTACACACAAGGATGACAAGTTTATGCAAATTCAAAGTGCAAACACTGTGGCATGTAAAACTCTTCCAGTGCAAAAGTCAAGTAATCCTAAAAAAAAAACCCTCTCACGCAAGTTACTCCAAGGACCTAAATTTAAACCTTGTACTTTTAAGTTCAAAGAGCAATGCCCTTAGAAACTTGGCATCATGAATTATTTGCAAGGGAAAAGGCATGATGCATCTTTTAACATGTGCAGTCACTTCAGAGTGCAAAGCGTACAAATGTCATGTCCTCTTAAGATCAAAAGTAATTGGTCAGGCTGCACAAGACACAGGGGTAACAAGGCAGTTTACTAGTGTAACAGACTCAAATGACATAGTGTGAGAGCAGCAATGAGCTAATAGACCTACTACAAGAGAGGAGACAGGCAGAGCTGCCTGGTTCTTCATTTCTATTTTCTCATTGCAAATACCTTTCTTATATATATATATATATATATATGTACATGTACATGTTATACATTTCATTATGTCTTTATTCAGGTCAGTTGAAGTGCTATAAAAATGAGTTGTTTTTGAATAAATAGAGTAAATAAACAAAGGACATTTTTATGTCAAAGCAGGTCTAAAAAAAATGTCTGAATTGCCATTGTAAAGAGCCAATTTTGTCTGTCATACAAAGAAATAATGAATGTGCAAAAACAAGAAAGAACCAACAAATTATTAACATTATTTTAATTATAAAAGCTCAATTATTTCACAAAATCACAACATTTAGAAATTCCGAATATTTAACCTTTTCCAGGGTGAGTAGTATAGAATAGATTAGAATATTCACCAGGTATTCAGCTTTCCTCTTTTCAGCTCTTACCCCATGACATGACAAGCAGCAAGTTGTGTCAGTTCTTTGTTCGTTTTTTTGGAAGTCGTCATATTTCTCCGGTCATATATCGCAGAATTTGTTTTTCTAATTTTAGTTGATGTCAAGTATCCTGAAATATTCATTTAACCTTTTCCCATTTCACCTTGCCAAAATAATAACTTAAGTTTAAAGAGGCACAGCACACACAATGACCCGAAGAGAGACAGAGAGGGAGATAAAGCAGAGAAACAGAGATATACAGAGGTTCTTGAGGTGTTGACAGTTGTGTAAGTCAGTGTTCTGGGTCAGGTCAGGGAGGATCTGGAGACCACAGAGAAGGAATTCTGGATGGGGTCAGTGAGCAAGTCTGTCTGGTAAGAAGAGAGAAGAGGAGGGGGCATCTGTGATGTCTTTCTGTACCCTGAAAGGGGGTTAGCTGCAGAGGAGCAGGTGTTGCTCTCTCAGTGTCCATAGCCAGCAGCACTTCAGCACTGCCCCGAGATCCCAACTGTCATCTCTGATGAGCAAGCGTCTCCACGCTCCACACGCTTCTCAATACTACAACTCAGTTCAACATTACTTTACAGAATGCTATCTACAAGCACATCTACCACAAGCAACCTACACATTTCTGATGACTTCTGCACTGATTGGTGTAAATTTCATGCCACTAATTTTCATGTTCCCCAGTCTTCCACTGATCCAAAAACAGGATCTCACCTCAAATTCAAAGCATTTTGGTTAAGCCAATGTTGTTATGTCCAGCCCCACAAACAGATTGAAATTCAGTTTGGTGCCACTATATTACACACAACAACTTTAAGTTGTTAAACATTAAGCTGAGAGTTATGCACTCTCATTGGTAGCTCAAAGAATGATCAATTTAGCCAAGAAATACTTCAGGTTTGCACTTTATTAAGACAGAGTACCATCTATAGGCCCAGAGTATCTGTAGTATATGGTAAACAAAATGCCATTAAAAAATTTTGGAAGCACAGATTCTAAAAAGTTTGAGGTCAGTAAGATTGTCTGTGTTTTTTAACGAAGTCTCTTATGCTCACCACGGCTGCATTTATTGGATCAAAAAAAGTAATATTGTGAAACATTATTACAATATAAATATTAAATATATATATATATATATATATATATATATATATATATATATATATATATATATATATATATATATATATATATATATATATACACACACACACACTCACCTAAAGGATTATTAGGAACACCATACTAATACTGTGTTTGACCCCCTTTCGCCTTCAGAACTGCCTTAATTCTACGTGGCATTGATTCAACAAGGTGCTAAAAGCATTCTTTAGAAATGTTGGCCCATATTGATAGGATAGCATCTTGCAGTTGATGGAGATTTGTGGGATGCACATCCAGGGCACGAAGCTCCCGTTCCACCACATCCCAAAGATGCTCTATTGGGTTGAGATCTGGTGACTGTGGGGGCCATTTTAGTACAGTGAACTCATTGTCATGTTCAAGAAACCAATTTGAAATGATTCGAGCTTTGTGACATGGTGCATTATCCTGCTGGAAGTAGCCATCAGAGGATGGGTACATGGTGGTCATAAAGGGATGGACATGGTCAGAAACAATGCTCAGGTAGGCCGTGGCATTTAAACGATGCCCAATTGGCACTAAGGGGCCTAAAGTGTGCCAAGAAAACATCCCCCACACCATTACACCACCACCACCAGCCTGCACAGTAGTAACAAGGCATGATGGATCCATGTTCTCATTCTGTTTACGCCAAATTCTGACTCTACCATCTGAATGTCTCAACAGAAATCGAGACTCATCAGACCAGGCAACATTTTTCCAGTCTTCAACTGTCCAATTTTGGTGAGCTCGTGCAAATTGTAGCCTCTTTTTCCTATTTGTAGTGGAGATGAGTGGTACCCGGTGGGGTCTTCTGCTGTTGTAGCCCATCCGCCTCAAGGTTGTGTGTGTTGTGGCTTCACAAATGCTTTGCTGCATACCTCGGTTGTAACGAGTGGTTATTTCAGTCAAAGTTGCTCTTCTATCAGCTTGAATCAGTCGGCCCATTCTCCTCTGACCTCTAGCATCAACAAGGCATTTTCGCCCACAGGACTGCCGCATACTGGATGTTTTTCCCTTTTCACACCATTCTTTGTAAACTCTAGAAATGGTTGTGCGTGAAAATCCCAGTAACTGAGCAGATTGTGAAATACTCAGACCGGCCCATCTGGCACCAACAACCATGCCACGCTCAAAATTGCTTAAATCACCTTTCTTTCCCATTCTGACATTCAGTTTGGAGTTCAGGAGATTGTCTTGACCAGGACCACACCCCTAAATGCATTGAAGCAACTGCCATGTGATTGGTTGATTAGATAATTGCATTAATGGGAAATTGAACAGGTGTTCCTAATAATCCTTTAGGTGAGTGTATATTTTAATGTATTTTTTAAATATGTAGGTTATATGTTGCATGATCCTTCAGATATGATCCATCATTTTAATATGCTAATTTGGTGCTCAAGAAACATTTCTGATTATTATACATTTTGAAAAAAGCTGTGACTAGACTAGACTTTAGACTAGAAAGTTTAATATAACAGCATTTATTTGAAAAAGAAATATTTACTCTCACTTTTGATCAGTTTAATGCATCCTTGCTGAATAAAAATATTAATTTCTTTAAAAAACTCTTACTGACCCCAAACTTTTGAATAGTAGTGTACACTACCATTAAAATGTTTGGGATCTATTTAAAAACGAATCCTGAAAAATAGCGGTTAACACAAACATCTTAATCTACACAGCTGTTAATTTCAACATTGATAATAATAAGAAGTGTTTCTTGAGCAGCAAATCAGCATATTAGAATGATTTCTGAAGGATCCTGTGGCACTGAAGAGAAGACTGGAGTAATGATGCTGAAAATGTAGCTTTGCATTCACATGAATAATTTTTTTTTTTAAATATATCAAAATAGAAAACAGTTAAATGTTAAATTGAAACAATATTTCAAAATATTACTGTTATTATTGCTGTATTTCTTGATCCAATAAATGCAGTCATGGTGAGCATAAGACAAAGACTTCTGAGACATAAGAGAAATCTTACCGACCCCAAACGTTTGTGTATATGAAACATAATACATATATAAATTATGTTTTGTTCAAATTCCACTTGGCCTTCAAATGGATGTGATGCAGCTGACTTTGATAAATAGCCGCATATTATATAACAGTCTATAAAATAACACCATTTTACATCCCTATCCATAACAATCAGGAAAAAAACTTTAATTAAAAAAAGAAAGTAAAAAAAAAAAAGATGTAGTGTAGCTACCAAAACATTGAGGGTGAAATGAGGTTACTTTGTTTAATGTCCTATTCAGAGCACATCCATTATAGCGATAAAGCCAAGCTGTGTCTTCTGACGTACGACTCAGAGCAGAGGGAGCAAATATAGTATAGCTGAGGTCAGACATCTTCAGTCACACACACATTAAGCAATGTGGGGCAAGCTGTGCTGAGAAACATTCTGCCTTCTCAAAGATAAAAAAAGAACAATATTTGACTTATTCCATGTAAACAAAAGCTAGGGCACATAGGGATGGTGTTGTCACACAAGACAAAGAACACGCAGAAGCTCCATTACAGTGTACATCAGTAGAAATAGTAAAACTTTTTTTTAAAGTTACTAGTAAAAATAGTAACTTGGATTGATTTCAGTTTATACTGATTAATTGTTAGTATAAAGGGTATTAAATGGTAAGCACACACACAAAAAAAATGTAATAGTAAGAATGCGTTTGTGCGTGAGCAGGAGCAGGGCAGCTGTCAGGCTCTTGTCAGGGCAGAAGTGGGTTACAGGAGCTTACATGACCCAGACATGCGAGTCACCCCCAGGGTCAGGGGCCAGTCAGGCATGGCAAGCCATCACCAACCCCATTCCACCAATCCACAGAAGGGATTTGTAGATGGGCCTAAAGGGCCAGTATAACACATCTTGGAAGGATACACACACAAATGGTGAGAATGACTCCTAATTTTACTGTACTGTGTTATACAATAGAGATGCATCGGTAAACCGGCCATCAATCGGAACTGTTCGTTTTAGCCGATCGATGTTCCGGACTTGTACACAAACTGCATTGCAATCATTTACAAAATATGTAAACAGGACATTAACACAGACCAGAGACGGGACACGCATAAGGCGAATGCAAAGAGGAGAAAAGAGCACAGATGCACCAGCAGGCACAGCAAGCTCACTGTTCGCCATGCTCGAAATATTGGAAGAAAAATATAAATATTTTAATGATGGTGGGGTTTATATGAATGTAAGGCAAGGCAAGGCAATTTATATAGCACATTTCATACACAATGGTAATTCAAAGGACTTTACATAGAAAAGGTATTAAAGTAATGATAAAATAATCAAAATATGCATAAGAAATAAAAGTCCTGAATCACTAAATTCAGGGTTCCCCTGTCTGGTATGGGAGAGATTGAGTATGTCAGGTTTGTAATTTTACACTAGAACTTTTTTACTGCATCTCTGAAGTCTTCAGAAAAGTTTTGATGGCATTAATGGAAAATGGAAAACTGCATTTTCACGTTGTAGTGTAGACTGTGAAAACGGAGGTATTTGAAAATGATGATGCATGTTTAGTCATGTGACGCATATTGTACCAATAATATCTATGGTTATACCGGTATCGTTGTGCCTGCTATTTACTATTTATAGACTGGAGTAATGATGCTTTGCCATCACAGGAATAATTTACATTTTACATATGTAAAAAAATATATATATACACGTTTTGGTTTTAAATTGTAATATTTCAAAAAACTACTGTTATTACTGTATTTTTTATTCAATAAATGCAGCCATGGTAAGTATAAGAGACTTCATTCAAAAACAAGAAAAATCTTACTGACCCCAAACTTTTGAAAGGTGGTGATGAAAAATGAAAATATTTTGAAATGAAAATGCCGCTTTCAAATGCATCCGGATTAATGTAGATGTAGCCATAAGCGCCACCTACTGTCGGAGAGTGAATTTATAATCATTAAGTCTGTCTGCTGTTTTTGCTTTATGTATAATAATTGCAGGGTAGAGCTGCAATATGACAAAAATCATTATTGTCGATCATTATTATATGGATCTTGATACTGTTATAATGAATATTAATGGCATTTAATATTATACATTAAAAAAAAAAAGTTGTGTTTGGAGAATATTTACTATCGTTCTCAAATTACCCCAAATTACCCAGAATTCTCAAATTTATCTTTGTTTACTCTTTTTTTGGCCAATGAAATCACATTCAAAATGAATGTAGGGAGGTGAAGAGAGAGCTTGTATAACCATAGTGTTGCAAAAGAACAATTACACTTAATGACAACCACATTTTTTCCCAAATTTTTTATATGATGGATTCACTGACTGGAAAACACCATTTTAGAAAAATTACCAAAAATATTAATATATATTATCATCAAAAGGCTGTAAAATAAAAACATACACATACATATACTAATACTGTATATTATTTAGTATGATCCAGTTCTAATAGGCATGTAGTCATCTGTCATGCTAAGACAATTTTCCTCTTTGGCTTCACAAATGACAAATCTTTTCAGCCTCACCCAACTACCTGGGCTCCATTATGGCTAGTAACGCCCACTTTCACAATACAATCAATTACTAATGAATAAAACCAAGTCCCACTCTACATTTTTTCCCGTTGATTATTCACATTATTGGAACTAAAATCATAATAGCCCCTATTATGCTACTTTAAAAGCTCCTAATTTAGTTTTGGAGGTCTCCTACAACAGGTTTACATGCATCAATGGTCAAAAAACACTTACATTTTCTCATAATATACATTGCACATCCACATTTTTCAATTATTCTCAAACGACTCAATGGATGAATCAGTCTCTCTAAATCCCTCCTTTCTGCGAGCCTACTCTGCTGTGATTGGTCTACCGCTTACAGCGCATGTCGGAAACAAAACGCCCATTACCATAAACTTCAGCTCTGGAGGCTTCCTAAAGCTCAGTGATTGTACACACTTTAAAGACAGTAACGATGACGTTGATTTTACCATATCAATCTGGGCTTGAGTCCGATGAAGAAACATTGGAAGAACTAATTATTCAACCCGAACCTCCATCGCAAGGACGACTTGAGCAGGACGTTTCTCAGTGATACGCTACTCATTATGAGATGTTGCAACTGTAATTCCTCACCATCAGCATTAATAAGAGTATGTCCATCAACAAACCCATGTGTATATTTGTAATTTATTGCGGTGCACATGCGGGAACTGTATCAATAACAGCACATACGTTAGCCCAGCACTAACGCGAATGACTGATGTAACATAAACGTTTGTAACCTTGCTTCATCCTTTATCTTTACTCAAAGTAGTAAGACGACAGACAATCTGAATTAATAGACACAGTTTTAGGTAATAATGGCCCACAGCTGCTTAGCAGAGGTATTTCAGTAAGACCGTAATAACGAGTTAGCCAGTTAGCCGGAAACGTACAAAATATAAAACACAAAACTACGTATTTTGAACATCTAGTAGAAAATATATAAATCAATAATTAATCTTACTTACAGGTTTTGATTCTGAGGAGCAACCTAGGCCAAATAAACTGGGTACTCTCCCATCTTTCAAGAGCAAGCGTTTTGTAAATCCCACGTTGGGAAGCAGTTGTCAGTAAAATGATGTTTGAAGGTGGGTCAAGTTGTTCGCGGACGGACAACGTACATTATGCAAATGTCTTTTCTAGTGATGTTGAACCGTCACACAGTGGGACTCAAAATAGAAACGACTCGTTAAGGCGGTTCAGAATCTATTCTTTTTTTTGGGAGACAATAACTATTTATCGTGCACTTTCGACTTCACAACTTTGCAGAAAGTTTACATTCACAAACAGCTATATTACACACTGAAATAAAACCATAAAACTATTTTCTAACTGTTTTCCAACTAAAATGTGCAAGCAGTGATTTGTTTTCAGTAAAATGGTCAAATGTTTTTTCCGGTTTGATAAAAATTAACTGCAGTTCACTTACAAATCTGGTCAATAGAGGTCATGAGACATCTGACAACTGTGCTCTCCTGAAACGAGAACTTTCTTGTTGATTGCAGCGCACTCTATTTTGATCCATGGCTCAGACCAAATGCCCTATAGCACTGAGAATAACTTTGTTAATTACTGTGCTCGCTGTTCAATTAACTATGCAATAGAGATCACTGCCAGAGCCACTGCTGATAACAACTATCAGTCATTTGGAATTTATAGAAATTCATTAAAAATGCCGACACCTGAGCAGATTTCCAAATGAACCCCCAGGGATAAATTCATTTCCTCCCTTCTTTTTTCTCTCAAAGACAGCAGTTACATTCTAATGCTCTCACACACATTTAATCCACAGAGTAGGTTGTACATGGAAACTTCAAAAGCAAATAGATGTTGTTTATTCATACTGCACACAAAAAGAGGTTCACTACTCTGTCAAGGCATCATTAACGTCTCACATTTGGGTCCGTAAAATCAAAAGTACACTAAAAAAAATTTGTATTGAATAATCCTGACATATTCATATTATGAAAAAACTACAGCTTAATAAAACATTTTGTATAAATCTTAATGGAACAAGGGAATGGACCATTTAGTTTATGTTTCATAAAAAAAAATTAAAAAAAATAAAAATAATGTTTAAATTTAAGTTAAAGATTTATACAAAAAGATATTAAGCTTTTTTTTTTTATTCATAACATGAATAATATGTAAGGATTATTCAATTAAATTTGATTGAATTTTACTATTAATTGAAATACGTAAATCTTCCATTTATACGTAATTTATCCATTTTGATGGCTTCATTGAGGCAATAACAGGAATTCCTGTGTATTCGGTGTGGCGTTATGTTTCCATGGATACGGAGGACAGACCGTTAAAAAGCAATTATTGAGAAAGAGAGAGTGGAATTCAGCCCTTTGTCAAGATTTCATAACAGCTGTAATAATACTGGCCGTCACGCTAATGTGAAACTCCTGAATGAATCTGCCTCACACGTATCCGCTCTGTCTCTCAGAGGACAATATACTCTCTCAGGTGCCAAATCAAGGTCTATTATAATTTTTCGTGTTAAAAAGTGCTTCCTATTAAAAAATAATTTGGTATGCTTTTTCGTTATCTTAGCCTGTTTGATGTTATGTACAAACAAAGCACATCCAATTGCTAAGAAAAGAGAGCAGCTTGAGGTATATCCTATCTGATCCCATCAAATCAAATGTGTATCCAAACTGAAATAAATGAGGTAAGTAATCTGTCATCTCCCTCAGGAAAGTATATCTACAAACTACACATCCAAAATTATCTCAGACTGTCCATTTTTGGAGTGAACAGGGACAATTCTGTTATACATTAACCTTGATTTTGTAAATGTAAAATGTTAGCAGATATAACTTGATTATTTTACATGGAAATTAACAAGATGCCTAAAAGGATGAAATTAAAAAAATATCTGTTGTCCAAAGAAGGATTAAAAAGTAGCTTAAGTAAGTAATTTTGATTATAAAGGAATATTACAAAAGACTAACAGGATGAAAGTGAAATTAAGGACATAGGAACAAAATATAAATTGGTCTAACAAATAGAACAATATTACTAAGAAAATGTTTAGTTTGAATTTCCTTTCTCTAATTTCGGTTGAGTTACCTAGAGTAGAGTCCGACCAATATGGGTTGCCGATACCGATATTAGGGAGTAAAAAAAGTCCAATATCGATATATCGGCCTATATTCTTTATGTGTATATTATAGTACAGTACCAAAATTCCCATTGGTGTGTCCAAATTTTGACTTGTACTGTATATATAATACAGTATATACAAAATATACATACATTGTACATAAATACAACAGAACAAACATACAAATTATTATTTTCAGGTTTTTAATGTACGTCTAAACTAGATTTTCAGGTAGGCTACAGAAATGGTAATCAAACGTAAAATATCACTTTATAGTCTTCACTTTATAAATATAGATTAACCCTTATTAAAGTTATCCAGTCTTTTGTTATCTCGTCTTTTATGAGAAAACACTTCCCTGCCATTGACGAGATTTTCCAGCTTTCCATGTTTTCACTGTTATACAGTAGGGGCGCTATTACGCATCTCCTGAACAAGTACAGAATCTCCTGATCAAAACAGAGGCGAAGAAGAAGCAGAAACGAGCCATCTCATATAAGCAGATGCATATGTAAAATAAAGCGATCATCAACATTAAACAGCATATACATCAAAACGCCATATACGCCGATGCCAATATATCTGCGACAGGCTCATATCGGAAGATAAAATCGGTCGGGGTCTATCCTAGAGTATTAAAATGTCCAATTTTAATTTTAGAACATCTTGGACAAAATTAAAGCAAAATGTATACAGTATGTACATAAGAATATATTATGTACTATAGGCTTCTCCTCCTCCGGCTCTTCTTAAGACCACACCTGAACGCCGTGAACCCTACCTCAGAGTGACAGTCGCATTAAAATGCCATTAAAGTGTGAAATAGGAACAAGGAGTGAAGGAAGGTTTAACCCCAAGCTACTTCTGAGCACCCTCGGATTATACAAATAAGAACATCAGCTTTTCTGTTGTTGCTTTTCTTTCTCTTCTACTTTTTACCAGTTCCCTTTGTTCAGTTTGCACAAGGCCAATGGAAAAAATGTGTGTGTTTGGGGTGGGTTGCGTGGGGGCTGATGAAAGAATGGCAGGGTTACTGTCAGCGCAGTAAACGGGCATGCCTACTATTCTGCAATAAGTCTATTTTCTATGTGTCTTTTAGCAAGCCCACCTCTCACTCCACACGTGCATGTCTGAGCAATGGGGGATGACACCGCCATGCACCTGAGCGCACTGTAAAAATACACTATGTGCATATGTGCCGCCATCTACAAAAGAGCTTGAACAAAGAAAGTGATATCTGGGATTGTTCCATGATCACAGCAACAACAAAAGAGATCAGTCACGCAAGTGAAAATAAAGTGCCCTGCATTTAGTCTGCCATATCTAGTGAAAACATTCTTAAAAACCTACTTGTGTGTGTGTGTGTATGTATATATATATATATATATATATATATATATATATATATATATATATATATATATATATATATATATATATATACACACATACATATATATATATATATATATATATATATATATATTGATTTGATTGCATTTCAGCACTAAAAGCACTGTTGGTTTTGCTAAGGGTCTCAAGCTGTGCTCTTTCAGAGGGGAATGGTGGTGGAGTGAGACCCTGGCTTGTGTCAAGTCAATGAGACTGAACACATTAAAACTGATGAGAGTATACTTAGACAGGTTAGGACTCACCAAGCGTTTGCTGCCTGGATGCACTAAATCAATCAATACATCTGTACAAATCTACAAAAACAAATTTGACTGGAAGTCATCTTTCTTGCTCCGAATAATACAGCTAGATTTATTTTGACAAATGTGATATATATATATATATACACAAACACACACACATTATGTAAACAAAAACATTTATGTTAGATACGATTCATTGCAATTAATCGATTTGACAGCACTAATATAAATCAATATTATTGACTTGTTTATGATTGAGCGGTCACATTTGACATGCACATTCACTTAACCTTTTAATTTGCTCTGAGACAGATTAAGAAGTTTTCCTGAAGCTTTCTCTTAAACATTTGCATTAAAGGGGAGTGAAAGCTGACATAAAAACATTTAAATACCCCCTTCCCATCTCAACTAACCAACTATAAACGTTAAAGTGTGTGTATGTGTGTGTGTCTATAGGGGGATATAAGAATTCTTTCCTAATTAATTCCTTTGCCCCATGTAACCCACAGACTATTCGTAATCCAGAAGGGAACATCTTTATTGATCTTGGGAATGCTTGAGTAGACTCCCAATGCTTATCTCAGCATAAAAAGCATCTCTTGTGACGAGCCACGATTTAATTAGATGACAATCACTGTTAACAATGCACTGCCGACATCACAAAATTTGCACATTGTCGCTGGCAGTGATAAATTTCAGCTGCTCGGACAGGGACAATTCACATCATGGAATTAACTCTTTCCATGTGAGCAGGAATTTCAAAGGAGCACTGCAGATATTGTTAACTAGGGGGAAAAAACACACAATCTATGTTCCATACACAAGCTGTCAAAGCTGGAGCTGCAATTAAGTTTACCCAGCTGTAGATAACAGAGTAAACTCTCAATACTTTATTAATGCAAGCTCCAAATGATGATGGTGAATGGTGATATTTGTCTGTTATATCACAAAAGTACAAAAGGGGCAATTTATTTATATTGCGTGTAATATTATCACTTATCCACAAGAGGGCAGTGCATGTGATTTTCTGCAACGTGAAAAAAAAAGATTACAATTCATTCATACATCAATGGCATAATTATATACGATATTTAAATATTATTTATGTTCAGATATGTAGAAATTGCATTTCATCCTGCACTGTTATTCTTGCTCTGACTATAATTTTCTCCTTTCTTTTCCTGTTATGATCTTTATGTACTTAGGAAAGTGTTGGGGAAAAGGCTATGTTTTTAGATCAAGAACTGCAATTATTTCAACACTGTTTTAAATGATTAAATTAAATTCCCATTTTATAACTGTTTAGTGTACCCTGAAACTAAAATAAATCATACCGTCAAACACATAGAAAAGAATCTGTCAAGTGCAGGGATACTTACTTAAAAATAATAATTCATCATAATAAGAATAGTTACATGATATAACATCAACAAATTATGTGCTAGATGATGGCCACCTCAGCTGTCATAAAAGCCTCCTTACACTTCATATTTATTAACTCATTAAAATGTGGCCACATAATCTTTCATCCATAGTGACGGGACATTTTGGCAAAAGCTTTCTCTGGCCAAGTGACTCATATTCTGACCACACATTACAAATTCTCAGCCCTGACTAAACACGGCACCGTCAAAAAAAAAGAAAAAAGAAAGAAAATTGTCGAGCCACGGTACAGTATTTTTTGGAAAGCAGGGCATAGGTGAAGGCCATGGGCTAATGGCAATGAGGGATTTGTCAGTCATCCTAACATTTAATAATCCCTGGCTCTCCATTTTCTGCTGTTTGTTTATATTAACCTCTGGTTGAACCCACTTTAGAAGCAGCCTCTGTGCCAGAAAGTTCACTGAACATTCAGCATGGAAGCGGAGAACATGTCATCTCGAATCTATTAGCCCACAGGGGAGATTGCAGCAGTCCACGCACCACACACACACACACATACACAACTCGCATACACTCTAGGTAAGCTGCAAACCCTCACATTTCTGTACTGATGGCGCCTGTAACTGAGATTATTGCATTCAATGACCTGATTCTGACCTCCCTTTTTCACTCATGCTGAATAATCCTATCAAACAATGCAGAACATCTAACTGTTACTGCTTTCTAACGCATTCAGTACAGTTCTCTTGTGCCATCATGAATGGGTTTAACAGTCTTGCTTGTATTGCGTTTGCTTTCTTAGTAAATTAGAATGATCTCAAATGGCTTTAGGTAAGTAACATCTTTCGAGTTGGATGTTGAAACTGGAAAAACATGCGTTTGCCTCAGGATTACTTTTGTTATTCAAAGTTTCATTAAGATAGAATGCAGTATGTAGGCCTAATCATCAACACTGGTAATCAACTGAAATTTGTAATGGCTCTATGTATTAATATTGTACTGAGAACATAATGCAGTAGACACAGTAGTGTTGTGTAGGTTTATATACTGACCATTGGGTGGTGATAAAGAGAAGACACTTCTGCAGAGGAAAATATCTTAAGAATGTCCTCAAGGTTGGATGTTTGCTGATTCAAGAGAAGTATGAGAATTGAGGTGGTCTTAACAGATAAAAAAAAAACACCTTATCCTGTTATTTGCTAATTGCAGCTCAATTGGAAAGCCCTGTCATCCATTTAAACCTAACAAATAAAAAAATAAAAATAAAAAAAAACTTTAATGACTGTAGACTTGTCTGAATAGACGTTTATCAGTAACATTGCATATCAAAATCATACTACGTCATTGGTAAATGTAAAATAAAACATGGTAGTACCATGGTACTTTTGTTAGGTGAAGCCAGTGCCCAAAACGCATACATCAGAGATTGCTGTTCGTTTGTGATGGATATCTTTACAGAAATTGGTGAACATGAGTAGGCTACAGCAGTGCAGCGAAATGAATATACTCTTGTGTCGTGAACAAGCGGGAACATAATAACAAACCTTTCATTGGCTCTGTGGATAGTTGTTTGGAAGTTTCTAGGCGTCAGTCAGAAAGGCCTCTAAAAACAACAACAGGTTTTTCAGATTAATCTGGAACTTGCGAACGGTGACGCCAAAATGGATTGGCTGACTGTGAGTCAGCAACTGACCAGTTAAAGAAAATATGTTTTTGGGGTAGTTTTTATTTAACTACCTTCATTTTATTTCTTTACCTTCATTTTTGTATATTATCTGTTTCTGTACTGTACATATATGCTGCTATATTATTGTAAATGCCTGTGAATCAAATGACAGAAACGTCCAGATGGGAGGGGAAAGTGCCTGAAAGACATGCACATCAGCCAATTGCACCAGATAAATAAACACTGGGCGTGGCTTGCAAACAAGCTGAGTCGGGCGTGTGCTGCTGCAGCATAGTGAGAAGTAATTTTTACATATTTTTACATGCATAAGTAGGATTACATATTACATAATAATCTGTTTATTTATGTAGTGCCTCTTAAATATTGCTTGAAATTTGTTGTGAGTCTTTATAAAGTTATGTTGATATTAGCAAACATGCTTGGTGTCATGATGGACATGCGTTTAGATAAGCTGTGTTTGTGTTTGTGTGTGTGTGTGTGTGTGTTTGTGTGTGTGGAATTAGTGGAAGTAGCAGTAGTAGTAGTGGTAGCATTGAGCAATAAGACAAACAATGTGTTTTTACTATTGAAATGAACTCTTATTCACTCTCTAGAAATCAAGATGACACATACTGAAGGAAAATCACTGGATTTGATTCTTGAGAACAACCAGAGAGATGGTTACTGCTCTGGTGATGTAGTGTCTGGACATATTTCGCTAAAAATTTCTGAAGCCACCAGAGTAAAAGCCATAAATGTATTACTGAAGGGATATGCTCAGGTGAGTTGGATGCACAAACGCTCCCGCTGTTCTGAAGAGAGAAAATATCTCTCCTTATCCAAGACACTTTTAGCATCAACAGGTAGGCCTGCAATTACTGATGAATTTTTGTGATGATTGATGTGTGATCTGTTGCACTGCCTTCGAACTCATTAATGTAGTAGAGTTTGAATTATTAATATTTGATTAGGTACCCAAAACCTCATCCTTCATAGTGGCATGTATAAGATCCCTTTTGAACTACAACTACCTCAGAGGTAAGTTAAAGTGTTTGGGTTTTTATATAGTGTTGAGCAGGGCCATTCTAAGAATAGGACGGGGCCCAGTGCAAGTTAGAGTATTTGGGGCACCATTTGATCAATTCACGATTACTTTCTAAAGTGTGAGACCCGGTGCGGTCACACCAGTTTCAATGCACTGAAGACAGCCCTGGGGCCAGTTGCATAAACATAGCCACTATGTTAAGACTATGTCTTAAGAGATAGTTCACCCAAAAATAAAAAATTCTGTCATAAATTACTCACCCTCATGTCGTTCCAAACCCGTAAAACTTTTGTTCATCTTCGCACCACAAATGAAGATCTTTTTGATGAAATCTGAGCACTTTCTGTCCCTTCGTTGACAGCTATGCAACTACCTCTTTGACGCATCAAAAGGTTCATAAAGAGATTGTAAAACTAATCCATATAAATTGTCCAAATTTTCTGAAGAGACTTGATCGCTTTATATGATGAACATATTGAATTTAGACATTAAACATTGATCCGTAAACGTAAACAGAAATTCAACCTAACCTGCTTGAACCACTAGAACACACCTTTTGCAGAAGCTCAAACGTGCTGCGTAACACAAGAATGAACCTCATTGGTTCTTGCAGAAGCTCAAACGTGCTGCGTAACACGCGAATGAACCTCATTGGTTCTTGAGGAAGCTCAAACGTGCTGCATAACACGAGAATGAACCTCATTGGTTCTTGCAGAAGCTCAAATGTGCTGCATAACACGAGAATGAACCTCATTGGTTCTTGCTGAAGCTCAAACGTGCTGCGTAACACAAGAATGAACCTCATTGGTTCTTGCGGAAGCTCAAACGTGCTGCGTAACAGGTGAATGAACCTCACTTGTTCTTGCGCATCAAGCAAACTTGCTTGAGTTTCCTTTTACCATAACTGATGTGAGAGTTGATGATTGTTTATATGTGAATAAAAGCCTTAATTCAATCTGTTCATCATTTAAAGCGATCAGGTCTCTTCAGAAAATTAGGGTGAGCAATTAATGAAATAATTTTTTTTTGGGCAAAAACTTGTCTGACTAACTAGCAGATAATCAATGACTAAACAGTCTTACTTTTCAGATTCAAAATAGGCCAATCTACCTTTTTATGTAACTGACTTTTAAAAAGTTATGACCAGTCTTAAAGAAAAATAGATGACTAACTTAAGACAAAGAATAGTCTAAGCAGTTAATGCAACTGACCACTGGTGTTAAGGATATATACTGTATTGCTGAAACTAAAGAATAGATTGTGTTTGGGCTAACTTAATTATAAATATTAAATGTTTTGTATATAAAATGTGATATAAGTTGTTCTATTAATTGCAGTTCAAAATTAACTCTTGTGTTCCACCTATAAGAGCAGTGACACTACAAATCTTTAATTGTCTCCTAGTCCCTTGGTTTCGTCGTTCTCTGGAAAACATGGCCATGTTTGCTACATGGTGCAGGCTGTTTTAAAAGGGCCATTTCATGAGAATCAATGTGTTTGCAAAGAACTTTGCATCATCAATCCTATTGATGTCAGTATGCCAACATTAATAGTGAGTATGTCTTCTGTTTTCCTACACATACCCATTTTGAGGTGTGCATTCAATGGACAATTTACTATCCCATGAGGCCATGGGATGGCTATGTGAATAGCAGTCAGTAATGCAACTGCAGGTCACATGACAAAGCTAACATGTCAGATGTAGTACATTCTGACTTAATTCATACTATACAGAAAATACTGCAACGTTTAATGGCTGCAACGTTTGTTCCTCTTCTAATGTAGTACCTCAGACAGTATGCGATTACAATGCACATGAAGACTTTAGCATCAAACCTAATTAAACACACCTGCTAATCAAGGTATCAGGATCTGATATATTAATGCCTAGAAGACACATTAACATCAGTTTAAAATGAAATGTAGATTTGATAAAACAGCATTGTAAAAGATATAGATCAGCATAGAGCACAGCCTCATTGATACCTGGGATGGGATGGTAAATGATGGCACTGGTGATCATGAACTCAACAGGTTGCATACAATTGGTTATACCACACCTGATAGGAAGCTGTGTTAACAACTCACTTCCCATGCTAGAACATGCCGTAAATGGATATTCCCAAGTAGCAGATGCCTGGAAGAGCAATTAAGTTGCTTAGCAAGTTTTGTATTGCACTCTCTGACTCTGAGAGATGACTTGGACAAATACTCACTGGCAGAGTCAGATTAGTTGTAATCTCTGTGGTTATAAAAAGTGGAAAATATTTGGCTGAAATGCTATTTTCATTTATACTTAAATATGGTTATATTACACCACTGACACCAAAGAGAGGTACTTGGAACAATAATGTTGCTCTCAACTGGTGGCTTGTGCAGTTGTTCTGAACCCATTGACAGTAGGTAAAAATTATGCTTAATGCAAATATTAAAAAGCAACTAACCATATAATTTTACATAGTCAGGACAGCAAAATAATTAAGCTAATTATATGGATCACTCAATGTCCAATGTAAAATCTGAAGCAGAGAAGCACTGTGTTACATCCTCCTGACCTTGTTGTCATTACAGTCTCCAGTGTCAAAAAGCTGTAAGAAGATGATCGGCTGCTGGATCTTTTCTTCAGGTCCCATCTCACTATCTGTCAGCATAGACCGACAGGGCTATTGCAATGGTAAGATAAAAATAAGTGTACCTTTCTGGGTGTGTCAGGATGACAGTATTTGAACATTGTAGGTTTTTGCTCAACTAAAGGTAGCCTAAGGTAACCTAAAGTTGCCAAAGTTTAGGGTCAATAAAGAAAATGCTATTCTTTTGAACTTTCTATTAATCAAAAAATCCTGGAAAAAATGCATCACGGTTTCTTGATGTTTCTTGAGCAGCAAATCAGCATATTAGAAAGATTTCTGAAGGATCATGTGACACTGAAAGCTGGCGTAATGGCTGCTAAATATTCTGATTTGTTATTTTCAAGAAAAAAAAAAAAATCAGACCAGGCCACCTTCTTCCATTGCTCCGTGGTACAGTTCTGATGCTCACGGTGCCCATGCTGACCCCTGTCCACCGTCGACAGCGCTACAGTGGACAAGGGTCAGCATGGGCACCCTGACTGGTCTGCGGCTATGCAGCCCCATATGCAACAAACTGCAATGCACTGTGTATTCTGACACCTTTCTATCAGAACCAGCATTAACTTCTTGAGCAATCTGAGCTACAGTAGCTCGTCTGTTTGATCGGACCACATGGGCCAGCCTTCACTCCCCACGTGTATCAATGAGCCTTGGCCGCTCATGACCCTGTTGCCGGTTCACCACTGTTCCTTCCTTGGACCACTTTTGATAGATGCTGACCACTGCAGACCGGGAAAACCCCACAAGAGCTGCAGTTTTGGAGATGCTCTGACCCAGTCGTCTAGCCATCACAATTTGGCCCTTGTCAAACTCGCTCAAATCCTTTACGCTTGCCCATTTTTCCTGCTTCTAACACATCAACTTTGAGGACAAAATGTTTACTTGCTGCCTAATATAGCCAACCCACTAACAGTTGCCGTGATGAAGAGATATTCAGTGTTTTTCACTTCACCTGTCAGTGGTCATAATGTTATGCCTGAACAGTGTATATCTTAAGGCTAAAAGTAGCTCCTAACTTGCCAATTTAGGAGAAACTCTTAAAAATAATGGGCGTTTCAGGCCTAATTTTAAGACTCCTACATTTTTGTTCTAAGAGTATTTCACAAAGCATTTTAGCGCTAAAACTAGATCCTAAATCTGTGAAACGTTAGGAGTAGTCAAGAGGACTCCTAAGTCACTAAGATCAAATCAAAAACAATTCTAATGGCTGTTGCAGACCTTTCTCTCTTCCACTTCGCTTCCTGTCTACTCACTGTCCTATCATAATGAAAAGGCAAAAATGCCAAAAATAATATTTATTTATTAAATAAGTAAATAAATAAATAAAAAAGGAAATAATGTCTGATTACCTGTGGCAGTTGTTTCACGAGTTCACACTTAAAAATGATTGGATAGAGTAAAAGAGTAAAATAAGCCTATTTGGCGTGCTGTCTGAGGGGATCGAGAGCCCCGAGCCCCGAACTTTATTTATAAAACATAATTTGTCACTTGAATTCTGCAATCTCTCGAGATGAAGACATGTAAGAGGCTGACAATTAGCTGAACATATACTTGTTTAATTAGTGACACTTGGCCTACTTTTTAAAATCTTTATTTGAATATGGTAACATGATATGTCATTCTACAACATTTCTATGATTAAACAATCATAGACCCCTCCCCTATCAGCCAATCACTGTAGTCATAGTTAGGAAGCGTGATGACATCATCCATAGCAACTAGGTCAACCCCGCCCTTACCTTTAGCTTAAGACTTCTCTCTATTCTTTAGTAAAAGTTAGTCTCAGCAGCTTTGGGAGTAGGTTTTTAAGAGAAAACTCTTAACTAAGAACTTTTATTGCTATTTAGGAGAACTCTTAAAATGTTTTGTGAATACAGCCCCAGGAAATTAGCCAAATTTAAGCAAATGCACTACTTAAAATGCCATTGCTGTTTTAGAAAAACATCAAAGTGTTTGGCAGAATATGGAAAGATGCCTGTGAAGTGATAAACCATAATGAAATGCAAGTTGCATAGTGATCCTCCAGAGTGGTGTCTTCGAAAATCTGCTGAGAAATATAACAATAAATGCATCTCTACCACAGTGAAGCATGGATGAAGAGCTGTCATTGTGTGGGTAGACGTTTCAGCTGTTGGTATTGGTGAGCTACTTCATCTTTCACTGTAAGTCGCTGACCGCCGGAAGCTAGTTATTTTAGTCTATAAAGTTTTAAATATGGATATTTTTCTTACTTAAAACGTAAGTAAGAAAGCCGTGTGGAGCAGTTATATGATGGACTTTTATGGACATCAAAAACTAACCACCAAGTTACTGCCATTATAAAGCTTGGAAGAGCCAGGACTTTTTTAATATAACTCGTCTGAAAGAAGAATGTCATATACATCTAGGATGACTTGAGGGTGGGCTAATTTTCATTTTTGGGTGAACTATCCCTTTAAGTGGCTTGAGAACAAGTCCATCAAGCTCACGTTTTGGCCTGGTCAGAGTCCAGTTTTGAACACTGTTAAGAATATTTGGTGTCATATTAAACTCAAACGAACTGGGAGACATTTTTCAACTACTCATGGACTGTTTAAAGACATTAACATTGAGAGGAACAACACTGACTCTTCTTCCTGTAAAAGGCTATTCTGCACTAAGTTGCTTTATCTAGGCTACGGTATTTGTGCAATTCTTGCTAATTTCCTGACCAGTGATTTAAAAAGGTTAAGAGCATTAAAAGACCATTAAATATAGCAATAGCAATTTCATTTTAAATAATTTGCTTTACATCTTGTGACACTTTTTTTTTTTGTGTATTCACTAGGAGAATCAGTCCCAATCTGTGCTCTGATTGAGAACCGCTCCTCTCGTCTAGTTGTGCCAAAAGCTGTGATATACCAGATTCAGACCTATATGGCCAAGGGTAAAACAAAAATCATCAAACAGGTGGTTGCCAGTGCTAGAGGAAATGTAGTGCCATCTGACTGTTCCAGCAGGTGGAATGGAAACACACTGAAGATTCCTCCAGTTATTCCATCCATTCTGAATTCAGACATCCTGAAAGTGGAATACTTGCTTGCAGTGAGTAATAATTTTATGATAATTATATGAAGGGTTTCTTTATTTCTCATATTCAATGCTATCAGTCTATAACCTATACTAGCTAACATAGCTATGTATTTAAAAACACCATTATATTAATCTTTGTTCTATATGTTTCTATTGTTTCTCTTCTTAAGGTTATTGTTCAGATACCAGGTGCCAAAAATCTAGAAGTACAGCTTCCACTGGTGATCAGTACCGATGGTCTTAGCAGTCACAGCTTTAACATGAGCAGGCGTTCCATTGTAGACATGAGCTTGCTGTACCCCACGTTCACCCTACCAGATGTACCTGAAGGTATGGTGCAAATTTAATGATGCGGTAAATGCAGTTTATGAGATGTCCTCTCACTTTTAACTGCTTTTATTTCCAGAAAATATATGTAGCATTATAAATGCATAATTGCATAATTTATACATATTAGTTCAAATATATACATGCACTATATTGCCAAACGTTTTGGGACGCCTGCCTTTATATGCACATGAACTTTAGTGACATCCCATTCTTAATCCGTAGTGTTTAATATGGAGTTGGCCCACTCTTTGCAGATATAACCGCTTCAACTCTTCTGGGAAGGCTTTCCACAAGGATTAGGAGTGTGTTTATGGGAATTTTTGATCATTCTTCTATAAGCACATTTGTGAGGTCAGGCACTGATGTTAGACGAGAAGGCCTGGCTCGCAGTCTCCACTTTAATTCATCCCAAAGGTGTTCTATCGGGTTGCAGGCCAGTCAAGTTCCACCACACCAAACTCGCTCATCCATGTCTTTATGGGCCTTGCTTTGTGCACTGATGCGCAGTCAGGCAAGTACCATTTTCCTGGCAACCGCCAAACCCAGTCTCATCCATTGGATTGCCAGACAGAGAAGCGTGATTCGTCACTCCAGAGAACACGTCTCCACTGCTCTAGAGTCCAGTGGCAGTGTGTTTTACACCACTGCATCCGACGCTTTGCATTGCACTTGGTGATGTAAGGCTTGGATGCAGCTGCTCGACCATGGAAACCCATTCCATGAAGCTCTCTACACACTGTTCTTGAGCTAATCTGAAGGCCACATGAAGTTTGGAGGTCTGTAGCTATTGACTGCTGAAAGTTGGCGACTTCTGCGCACTGTGCGCCTCAGCATGCGCTGACTCCGCTCTGTGATTTTACGTGGCGTACCACTTCGTGGCTGAGTTGCTGTTGTTCCCAATTGCTTCCACTGTTATAATACCACTAACAGTTGACCATAGAATATTTAGTAGTGAGAAAATTTCACGAATGGAACACAGGTGACACACAGGTGACAGCCTATCACGGTACCACGCTTGAATTTACTGAGCTCCTGAGAGAGACCCATTCTTTTGTAGAAGCAGTCTGCATGCCTTGGTGCTTGGTTTTATACAGCTGTGGCCATGGAAGTGAGTGGAACACCTGAATTCAATGATTTGGAGGGGTGTCCCAATACTTTGGCAATATAGTGTATGTCTTGTTTTTTTTTTTTTAAAGTGAACATAACACACACCGTTTCTGTTTCTTATGTTAATCTTGAGTACCTATAGAGTAGTATTGCATCCTTCATATCTCCGAAAAGTCTTTAGTTTTATCAGATTTAGGCCCTGTCCACACGAACACAGGTATTTTCAAAACCGCAGCCTTTTCTATGGGGTTTGGCCGTTCGTCCACATGCAAACGCAGTATCCGGTCACTGAAACCAAACTTTTTTGAAAACTACTGCCAGGGTGAAGATTTTTGACAGCGCTTCAAGCGTGTTTTTGCGTTTTCATGTGGACACGTTTTTTTTTTTTTAAACGTAGGAAAAACTCAGTTTATAAAAATACCTGTGTATGTGTGGACTAGGTCTTATAAAGACAGATACGCTGTAGCGATTATTTCTGAAAAATTTCAAGCTCTTGGAGGCGTGCCGTAGGCGGAGCTAAAGAGTCACAGCACACACAGACACACAGTACATCATTGCATTATCCCTGGATAATTTTTGATTCACTATTCGTTCGTATTGTTTACATTATATGCATTTATGTGCCGAATGCCAACAAAACACAGACATTTGATGCAGTTTTTCTTACTGCCTGCAGTTCCGACTCATGACCGGGATCTTTTAGCTCCATCTTTCAGTTTCAAACAAATCCATCTGCAAATCCAGCGTCGAACTGGGCCTTGTTTATAAAACATTCGTAACTGAAGTGTTCGTAACAAACATGTACAACTCCGTTGCTGCCCCAAAAAAAATTAAATTGCATCCACTGTTCCCTTAACGCTGGGTTCTTTGGGAAGCTGAACAAGGTTATCTTTCCCTCACAACCAAAAACACACTTCTTTGGTGACATTTGTTGATTTTGTGGTGTAAAAACAGCCTAAATGTATAATTGACAGCACAGCAGACGGCTTCTGTAACTCGAACGAAGCACGTTGATGGGCGTGCTCTCGCTCTGGTGTGTGTGCGTGTGTGTGTGTGTGTGTGCGCGCTCGCGCTCTTCCGGGAGAATTCAGCCCTTTATGACATACAGGCACATACTCTCAAAAAAAAAAAACTTTCCGAAACTTATACGAATCCTGAAGGAGTGTATCTGGCACAGAATTATTCCATCATACGTCTAACCTATTTTTTTTTATTTGGCCTTTAGCATGAGAATCCAACTCTTTAACAGTGTAAATAAGTCAGAATGCATGAAATAGCATTAGACATCCCCTTTAATGATAATTTCTCTGACAGCCCCGCCCAGCTATGCAGAAGTTGTGTCAGAGGAACAGTTTGAAGAGCACAGAACTTATACCTGCCAGCCAGAACCAGACTGGCTGTTGGATGGCCCAGCAACCGCTTGCATTCAGCAGTTCCGGCTTCAGCCTCCTCCCTCTTATTCAGAGGTCAGTCATTTCTTTATTGTTCCATTCTTTCTGTTACACCTTTAATAGTGTCTGTGTCAGGGCCAGGGTTGTCCAAATTTGGTTCTAGCAGAGCACTGTCCACTGTACTGTCCTGCAGCGTTTAGCTCCAGCTTGCCTCAACACACCTGGCTGGAAGCTTTGAGCATGCCTAGTAAGATCTTGATTAGCTGATTCAGGTGTGTTTAATTGCGGTTAGAGCTAAAAAAAAAAATCCAAAAGCACCATAAGCCTAAGGGTATGTTTACACAACACCGTTTTCAATGAAATTTACATGATGACTGCGTTTTGGGGGCCTGAAAACACAAGCTTTTTAAAATGGGTTTTAAAGTCCAAGGTTTTGAAAACTATGCCTTTACCGTCTCCATGTAAACAACAAAAACGTGATTCTTTGAAAACTGTGACGTCATGCGCATGCATATTACATGTTCACGGGGTGTTTCTTGACAAAGTGACATTGACAACTACTGGCCTGGAATGCATAATACAGCCTTTTTAGTTATTTCCGCAAATCCATGTGAACAGGGATCGTTTTGACAACTTTGTAATGTACTTTTGTTAGGTTTTGTTGGATCAATGTGTTACCCCAGTCCACGTCTGTTGGCATTGGTCAGGCTTTGTTTTCACCTGACTGAACATGTTCAATCAGCATCTGTCGGTGTCTGTTGGGGCAGAGTGAACACGAGTTATTTTTTTCATAAAATTCTAAATCCAACGGCCAACTTGTTTGTTGGCGTTTGCCTGTACGGTATAAATTGGCCTTTAGGCTTACAATGCTTTTGGGAAACGCAGCCCAGGACAGTGGCCCTGCAGCAGCAGGATTGGACACACCTGGTCTATGTCATATTATCAAGCCTTTTTCACATTGCAGATTTACCCAACTGAACACTGAGCTTTTTGTCAAGTTTCTTTTGTGGAGAAGACCAAAGAACGGCCATGTCCCTACACAATAGCATTTTTCCTCTTTTCTGTGGATTATGGATTGTAGATTGCTGCTATTATTGGTGAAATGTTTGTTCTGATGAGCACATCATGATCAAGGCTTGTCCACTTTGCAGCTTATTCTGACTTTCTGAATGGTTTGTTTCTGTACTCATCTGTCTGTTGTTGTGACATTTACAATTTCAGAGAAACTCTGAAAATGTTCACTTTATAAATCAATCAGACAGACACTTCCCGTCTAATTGGGCTGTTATTGGCCAGAATTAACTGCAGTGCCATCAACCTAAAGTCTGGCTATGTGAAACTATCGTGATTTAGTTTAAGAAAATAATGTATTTTAAAATATTGTAATTTGAATAGGATGCACTGAACTGTTTATATTTTGAGCTGCTGCTTTGGGTCCAGGTTGAGATATCTGGTGAATTCACAAAAATGGTTAATTAACTGGAAAACCACAAATTAGATTTGTATGGTTTTCCCACAGCATTATAACTTAATAAAATTATACATGTTTGCACAATTGAAGATCTTTTGGCTTTTGTAAAAAACATCTACTACTTTTTGTATGAGTATAATGTAAGCAATAAACTGAAATGCCCAGCTGTGGGAATCAAAATCTGGGGCAGAAAGATTAGAATTGAATGAATAGGTGTTCATTCTTCATTCGGTGTCAGATGTAAACATACTGTATATGATACTGATGTTAAAATTTAACATCTGGAAAACATACTCAACAATGAGTTTCAGAAAGTAGCACAAGTGTAAAGAAATATTCACAGCAACACTCTTCACAGTTACATGAACTATAGCTTTATTGAATATTATATAATTACTGAACATTAAGTTATAATAATTACACTGAGTGCAAAAAAATTCTGGATGGATGGATGGATGTAAAAAAAAAAGTCTTGGTAAAGCTAAAAAATATTGCTCCCAATCTGTGCTTTACATCCGTTTACAAAATATCATACTACTGTCCCCTCAGAAGCATAAGAAAACATCAACCAATCTGATCAAATGTACCTATTACTGAAAAATAAATTTTCCGTAACCATCAAACATACTCACTTTCCCCCCATATACTGCAACCAAATGAGCATAAATAGGATGAAGATCTACCTCACAATATGTGTATTTACAGTATTTAACTTGCTGTGTCTCATTAGTCCCATAAAGTGGATTATTGGACCGGCGGAGCCACCTGAACTCAGAGTGCCCTGAACCCAAAGAGATATCTCGGGTGAGATTTTATCCACGTGTGAATGTGCAATATTTATAAGAATTGTGAATTATTTAGCATTTGGCAGTCACGCATCCAGTTGTGAAATGCATCATTGATAAAAAAAAAAAAAATCACATAAAATGAAGAGGAGGCTGAAATGAAAGATGTAAACCTCTATGTTAATATAATGTAAAGTTTTGTGTAACAGCAACATTCAGACCTCCCTTACCCTAAATTAACAAAGTTCTACACTGAAATCATATCTGCTACTCTTTATTATGGCCATGAGAATATGGTATCTTATTTGTTTGGTTGAAAGGGGATTTAAAGTGATCTTATACAGTTTTATCTTCTATCACCTCATACATTAAGTCAGGACATGGAGGTGTGTCACATCAGGTACAGCAAATCTTTGTTTAAGGCCATATACGTGTGTGTATATGTATATATATATGTGTGTGTATATGTATATGTGTGTGTGTATATATACGTGTGCGTGTGTGCATATATATAATATATATATAATGCACACACGCACACGTTAGGCCTTAAACAAAGATTTGCTGTACCTGATGTGACACACCTCCATGTCCTGACTTAATGTATGAGGTGATAGAAGATAAATATATATATATATATATTTATATTTATATATATATTTGCTGCTCATTATTTGGTCAGTGTTCCAAATCCTTCTCCTCCAGTATCCTTTGATGTCAACAAAAGGCACGTTTCATTAATTTAATTTATGTAGCCTATATCATTGTCACCTCTGTGTTGAATGTTCTTCTAATGTTATTCAGGCAAATACAAATGACCATGAAAAGTATAAGGTACCACAATTCATCAAGCAGATAAAACCAGAAGTAGTTTCAATATTAAAGAGCCCCTATTATGGATTTTTGAAAATTACATTTCAAGTAGTGTGTAACGGTTCTAAGTGAATGAAAACATCCTGCAAAGTTTTAAATCTGAAAGTGCACTGTATATAAAGTTATTGTCTCTCAAAAGTAAGAGTCAGCGCTGAGTCAATTAAACAAATACATTTTTTTAAATGAATCGCAAGCCGTTTTGTTGTGACGTCAAGACGAAACATTAGCATGTTGCTCATCCACTTATTGCGCGCGCAGACACCAGGGAAAACTTTAACCACCTCAAACACTGCAGCTGATTCCTGTGGATACTGGATTTTTGCCCATTTTCGGTTATCCGGGAGTGACGCGCTGACAAGATGGCAACGGCCAGCTCTGCCCACTTTGGCCTTCAAAAATGCTCTTCAGAAACCTACGGGTGATGTCACAGACACTACTTCCATTTAGTTCAGTTAGAGAACAGTCACTACCATTAAAAACTCACCGTGTCTGCTTAATATAGCGTGAGCAGAACGAGAGTTGCAGCACAGACCAGCAGCAGGTGTCAGATCTCATTTATCACAAGCTGACTGACAAGATGATTTTTATTACTATAAAAAAGCTCAACTTCCATAGTAATTAATTGAAATTAAGCACTCATGCTGCTCTGCACGTTATGAATGCCTGTGCGGCTGTGCACATTTTACTTTCGGTTTAGAATTAGCTATTTAAAAGCCCCCCTCGGTGATCCCGGTATTACCGGTGTTGTAACACGACGATTAACCGATGGGAAAATTTCCTCACCCTCACATCATCCATCTCCATCTAATCTACTCTTTTTGTTTTCACTCTTCTGATGATTTTCAGCTTTCTCTTTCTGCAAATTGTATAGTTGTATACTGACCTTCAAAAAGTTTCCAACGCAGCCTCTATTCTTTGCGAAAAATGGATAATAAGGCGCACAGGAAACAAAACCTTGAAAAATGATATACGACCATGCCAAATCCTGGCCAAATCACAGACATGCCGATTCGCACGGAACTAATATTATCACAGGACCTCATGTTCGGCGAAATATGGTAGGTCATTTGCGGGGGAATTATTATTTTACAAATTACAGACATGGCCGATTCGCACGGGATTAAGATCACAGACAACCTCCGCAATTATTATAAATGACTAGAGGTCACCAAGTAATACTAATCCCGTGCGAATAGGGCTTATGGCCGCACCATATCCAGTGTAGACAGCATCGCTAATTATAATGGGTTCTATTTGCTTTTGTTGCGTCCCGCCGCTTGCGTCTGGTGTGGACACGTTTGTATAAGAAAAAAAGCATTTTTAAAACACAAAAAAAGTTACTTTTTAAACATTCACAGAACATTACGTTTTCATAACAGCATGGGAACATAGGCAAAACGTTTGAAAAAACATATTTTTGCTAGCTGGAATATGTTGAATGTAAAATGCCGCAGAGAGTGATGTCATATTACAACCCTTGTAGTGTTTGTACAAAAGTCTAGTGTGGCCGTGGCTTAAGATGCTGATCATGCATATGTTTACATAGAAAAACAATTAAAAAATCTGTCCATCTCACATACTGAACAGCACACTGCCAACAGTTTTTAAAGATACACTCCACACACAAATGAAAGGCACCAGAGGATGCTGTTGAAGTGGTTCATTACACTCAGGCTTTAATCTCCTTTTATTTACATTTGTGTAATTTGTTTTGTCCACTCTCAAGTGTGATATGAAAAGCCTGTTGGCATTATTCACTGGCTTAGCAAAAAGCAACCCAACTGAGCGGACTAAAGACAGAATAAACATTATGTTTCAGCATTACAATACTGATAACTGCTGGAAGCCCCGGGTCTGTGACCGATAAGAAAATGAGCTGACTGTCAAACTTCAAACACCAGGTCTCAAAAACACCTCCACCTTTGTTTTGTTTGTTCCACCACCTCCACCAAAGCTTTGTTTGTTTTCATGGGCTTAGCAGAAGCAAGTGGGGTGCTCGAATCAAGGACGCAGGGTCGAAGAGTTGTGCAGTAGGAAAGCGAGTGACGCCACATGCTACGATGCCTGAATTTTCCCCTGTTCTTATATGTGGGGTTAAGTGAAATCACTGAAGGTTTGTCTGCCTTCATATTGCTCCCTGCCACCATCAATAAAACGCAACAATGTGTCTTGAAAAGTCAGCTTATAAAAGTTTCAGGAAACTCTGAGAGCTTAAGTGATCTTCCTGCGGCTCCGCAGTAGCCTTGCAGCATCCAGGATGTCTGCTTATATTAATTTCACAGAGTTTAAGAGGTCAGCAAACTCATTTGGAGATTCGTATTCATTTATGAACCCAGCAACCCCCTATTCTGCGCCGCTCAAAGCTACAGGGCCTCGGATGCTTAAATTTACATGGAATATTATATAGTT
Organism: Rhinogobio ventralis; assembly: GCA_039654625.1. Taxonomy (NCBI): domain Eukaryota; kingdom Metazoa; phylum Chordata; class Actinopteri; order Cypriniformes; family Gobionidae; genus Rhinogobio; species Rhinogobio ventralis. The sequence goes on along the minus strand of CM077206.1, from coordinate 7,431,581 downwards.
AAGTGTGTGAAAAGTATAGTGCTCTTGCTCAAGCAGGCAGATTAAGACTAAGCAATGCACTCAGAGATGACAGTCACCCGCATTTTAATGAAAAGGCAGGTGGATGAACCTATGTTTCATGTGCTCTGTTTTTTTTAAAGCTTTTGGATTATTGCTTCATCTAAAATTCAGAAGATTTTAAATGAGACAATGAGACTGGGAGAAAGCAGCTTAACAAGAGAGCTGAGGGGAGCAGTCAGTGAAACAGAGTAAATTAGCTCCAAAGCTGCTTGTGAGAGTGCAGATGAATTAATAATATAGGCCCGGTTTCACAGACAGGTCTTAGATTAATCCAGGATTAGGCCTTAGTTCAACTTTTATAAACATGTCTTAGAAAAAAACATTACTGGTGTGCATCTTGAGACAAAACAATGGCAGTGACATGTTTTAAGATGCACTGTAAACCCTAACGCTCAAAATAATTAATTGGTTTGAGTAGGACAAACTTAAATTAAACCAGTTAGTTCAGTTAAATTAACTGTTATGAGTATTTAGAACTTTCTTTTGAGCTCACAGCACTGACATATTTCAAGTAAACTGAACTGTTTCATTGTTTTGAGTTATGAACTCATTTCCTTTAATTTAGACTAGACAGCATGCTTTGCCCATGGCACTCGAAAGGGAGAGTAAATGCTAAAATTAAGTGTTATATAATGTTTTATGTGCAAGATTAATGGTAAGAGAGATTTAGTAGTGATTAATGTTGAGTTTCTGAATGTGGGTTTTTGGAGAGTTACCATCATGATGACAAGTGGCGCATGCTGCTTGGTTTGAGAGCAGGTAAGTTACATGTTTTAAGTTGCTGTACTCATTCAGTAAGTGCTATACCATTGTTAACATGTTAGCAAATTAGCAAGTTGGCTTTTTCTGAATTAGTTTGTTATATCTAGCAAAATATTTATTTTGAGACAACCTGATCATTTTAAGTTAAATGTATAAATTAGTGTACTGAAATATTTGAAGTATTTCAATACAAAAATGTGTTTTTTGCTAGTTTCAGCCCGAATTTTCACATCCAGCGCCACGTTGTTTAAATAGCAAATGCAATGTTCGCCCATGGGCATGCTGGTCTGAAAACGAGATGTGTTCAGACGCATTGTTGGCGCGTTGCTATTTTACAACTGAAATCGACTCTGCCACTGACCAACAAAAACCTGGTCTAAAGTCAATAGCGCAGTATTTGTTGTGTTATTTAAAGGGGGCATTATGCCATGTTATGCCTAAAACACACCCATTAAGAGACTAAGTACAACCCTTTTGGACCATGCGCCTGCCGCGCCAACTGTTTTTGTCATTAAACTATCAAAAGTGGATTTGGACACGCCCTAAGTGCACCTGCACCATGTGCTTCAGACCATGCGCTCAGATTGTTAAAATAGGGCCCTTTGAGTTTCTTAACTTAAGTTCTCATTTAACTTTTCTGAGTTCTGACAACTTATTAGGGTTTACAGTGAAGCAAATAACTTGTTTGATTTGATAGAACTCAAAATAAAAAAGTTAATTAACTTTCCCCTTTCACAGACAAGGCTTAAGCTAGTCCTAGACTAAAATGCATGTTTGAGCTGTTTTAACTGAAAGCAACTTGTACCGACATATCTTAAAATATGTTAGTGCCATTATTTTCTCTCAAGATGCACACCAGTAAAGTGTGTTTCTAGTGTACATTTATAAAAGCTATTTAAATGCCATAATTGAACTAAGCCCTAATCCTGGTTTAGGCTAAGCCCTAAATCTTTTATGTTAATTGCTATCAAAATGTATGAGTTAGCTAACTCAGTACTTCAAGTTAGGAGCAATTAAAATGCATAAGTACTACAAACTCAAAACATGATAGTGCTGCTTACTTAAAATTGGGAACATCATAACTCGTAACTGATTACATCAATTTTTTGGAGCTAACCCAACTTATTCAGGTTTACAGTGTATGACAGTGCAAGTTGCTTTCAGTTAAAACAGCTCAAACGTGCATTTTAGTCTGGGACTAGTTTTAGGCCTTGTCTGTGAAACCAGGGACTAGTGTACTGTTAGAAAATATTAGTAATAATAATAGCCTAAATAAAAATACATTTAAATAAACATGTATGGTGGTAAGGATGAAAAACAAAGCACTACTTTTGACTGCATTATATTATCAAAATCATACCAATGCATTTAAAATCTGAAAATCAAAAAAAAATAACGTGCATAACACTCATCAAACATAGTCTCACGAAAAATCCAACTCATCCCTGCTAACAAGATTTTCCTCTAATATTTTTTCCCTATCTCCTGGAGTACTTTAGCATTGATATTACGGAGAATAAGCATTTTTTCAGTTATTGCAAAAGCAATGCAGTGATTGCTTTGGGCAAAAGAAATCATGAAAAAGGATTTTGCTTGGTCCCAGAGCTAGTAATATGACAAACAAATAACCAGGAGATTTAGTCCATGAAAATGAGGCCCAAAGAGAACTGAACGATGCAGTTCCACAATAAAAAGCTCAGCCAAATCTTCGCTGATATTAAAATCTATTATAATTATACAGAGTGAATGAGATGTACAATATATTATGCTATTGTATCCTGCAAAAAATGGCAAGAGAATAAAGATAATCATAGTAAACAGTTTTTTTTTTTTTGCATATACATTGAGTCAGCCACATGCTTATTATTTTAGAATAAATTACAATTAATACAACAAAGCATTTTCAATGAATATTGCAAATAAGTAACAAGTCTTCAGAACATAATATTTTCAGTCAGGGTTTATTTATATCCCTAATATTGAAAGGGTAATGTTGTATATTTCATTTGTTGTGTTTGAAGAGCATGTAAACATTTCTCAGAGGGCACAGAGAATCTCATTGTCTTGCAGGTTTTCTAGTGGGAGTTCAGTTCCATCCATCTGAGACTTTATTTAGTTCTGTGGTCCTGTCTAGGTTCTCTCTGAACTGAAATCAGTCTGCCGGCCTCCCTGGGGATGACAGTAATGTCACATACCAGTTTGGCTCTCATATTTCACAAACAGGCCTCTACCTATTAAAGATGACTACTTACCATGGAAAAGGTGTGTCCTTCACATCTGCAACCTTCTCATATTTTCTGCATAGACATATATGATTGTTCACAAACACACATATACGCCTATGAGGAATACCACAAAAGCAAATACCAAACATGAAGTGCACATGTGCAAAGCTCACAAATGATAGATCTAGCTTCACTTAGACTGATAGTTAGTAACTAGCCTTTTTTCTGTGATTTTGGGATAAAATGCATAATTCTGGGTAACTCATTTAAACTATAGAGAACTACATTATTCTTAGAGGTTGAAAACATTTAGATTATACAAAATATTTTACTAAAAGAACATGTAAGGAGCTCTACATCCCTTTCATATAAACCCAGCTCTATGGCGTTGGTTGGGGATTGTGACTTTCCTACACACAGGGGTTTAAGTGCCTACTTGCTACTTTAATAATTCACCTCCATCCACCTGATCATCCATTACAGGCTGTACACTCTAGTCACGCATCCTCTAAATCTGTCTGAATAATCTCACAAGAATCTCTGTGCAGTCATTTAATCTATACATCTTCAAACTACGGTATGTTATGTTAAAAAACTAATGCTAGACATGGGTCTACAACAAACGGTGCAGGATGAGTTACGCACCAAAGTTTGTATGGAAGAATATAGAAAATTATATCGAAAAAAGTAGTATGTGAGATAGTAATAGTGTGCTTCGCTTTTGCAAGCACCACTAATAATAATAAACAAATAATTGAAAATCATTCCATTGTTCTCTTACTAAATTAAATATTTGGAAATTGAAAATTACATTTAAATTTACATTTTAATATATGTAGGCTTAGTGCAAATGCGTAGTGTATAAGCTATCAAGCTAATCCATGGACTGTAAAAAAAAAAAAAGGATGACGCACCTTTATTCTCTTGAAGCCGTCTATGTCCCAATATTGCGGTGACGTTGCGATAATTTGGGACCTGAGTCTGCGCTGTAATGAGCGTGAAGTGGAGCCGCGGTATCAAGACCCTGCAGACACTAACCGCCAAATCGGTTAGTACAGTTTACTGCTGAACAACTCATTATGTCTGTGTGAAATAAACAGTTATGGAAATGTACAAATTAAAGTTAACGCTCCAATCTCCTCACAAAAATTCCAAAAGAAGTCAGTGCCTCAGTGACTACTTCGCTCAGAGAAGCTGTAAATCTTAGCTGTCAATCATGACGTCACACTTCCATTTTTAAAAAAACGGAAACGTATCAACTAACTAAACTAAAACACAAACTTGTTTAAAAAACAAACACTTGAACTTACATCAGCGTGACAAAAACTACCTAAAATGACAATTTATTTGAAGTGTAATTTGGTTGTTTAGTTTGTCTCACGTCCCATTAGATTACATGGACAGGGCGGGGATTATGACCGATACTGGGACCAGCCACCTGGGGGCGATCGAAGCGTTTTGGCTTCACTTTTTAGGACTTGTGCGGGGCTTATCTGGTATCTGTATGCTATGCTAGTACATAAGATAACTCGGCTAAAACAGACATTATTGGTCATTATAGTTCAAATGACCAATATAATAAAACACAATTTTGTAGGAACTGAAATTGGACGTTAAAGAGAGTACCTATTAAAAGTTCTTTGGGACAGTGAGATTTGTAGGATGACCTGATTTCTCACGACAGAACAGATTACTTGCTTAGACAACATACCTTGTATAACTTTTTATTTCACTATCAGCTATATTGATGTAACTAATCAAATGATCGTCTCTAATATGTTAAACCTTGAGTATACGTCAGACCACATATTCATTCACACAAAGAAATAGTTGAAACAACTGGGGAAAAAGTAAGTATCCTCTGCAAGTAACTTTTAGTGCTAGGTGGATTACTACAAATTGTAATCCATTACTGATTAAATTACATAACAAAAAATAAACAAATGTCAGTAATTACATTTTGGAAAACATAATCTGACTACTTTTTGATTACTTTTGACCTAACTCGTTTATCACGTTGTTTTGAAATATATTCTATTCTTTATTATCAACAACATGAAGTGCATTGAATGTTAAATTACATCAGGGTTTCCCAGCCTGGGGTTCATGAAGGAGCTGAAAGATATTTGTTGTGTTACTTTTATGACAACTTAAGTGAAAATTTTGATTTTATGAATTGTTAATCAATTAGTCACCTTAGGGCTTCATTATCAGGAATGGGACTACACTGTAAAAAAGTATGTTTATGATTTATAAAAAAAAAATATATTTTGTCAAATTAACTTAATTAATGTGGTTCCGATAGCATAATATTTTGAGTTTATTAAACCAATCTCCTGCATTGTATTAACTTACTTTTTTAAGTTAAACCAACAATATTTTTCACAGTGTACTACTACTGATAATAATAATACTATTATTTATTATTATTATATTAATTATTTGTATTATTATTAGTGTATTTATTTTTGTGAAAGCACTTGATTGACTGATTGATTGTGAATGCATCACTCATTTTCCTCTATTGTACTTTAGTAAGTGAAGGTGATAGGAGATGGAGATGTACTCTGTAACTCTGAAGAACACTAGTGCCTTTATACTGTATGTTAAGACATCAATGTAATTAATCAAGAGATGTGTAATGGTGTTTCTCAAATGCCTTTTAAGGGTGCATTTCACCCTCATTACCCTGTTAAAGGTGCATTTGCATATAAATATCTGATGTGTTGACTTGATATTATACAAAAGTTTGTTTATTTAAAATAATTATTTCAGAACATCAAACACAAGCCATAAACATGGTTCGAATTATTGGAGAGACACTAGAGAAACGAACCCATCTATATTCCAGCGTTAAAAAAAGAGAACAAGTGCATGATTAATGATCTTACCTCTCTTTATTGCTCTTGAACCATACAGAAGAACAGCTCCACCTTGACCGCTCTATTAAATCGAATAGACAAAGTTATCAATCGAGATGTAGATGGAAGGAGAGTTAGTCTTTTTGCAGCGCCACGGCTCCTTTCGGCCCTAATGGCTTTCAATACACTGCAAAGCTAGTGAGAGAGATGTTGCTACTACATTTTTGACTGATTATGCATTTTTTTTTTCTTCTCTGTTCTCTCTCTCTCCTTAAGCTATTCATAGAAGATAGATTCATCATTCCAATTTGTCAAGCCAGCGAAGTTTTCAATTAATTATGTTGCTGGAGAAGAGGCAGTGTGTGTATTAGGGCTCCCTGTCAGGACTCGTCTGAGGCCCCATTTACAGGACTCAAAATAAAGAGGTATCAGAGAGGTGGTTGGGCGCAGCAGTAATTAATTTGATGAATGCCTTAGCGGTGCAAATAGTGGCAGCCGCGTGTCTCTTCATCAGCCGGCATTGCGGCAGTCACCCTGCTCAGTGCTAATTTGAGAGGGGCCGTCTCATCCGTGTAGCGTACATCCTCACGAGCGGGCCTATTCTTCACATCCGGGCCGCATGTGGGGGCCTTATGTTTCCTGTCAGCTTTGTCCTTGGTGCCAAGCAACTTGCTCCACTTAATGCCCAATTCTTTGACTTTGTGGCCTGAACTGGGTAATCGGGAGCCGTCGGGATTTATGGGGCCCGGGGGTGCCGTGTCCTTTGCTAGCTCCCGTTGTCGTTCTCCCCAAAGACAGATTAGTGAGACGGGCGGTCTCAGTCTGGCAGGTGGAACCGATGAGGAGGGGGAACCTGTGCACCCCTATGCCAGAGATGATGGCGAAATGCACCAAGCATCTTTAACACAGCGGTGATGAAGAAATATGGTGCTGTTTGCAGTGAGCGACGATGGAGTCTGCAGCTCTGCGCTGGTGTAAGCGAGAGAAGAGAGGTGAGTCTGTTCTAAAATGATGGATCATATTATTGTGGTTAGGCAAAAGCTTGGCAGGCAGCTGTTTGAGAATGCGCACCATCAATGTCAACAGTCACCAAAACCTCATAGAGAAATAATTGGGCTTGTGCCACATAATTCAGGTTCAGATTTTCACAAGTGAGGGGACCTCATTATAAATCAGGTCAGGCTCTGATGCAACACCATAAATCAAAGACAGACATGACTCAAACAATTAGATAATTACCACAGCCCCATGTCACCACTGTTTTAGCAAACCACTTTGGAGGTACAGGAGCGGGGCGGTAAAAATGCTCCATAAACCCCAGCATAATTAGTCTGGAGCAAATTGGAGAGAGACAAGGAGAAAGAGAGGTGAGACGAGAGTAACAGAGGGAATTCCTATTGGCTTGCCATGGCATATGATTGACATAATGTTGCTTAATGCATCAAAATGCCATTGAGAACAATAGTTCTGCACAGACTGTACATTTTAATTTTTGGGTGAACTATCCCTTTAAATAAGAATATACACGCCAATACCCACAAAACTAAGTGAATGTATACATAACATTAATTTAAAGTACGGAACTCACTTTTAGTATTATACATTTTCTGTGAATGCTACATATCAGAAAGGTTACCTAAATGTTTAAAAAACATGTCTATATAGCCTAAAATCAATCAATTAATAAATAGTTATTAAATTAGATAACATCAAAAGTAATCTAAATGTAAAATTAAGCCAAAATGAGAATGGACAATTAAATAAAAGATATTGACCGATACCAATACACATTCCTAGTAATGGTTATAGTGATTGTAGTGAAAATGTTGAGTATAATTATAGCAATTGTGATAACAATAAGAAAAATTACAGGGGTGGACGTGAGGCATGTAACAGCTTGTTTTAACATATTTCTTTCTTTTTTTTTTTTTCTCACAGATCCTCTGTAATTCACACTAGGCCACCTAGATCAGTCAGTACCTCCATATTTAGGAAACTATACTCTGTTTCACACATACTTGGAATGGTTTTGTGGACTTCCACTGACCCCTAGTGTTCCACAGCCCTCTCCTATCTCCACTGCCTGGTCCGACGTTTCCTCTAGAAAACCAATTATTTCCTCATCCTGAGATTACCCCTCGTCATGGCTGCCATCTCAGATCCAGAGGCAGGGGTCCAATTGACCCCAATTGAAAGTGTCATTTTTCAGCACTGCCAAACTGCAGAGATGTTCATCCCACCCTAGACAGGGGGGCAGTGAGAGCAACACTTTCCTGCACCAACTGCACAGCTTTATGTGCATCTCCGTGTCCACACACACACACATGCACACATCCTCACACTTGCTAAGGTGGGACAGCATTGAGAAGGGCGGTCCAGTGCTTGTGTCAAGCCTGAGTGCAAGGAGCCTCTCAACAGCAGTCCAGAAATCGAGGTCACAGCACTGCAGCGAACCAAGCGGAACAGATTGTTGCAGAACCTCTAGGCTTTTGGGGACACGTGTTGATCCTGGCACAGTGTGCTCTGCTTTTTTGTTCACCCTTACCCCCTTTCTCTCTTACACACACACACACACACACACACTTCACATCTCCTCAGTCAACTCCCTCGGCTCCGGCTTTATAGAATATGAGTAAAATCTAAACTCCTCAACCGTGGCAGTGCCCCTTAAATATCTGCTCTACAAGCACTCAACACTGCCCTCCCTGGAGGCTGCAAGAAGGATCTGCCAAAGAACACTGTATGTTAGCTCTTAGTCTACATCATCAGTCTTCATGCTAACTTTTAAAACACTCCATTAATGTCTGTGATGCTCAGAGGTCGCTGAAAGCTAAAGATGCCACTCATTCCCATGACAAATGTGAATGGTATACAAGACTTTTTTTACTAATACTACATTAATATTGAATTCTCTGTGACATTTTTCTGACAACCAAAACTCAAAATATATTAAATAAATGTAAAATCCTATGCTGGGTAGATTACTTACTTACAAATTGTAATACGTTACTGATTTCAAAATATGGTCATTTATTTATTTTATTTTTAAATTAAAGTGCAGGGGCCAAATATATTATATAAATTTAAAATTGTATGCTGATTACTAACAAATTGTAATCTGTTCCAGATTACATGACAAAAATTGTAGTTAGTAACGTAATCCATTATATTACACATTTAAGGTAATGTAATCTGGCTACTTTTAGATTACTTTTGACGTAACTTATTTATCACATTGATTTCAATAGGATAATCTTGTATCATATTGATATAAAAAGTACAAAGAGAAAGAAAATAATTTAAAAAAAATATATAATATTTTTGTTATCAACAATATGAAGTGCATTAAACATTAAATAACTCAGGGTTTCCCAAACTGGGGTTCATGAGTTTAATGAAAAGCTGATAATTAAATAAATAATACAATTTTAAAAATATAATAAACAATAAAAATGTGTTTGAAAGAAACAAAAAACCTTCAAGACATAGCAGTACATGGTTAAATGAATCGCTGAGTGATAATTCAAATAATAATGTGTTTATCAGGAGTTAATTCAATATGCAATGTTGCAATTTTGAGAAAACGCTTCTTAAAAGTGAAATGATTTCTGTAAATCCAGTGGTTAAATGCTTTGTGGCCTCTCAGTTGTCCATGTAATTATAGCCACCTGACTAGTGGCTGGTCTGTGTGTGCGATTTCACAAAACTAGAAGACTTTCTGAATGTTTATAAGCAATATGCTTATTTTAATTTTTTAGAAAGGAACATTTATTATGTGAATAATATCTAATTATGTAATCAATAAAAAAGTAACTATCTGATTATGAGTATTTTAAAACCTAATACAATCTAATTACAAGTACTTAATTTTTAGAATTTGATTATGTAATCCAGATTACATGTAATCAGTTACTACCCAGCACTGTGTGTGTGTGTGTGTGTGTGTGTGTGTGTGTGTGTGTGTGTGTGTGTGTGTGTGTGTGTACACATATATATTTCATTTTTCCAGTGGTTTAGTTTGTGGCCTGTGTGACTCTCCCACTCCTAATCAATCCACATTTCTGCAATAAGCTACATCAGCACAGCTGTCACTTCAGCTCGGGTCAGGGTTTTGTCAAAGCCATAGGTTTCAAAAGTGTTTGTCTCATCAGATCATTGTCAGTAAAGCCTCTTTAAATAGATATTAAAGTCACGTCTACATAAGTCCCATCTGTCGTGGTCATAGCTGTACAGTAGATCGGCAATGTTTTGAGGCACAATTGATCTTTTAATAATGTCATGACCATCGCGTGACCTGTCGAAGAGGCTATATTTGTCATCACAGAGAAAAGGGGGGCTTTCAAGTCTTGTGTAAATGTGACAAAGGGTCAGGTGATGTTCTGATACAAGTTCTCCTCTTTCTCACTTATTTACCTTTAAAAAAAGTTATTAGACGTGATATCACTTGTGGCATTCTGTCATTATTGTCATTTTGCATAGTGCCATAGTGGTGAGTTGTGAACACAGTGACAGCAGATTGACCCAGGCTGCTGTTCACTTGATTGATATCTGTGCAGACAATGATTGTTCAGAGGTTTTTTTCTTCCCCTTGTGCGGTGCTAGTTGGTCAGAGAGGGAATTGTGGTAGGGGGGAGGGCAGATATGGGGGAAAATGTCACACCAGGAAAGTCAGCGAGGCGTAAAGCCCTGCATGGGCAAGCAGGGGTCAGTGGCTTCTTTTTGCCCTCTCTGTGCCCTAGGTAAAATGATCTAAGTGATTCTGGAGCTCTGCCACCGAGCCGCTGAGCGAGAGACAGTGTGAGGACGAATGCATGCAGAGAGAGACAGAGATTAGCATGGATAACAAACAACCAGCTTTAAATATTCTGGGTTCAGTAAGTTAAACTCAGTCGACAGCACTTGTGGCGTAAAATTGATTGCCACAAAAATGTTCACTTGTCTCTCCTTTAAAAAAATAATAAAATTCAGGGTTACAGTGAGGAAATTAATGAAAGTGTATGGAGCTAATCTGTAAACACCATGAAATGTTTATTCACTCTATTTAGTAAGTGCATGTTGTAGATCTTATTGTAAATTATTTATGTACACTCACCTAAAGGATTATTAGGAACACCTGTTCAATTTCTCATTAATGCAATTATCTAATCAACCAATCACATGGCAGTTGCTTCAATGCATTTAGGGGTGTGGTCCTGGTCAAGACAATCTCCAAACTGAATGTCAGAATGGGAAAGAAAGGTGATTTAAGCAATTTTGAGCGTGGCATGGTTGTTGGTGCCAGACGGGCCGGTTTGAGTATTTCACAATCTGCTCAGTTACTGGGATTTTCACGCACAACCATTTCTAGAGTTTACAAAGAATGGTGTGAAAAGGGAAAACATCTTGGTAAACTTGGTAAAGGTTTTGACACTTGCTATGTGAACAACAAAAAAAATTAACATGATTGAATCTGCGTTTTTTGCATTTCCCTGCTAAAATTAGCATTCCCGGGGCTAAATATCACATTATTCAACCTGTGGACATGAAAAACAGTGTTAAAGTAGCCCAATTCTGCGGGAAAACCGAAGACTTGCCAACATTGGCTGCATCTGAAATCGCATACTTCCCTACTATATAGTAGGCGAAAAACAGTATGTGGACAACTAAATATGTCCGAATTCACAGTACTCATAAAAGAGTAGGCAAAGAGTACCCGGATGACCTCCTACTTCCGGCGAGATTCTGAAGTGTGCATACGATGGACACTTTACTATCCCATGAGGCCACGGGAGAGGATTTGTGAATGGCAGTGAAGCGACGCAACTGATGCTGGTAGGTCACATGATAATGACAACGAATGTAGAACGTCCAGATTACATTCATACAACACACACTCAAACTATATAGAACATACTTTTTTAGCGGCCGTGAATTACTTATTCAAAATAAGTACGTACTCAAGAGAGTATGCGATTTCGGACGCAGCTTTGTACTCCTCGTGGTCAAAAACGACCACACTGGAAATGAATGGGAAAAGAATTTCATCTAGTGGAAACATTTGGTACTGCGCCCAAACAAAATCATACCGAAAGCTAATTCTTTGAGATATCAACCTCAAATTTGGAACAGAACTTGTTTAGATTTATGGTTTTTGAATTTCTTACTTTTCTCACATTTTCTTAGAGTAAAACATGTTTTGGAAAATATATATTTCATATAAAAATCTTATTTTTGTGCATTTTTCATTACAAAAAAACTTACATTTCTATAACTTTTTACTTCAACCAAGTGTCTTCTTTAAAAAGAGACCAAACTTAAGTCTGTGCTCCAAAGCATTCAAGATTTATGACAGTTTCATTTTTAAATGTCATTTTCAGGTCTATGCTTAAAAAGTGAATAAATGGATTATAACTACTGCATAAATATAATTAAGTATCATAAAATGCCCTAAAAATATTAAATGAAAAACATTATCAAGCTAAAATATAGTACATTCATTTAATTTAATTAATTTTTTTTTTAAATGTGAAGAGCACCAGAGGGTTAAAACACAACAATGTGGAATTTGAGTCATCGATAGCAACAGTTTAAATGTGTAAGTCTATATGGAAATGCATTCAAACAAAGCTTTCAGGATGATTAACATTTAGCTCACACGACACAGAGCGCACAGTTGGGATTAATTCAGAGAGAGAGGATCCTTTTTAACTGAACCATTCGGCTTTTATGGTGTGTCCTCTGCCGTAAAAGACACAGATGTGTTTCTTCATTTCCAGTGAAATGACTTAAAATCCCTGATGATGAGGCAGGGGGAAAGGTTAAAATTACATTGTTCTGGTAAATTACACTCGGAGAAATGGCTGCAAGGCAAGAGATATATCAGAGAATGGAGCCAAATGCAGATGGAGGTCCTGTGTGGTTTAGCCAGGCTGCTGGATGCGTTGAGCTGCCGGTGTTTGATGATTGCGATCGGCGTTAATTAAATGTGCTAATATTGCCCTTACTCTGTGTTTGTCCCCTCTCATTTAGAGCAACCGGGTTTGAAAAATGCTTTTCTTTTCCATCTCCCCTCCCCCTCCTCGTTGTGCGGTGCATCTAAAACAATTCCAAAATATGTATGTTCATTGTTTGATATATTTAATTATTATTTTTAATGATGGAAGTGATCTTGAGGTAGACTAGAGAGATGGAGAAAAACATACGAAAAGAAAGAGAGAGGGAGAGGGTGTGTGAGAGAGAGATAGCAAGTTCCGTGGCAAGCTCGTCACAGCGCAGGGTAATAAGGTCAATGCGAAAAACAACCCAGGGGCACATTTCCCAGTAAATGTGTGGAGCAGAAACACACACACACACACACACACACTCACATACACAAAACATCGTACCAGCCTTATGCTGCAGAATCCAAAGCCATCGAGTCAATTGCCAGAAAACATGACATGACCTTTCAGATTCACTGAGCATCAAGCGTGAGCGGGACTGGCGTGCTTTCCATCTCACCGCACCCCATGCCTCTTCCGCCCACCCTGCAACCCCCAGGGCCCTCGACTCACCACAAATAATTACTCTCCATCCAGTCCACTCTCTGCAAGGCATGGCCAAAAAAACTTGATTCTACACTTGACCCATCCATGTGTGCATATACTATAGACAAATTAGAACATATTCAGCATACATATATAACAGATTCTTGTAGAAGATATCTTTAGGACATCTTTAAATGAACCTTGTTTTAGGTAAAAGCCCACAGAGATATTCTGCAAGTGTAATTAACATAAAACAAATTATTGTAATGGTTATACTCTTTACATTGCTGTATAAATGTGGCCATTTAGTTTAGTACGTATATATTTATCAGTACGTATATATAGTACAGTAAAGTACAATTTATAGTACTATTATTTTATATTAATTTATGTATAAATTCAAATTTTGAATTATATTCTTTTGCAAACACTATATTTGTGTGTGTACATATATATTGTATGTTGTATGATAAATTTTTGTACAATTTATTTTTCTTGTCTAATAAATCAATCAATATGTGTGTTTTTTATTATTATATTCAAATATTTTAAATATGAAAAAAAGTACATTTGTAAGTTTTTAAAAATGTAAAAATGGATTTAAAAAAATACAATTAATTAAATAAAAAATTCATTAATTATATCAGTTTTTAAAACCAAAGATGCAATTTAGAATCCAAACATGAACTAGTGCATCTCTGTCATGTATTGTCAAGTATCATTTCCACAGCTACATTTGTACAGTTTTACTCCTAAGCTGATCACTTTCAGGAAGAGAACGGATGGGACCTTCAGTGTTATTCATACAGGGAGGATGATTGCCTTTCCACAAACTCTGTTGTATGTCTCTGAGCCATCCCAAGCCTCATGCTCTGATGTAATGTGACTACCACCTACTGGTGGAAAAACAAGTCCCCGGTGCCACTGTGCCCATTTTCTCATGCCTCCGTGAACTGTGGGCACTAATTGTCTGAGACACAATCGTCACAGCTGGCTCTTGAAGTGACCAATTTTGTTTGTTTGTTTGTTTTCGCCTTACTACCCTAAGCAAAGTTGAAAGCAGTAGCATTAACTCTTATAATACCACCCAGTTATGATATCAAGTAGCAACATGCTGTGCCGTTACTTTCTGGTTAATTAAAAAAGCCAATCACACTCACCTCGGTGGCCCGACCCTCCTAAGGGTCTTTAGATTAAAGGATTGTATATGTAAAAAAGGTTGTTTTAAAGTCAAAAGCTTTCCTGCAATTTCCTATATGTACCAGCATAAAGTCCGGAAGCAGATGCTAAGCTCTTTAGAGGACTGACCCATGTTATCAATTTAATGAGGGAGGGGAGCTCGGTCAAGCAGCTTTTCCAACGGCTATGCTTGCGATGCCTGAAACATGGATCACTGACTCTGCTTGTATTTCACAGTATGAGAGTTTACCTCTGTCTACTTCCACTTCTGTAGACAAAGGCAGGTTTGCCTTGGGGATTTTGAAACGTGGTCCAATGACTCGCAAAGTAACAAGTGCTTCTGCTATAGCCTGCTTAGGGGAAGCTTCTGGAAGCAGGGATCACTAAGAGTGTTTTTCTGTTGGAGGTCCCGGGTCTTGATGAGAGGGCTCTGAACTCAAACATGGCTGAGGGCTGGATTCTTGACCCGGGGGTATCTCTGTCTGAGCCGTGCGCAATTTCATTGCCTCGCCATCCTGACAGAGATCTCCCGGCCATGGTCAGCAGGCTTGACCACACATTAGCCCTCATTATGTATTTCAACATAGAGGAAAGTGAATTCAATGGGAAACTGCATTCAGGATAAAGTCTTAATGCGTTCTCTGAACTGAAGGCTGGCACATGTTAGGTGCAAATATTAATGGTAAAAATCCACCCAATACTTTTTTATAATCCCCATCAATCATTATCAATCTCTCATAACACGCTGTTCCAGATTCCCCCTACTTCTACGTAAGAGTAGGGAAACCCATGACTGTTGATGATTTGCCCTTTTAGCATAGACGCACCCCTGAATGAGAAACACGGAGACCACCATTTCTGTTTACTCACTGTATCAGCTAGCTAGAGTATTACAATGTCTGCACCAAAAACATTACAAATGTTCTGTTGTTGGATGTACTAACAAACATAGGAGTCTCCATAGACTCCCGGCATCCGAGCCACTGAAGACACCGTGGATGAAGGAAATGTGCCGAAAAATGTCGGAAAAATGTTATATATTTGCACAAATCATTTTACGCATGACTGCTTTAGAAGAAAAACATAGAAGTCTTGATTAAAACACGCAGAATGCGTTTTTCCATTCCACTGTGCTACTTTTCCATTGTTTTTCTATGTGAAAGTGCTAGACTGATGTGTTTAACCGTTGCGCATGCGTTTCACGTCTTTTGCAGCGCCTCGCACATGAAAGTTTTTGCTTTCTGTGTGAACCGGCCCTAACTCCTGACCGCCAAACTACATTTGAGAAGGCACGCAGATTTTTGTGCTGCCGCTGTGTAGTGAAATATGCAGTGTATTTAATGTTTATTTAATTGTGAGTTCTGACCGTTCTTATATAACTCTGTCTTCATTTATTTGTATGTTTATCTGTAAGTGTTGTTTGACTGTTTAAATTGCCTCGCCCCCAATTACTAATGTTCGACAATGCTGACATTAGACACAAAATTGCTATTCATATCAGATAACACTGAAAACTATAACTTGGCAATATTTAGAAAAATAGACCAGTAACTAGTTTAGAGATTGGCATTGTTACCAATATAAACTTTGTTTTGTGAACCTATAATGCACAGCAAATGGAACGCTATGCAAACTCTATGCTATGTTGATGTGTGTTTTATTACGGGAAGCCTACTGTCGCTTTTCCGTTTTGCTTGCAAACTCTTTTCGGTTCAAGATTCAGTTGTTGTGGCTTCAAGCTACTTCCACTGCATATAGTAACCTGACCTTCTTTACTTTATTTATGGATATGACAAACACACACGGCCACAGACGAATGATGAAAGTATGCAGTTTCCCTGGGAAATCCATTCTGACACCTCTAAATCATAAATAATTACTGTAGGCTTACCATAATCATTTAGGGTATGACAAAAAACATTTGGAAGAATGGTTTTATAATATACTCGCTTATTATTTAAATTTTGTTCATTTAAAAAAAGTTACATTGTGTAGCTTTAAATACAAAATTCAAAAGAAACAAACATGTATTTATATATTATAATATATATATTTATTAATCATTACATTTTGAAGACTGATATGATTTGAGTCTTTATCTCAGGTGATACATCACTTTAAAAAACAATATTAACAATATTAAATTTATAAATGTAAAACACTGAGTTCACCTCTAAAGGTGGCCTATAGTTCAACCAAAATGTTGTTTCAACTTTTATGGCTTTCATTCTTCTGTGGAACAAAAAAGACGTTTTTGTGAAGAATACTGGTATATTCAAACTGTTCATTTTACAAAATATATTTTATGTTCAAAAGAAAGTCATACAGGTTTAGAACAAGACGAGGGTGAGTAAATGACAGAATTATCATTTTTGGGTGAATTATCCTTTTCAAATAGTAAAAGAGAGGGGGGAAATGCAGTCAGGAACATCCAGACGTGTATCACATTTCTAATACACGTTTCTTTTGATGAGATTATTGCATACGGTATTGTTTTTGTAATCTTTCATTGCTTTGTTCACCTTTGATCCCTTCCTGATGGAGTGACCTCTGATAAGCACGGATTTTATATGACCCAACCAACCATGTCAAGCACATTTATTCCCTTATTCATTCAGCTTCCTCTGTCCTAACATTCATCCACCACCCCCAAATCCTAAGTCAGACCGCAACATAATGTTTCGAAACTCTTTGGCACTCAGCAGGAGGGACTCAACAAGTTTCTTTTTATTTAGCAAAAGAAATGATTGGACTTTGTAGGGGCAAGCTTCAGACCATGGCAATCCTATTTCATGGAGGAAATTTCCCCCTTTTCCCCCTGTGCTCTTGTAAAGTTGATTTGAAGTCATAGTTAAGATCATTCTCTTTGAGTCTGAGTCAGACCAATTTACCACCTGGAGAGGAGGGAAGGTTTAGGGGTGTCCGTTTTTAATTGGGGGGCTCACTTGGTACAGCGACGCCACATCCTTTGGGCACTATGTCTGTGTTTGTGCTGGGCTCCAGCCACAGGAAATCCCTCACCTCATTAAGAGAGTAGAAAGATTAATTGACCAGTTCACTAACTTCCAGCCCCAGGACTTGATCAACTTTGTAAAGGAACTCGCCAATTAGACCTTAGCTCAGCGTGATGTCTTCTTTAGACCAGGAGTAGTCCTTTTTATTTTCTTTATTCTGGGCAATCATCTAAGGGGATAAAGATTTGTTCTGCCTTATTTGCAGACACTACAGAGACTTTGAATTACAGCCAAGTATTTTATTTTTTTTTTTTTTATATAATGTCAAAGAATATCACCCTAAAATGAAATGTACACACTGGGGAAAGCAATCACATTAGCAAAAACAAGTTGATGCAATAATTTCAAAATAGGAAGCAATCCTGACCACCAACCAATTTGATGGGCCACCATCCAAAACACGGCTGGTACAGAGATTTTATTTTGACCTGGATACATGTGCGCACTCTCCTATGTTCAAATATCCTTGTGAACAAACAGAAGCGCAAGATGTGCAAGCAACTTCATACAGGAGCGTTGTTATTGCACCCCAGGAGGCCTAAAATATGAATTTAATACAAGTTGTGAAGGTGGCTGGGTCCTGTCTACAACACAGGCAGTTATATATCAGACTAGACCAGGTCAGCAACACAGTAAGCCCATTACAAATTTAACAACCCATTGCCTATAGAAAAACCCCATGTGGTGATCTCCGCCATTTCTCAACAAAAGGCCAGGCCAATTTCCTCTGGTAAACTGCTAGATTGATGTGACACTTTTGGCTCCAATTAACCTTAAAAGTGAACGTTCTCCTCCAGCCTCCCTTGCTTCAGAAATTTGCTTTATTTATTTATTTTCTCAAAGCATCTTCCATTCACAGGATAACAAAAAAGTATGGAGCAATCCATTTCCTTACTTTACTTACCTAACATTTTTTTTTCACAATCCCTGCCAACCAAAAACAGTAGCACGAACACATTCCATTAGACTAGAGAATAGCCCTGTGTTTAGGAAAAATATTTCCATAATACACAAACACTAGCCTGACGTCGTCATACTCAATTCTAGTCAGAATATGAGTCTGATACTGCTCCATTAGGCTGTGATTATGGGACGCGTTTAAACCAAACCAGGAAAGAAAATGCCTTTGAATCTCGTTCAGCAAAATGAACAAATCTTTTTTCAAGTAATTTCGTTCATTTCAGCAGAATATAATTAAAATGTCACATGTTAAATTCCCCAACACATCTAGTTCTTATGCAAACGTTGATCACATTTGGAATAAAAAATAAATTATAAGCTAATGCAGCCATGGCCAAACTTTAAGAAAGAAAGGCTATGCAGTCTGTTAGTTAACCTCACCTCCGAATTCGAGTCGTTCTTTCTTTTGTCACTTCACATTTATCGCGTCTGTTCCCTGGAAAGATTAGTACACCTCTCGTGTCTTCGAGTTTGAGTCGTTAGGTCCGTCATCAGTGTCTGATCCGGGCCGTGACAGCCCCATATGCAATGCATGCAGTCCCGAAAACAGAATTGATTAGTTCACCTCTCTGAGACAACTCATTGTTCCCGAGTCATATTTAATATTAGTTCAAAAAGAACGAATCGTTGGAAGAAGTAGAAGAAAAAGATGAGTGTAAACGATCTTTGCCGGTGTTGTATAAAGAATTTAAGGATACACAGAGTACTTTGAGAGAAATAGTAAAGGTTAATGCATATACGAACAAATTCTCCGTTTAGGATTAGAACTAATTCAACCCAAGCGCTCTTTGATGACGTTGCTGATTACGTTACTGTTGATCATCTGTCCATCATCGTATAAAGCCCGCCCTGACAATTTGATTGATCCGAACAGCTCCTGTTCAGGCATAGTTACTCCACAACGGATCAAGTCCAGACGGAACTTCCCGACCTCAAATGTTGTGGGCGGGGCTAAGTTCGGCTGGCATCCAGGCTACACAAACACAACTACAATATGAAAATAGCAACAAAATGATATAGGCTAGAGCAAATCATATAAAACAGTTTAATCCATTCATTCATTCATACTGAGTAACTTAAAAGAAACATTATTAATAGAGTGCAACAGTGCCTGCCCACTTTTTCAGCGAAATTGGTTCCTGAAGTATTTTTTAGGGATTTCAAAAAAGTCTTTGTTAAAGCGTTATAAGCCATGAAACAAGTCAACCAGCAACAAGGTGAATCATAACATTACAGATTTTGGTTTGTATTTGAAAATCGGACAAAAATACAAAGGTACAAGTCTTTGTACTTAACGACTTTAGTGAGGGAAAGAACTACAATCCCATGAATCATTGCGAACAGAATAATCAAATTAAAAACTATGGAGAAATATAAAACTACACATTTAAAAATGTTGATTAGCCTATACAGCCTATATAAACAATATATTTTAAGTTTATTGCAAAATATGCATATATATTGAAATATTTTGAGAGTGTAGGGAGACTGATTCATTTACATAATTTGCAGCGCTTCATAGGAGTGGACCGGGTTTTGTTTGTTTTGACTCTCTGGTGGATTTTTTGTACAGCATCATGGGTAATGTAGTTTTTCACCACAAATTCTGCTGTTAAACACGATTATTTTAAAACGAAGCTGATTGTGGCCTGACGGTTTCAACAGAAGCAAATCTATTAACAACCTCGTTGTTTACAGTAAGGCTGTCTTAAAGGTTTATAAGTTATCATTAAAAATCAGTTTCCCTATGGAGAAAATTAATGGAATTTTTAATTTTTAATTTAATTTTTAATTCAAACCCCAACTGTTGCACTCTAGTCTATTGTAAAGAATATATGAATCAATTGCATTAATTAATCAATGACTCACTCATATGCGCCAAGTAGCAATTCCAGAGCCTGAATAATTGGCCCGCGATTGCAATATTTTGCATAATTTTACCGTAAGTTATGTGCTTATAATGCAGGAAATAATGATCATTTGAAATATTTCTTGTAATTTCACAAAATAGCGCAAGTAAATTATCTTTACCGCATTTCTCTAATGCACGCAGTGATCCATGTGTAAAAGAAAAAGCGTTTTCGCACATTTCTGAACATGGACATTCTGTGAAGGCTAAATAAACTGCGTCTGCACTGCAATGCAACAATTTCGCCTGCTATTGGAATCAAAGAAGCTGTCTATATAATACCATATCTACACTGCCAACGCGATTATTTATAATACAACACGTTTGACAAGAAAGACAGCAGCAAATGTGTCTAATGCTATGAGAGGATGAAGAAGAATACTTAAAACAGCCTACATTATCAGATAACTCACCTTACTGTTACATACGGTCAGTGATAATGGTTATACTTTATTGAAATCCAACTGTCTTGCGTTATTGTCAGTTATTTCGAGATATCCTTAGCGCCCTATCATTCAAGTTGTAAGTCGTAAAAGGGGTCATGACATGAGAAATCAAACTTGCCTTGATCTTTTGACATATAAGTCTTTGTACCATTAAAACATCCTGCAAATTGCATAGCTTAAAACGCCCTCCTCATTATAAACAAAGCATCAAGCTCAAAAAACGGCTTGTTTTGATATTACAGAATCTGTGATGTCACACGGGCAAAAACATTTGCATATGACTGCATCCAGAGCAAGACTTGGACGAATAGTTATACATGTGAAATGAACATAAATGACTTTTATCTAACTTTATCTTGGATAGAAATATATGTCTTCATCTGGGGACATTTGCAGATGAAAAAAGGTAATAAATCACAATAGCCTATATCACAATATGTTCTTTTTGGATTGTATTCAGCATTTCACAATAATATCGTATCGTGTCTCAAGAATTGTAATAATATCATGGGTTTCTCTGGGGTTTCCCACCCATAATACTGCAGTGGCTCAACCCATAAGAAAAAATTCATTGCTCAGTGGTTGCTTTTCCTAAGCTCATGAGACTTAGTTTTGATTCTCATATATCTCTCATTTCAGTATCAACAGAGTTTCAGATGTTTCTCCTAAAATTCCTTAGGAGAAATAAGAGTAGACGCAACTGAGACATGAGAAATATTTGAGAGAAAAGGAGTTGAAACTGAGAATGTGGTGGAAGAAACATACAACATCTCTGTATCGTCTTGCTGCAATCTCTTTCAAGACTCCATTATAGGAATATTTTATTGCTCAGAGGTGGCTCTATCTAAGCTCATGAGATTTAGTTGTGATTCTCATTTATCTCTCACTGTAGAATCAACAGTGTCTCAGATGTTTCTCCTCAAATTCCTTAGGAGAAATAAAAGTAGACACGACTGAGACATGAGAAATATCTGAGAGAAAGGAGTGCAAAATGAGAAACAAAAACATGGGAGATCTCTTTATTGTCTTGCCGTAATCTCTTTCAAAATATTTTCAGAGGGTTTTTTTTCTTTCTTTTTTTATGACATTGGGGTTTTTCACCTTTAATGGACAGGACCTTACGATAAGAGACCAGAAACAATGGGAGAGGCGAGAAGGGAACAGGAGCAGGAAAGTATACCTTTAGCTGGGACTTGAACTCGTGCTGTTGTGCCTCAATGTTAATGTGCTGTCCACAAGGCTAAGGCTCTGACAGAGCTTTCCCTAAGCTCAGGATACTAAGGGCTTATTATCTCTTATATGTCTCATTTAGGTATCAGCTTTGCCTTCTGGTGCCAGTTGCATAAACTAAGTCAAAGTTATCAGGCTTGGGGGGAAAATAATTCATGACTTACTTTTAAGACTAGTCTAAGAAGTTTTTCAACCAACCCCAGATATCTTAAATTTTATTTTAGGAGAAACATGTTACATTTTAAATTTTTACTAATATTGTGAATACTGAAACTATCATTCAAATAGCATTATGTGTTTCAGTATATCTTCAATGCCCAGAAATGAATATGCAGTGCTTATTCCAAACAAGGATTAGACAAGTGTACGGTGTTTAGTCTAGATAAATTCTTTCTTTATAACAAATGTAATACTATAGTGTACCAGTGCTTCATGGTTGCTGATTAACCTTTCTGTTCTTCATTTAACATTGCAAAGTTTATCTTGTACAACCCATTTTGCATGCATGTAAACATAGGTTGTTTTGTTAATTGTGCAACAGAACAATGCATGTATTGTGCTTGTTGTGTTGTTGTATGTGCATGTATTGAAATGGCCCTACCGAGAGGGAAGAAAAAAAAAACCTTTAACAATTCAAATGTTTCTGTGAGACATAAATGAGGTTACATTAACATTAAATGGAGACTTTTTCTTGAGTCTCCTGTTTCTCACACTTGTCTCCTGAGACAAAACCTCTAACATTCTCACATTTGTCTAGATCTTGAGATCTCAACAACATCACACACTGTGCTCAGACTTTTCTCCTTAGCGAGAAACACTGGAGCTCTCACACCTGTCTTCTCTGAAGATTCATAAGAGATCTCAACAACATCACACACTGTGCTCAGACTTTTCTCCTTAGCGAGAAACACTGGAGCTCTCACACCTGTCTTCTCTGAAGATTCATAAGAGATCTCAACAACATCACACACTGTGCTCAGACTTTTCTCCTAAACTAAAGACTCTGAACCTCTCACATTTATCTCCTCTACAGTTTTAGAAGAGACCTCAGTAAATAAGGTTAACGTTACTCTTAATTGTTGATACAATAAGAAAGCTGTACAGTTTATGTGCATAGGGCACATCCTTTGTTTGACAAATGTGAGAGCGCCAGAGTCTTTAGCTAAGGAGAATAATCTGAGCACAATGTGTGAAGTTATTGAGATCTTTTATGAAGCTTTAGAGGTAACAAAAGTGAGAATTCCAGAGACTCTAGCTGAGGAGAAAAGTCTGAGCACAGTGTGTGATACTGTTGAGATCTATTCTAAATCTTTAGGGGAGACAAATTTGAGAGATCCAGAGTCTCTAGGTAAGGAGAAAAATTTGAGCACAGTGTGTGATGTTGTTGAGATCTCTTTTGAATCTTTAGAGGAGACAAATATGAGCAATCCAGTCTCTCTAGCCAAGGAGACAAATCTGAACACAGTGTGTGATGTTGTTGAGATCTCTTTTGAATCTTTAGAGAAGACAAATATGAGCAATCCAGTCTCTCTAGCCAAGGAGACAATTCTGAACACAGTGTGTGATGTTTTTGAGATCTCTTCTGAATCTTTAGAGGAGACAAATAGGAGCAATCCAGTCTCTCTAGCCAAGGAGACAAATCTGAACACAGTGTGTGATGTTGTTGAGATCTCTTTTGAATCTTTACAGAAGACAAATATGAGCAATCCAGTCTCTCTAGCCAAGGAGACAAATCTGAACACAGTGTGTGATGTTGTTGAGATCTCTTTTGAATCTTTAGAGGAGACAAATATGAGCAATCCAGTCTCTCTAGCCAAGGAGACAATTCTGAACACAGTGTGTGATGTTTTTGAGATCTCTTCTGAATCTTTAGAGGAGACAAATAGGAGCAATCCAGTCTCTCTAGCCAAGGAGACAAATCTGAACACAGTGTGTGATGTTGTTGAGATCTCTTTTGAATCTT
This sequence comes from Rhinogobio ventralis, assembly GCA_039654625.1. NCBI lineage: Eukaryota > Metazoa > Chordata > Actinopteri > Cypriniformes > Gobionidae > Rhinogobio > Rhinogobio ventralis. The sequence continues at coordinate 7,407,467 of CM077206.1, read as the reverse complement.
TACAGAAGACAAATATGAGCAATCCAGTCTCTCTAGCCAAGGAGACAAATCTGAACACAGTGTGTGATGTTGTTGAGATCTCTTCTGAATCTTTAGAGGAGACAAATATGAGCAATCCAGTCTCTCTAGCCAAGGAGACAATTCTGAACACAGTGTGTGATGTTTTTGAGATCTCTTCTGAATCTTTAGAGGAGACAAATAGGAGCAATCCAGTCTCTCTAGCCAAGGAGACAAATCTGAACACAGTGTGTGATGTTGTTGAGATCTCTTTTGAATCTTTACAGAAGACAAATATGAGCAATCCAGTCTCTCTAGCCAAGGAGACAAATCTGAACACAGTGTGTGATGTTGTTGAGATCTCTTTTGAATCTTTAGAGAAGACAAATATGAGCAATCCAGTCTCTCTAGCCAAGGAGACAATTCTGAACACAGTGTGTGATGTTTTTGAGATCTCTTTTGAATCTTTAGAGAAGACAAATATGAGCAATCCAGTCTCTCTAGCCAAGGAGACAAATCTGAACACAGTGTGTGATGTTGTTGAGATCTCTTTTGAATCTTTACAGAAGACAAATATGAGCAATCCAGTCTCTCTAGCCAAGGAGACAAATCTGAACACAGTGTGTGATGTTGTTGAGATCTCTTTTGAATCTTTAGAGAAGACAAATATGAGCAATCCAGTCTCTCTAGCCAAGGAGACAATTCTGAACACAGTGTGTGATGTTTTTGAGATCTCTTTTGAATCTTTAGAGAAGACAAATATGAGCAATCCAGTCTCTCTAGCCAAGGAGACAAATCTGAACACAGTGTGTGATGTTGTTGAGATCTCTTTTGAATCTTTAGAGAAGACAAATATGAGCAATCCAGTCTCTCTAGCCAAGGAGACAATTCTGAACACAGTGTGTGATGTTGTTGAGATCTATTCTAAAACTTTAAAGGAGACCATTTTGAGAGTGTTAGAGTTTTTGTCTCAGGAGACAACCGTGAGAAACAGGAGACTTAAGCAAAAGTCTCCATTTGATCTTAATCTAACCTCATTTTTGTCTAGGAGAAACATTTGAGATGCTAAAGAGATCTCACTTTGGATTTTTCTTTCCTATGGGAATTCAGAATAGCATTCAAATATAAAGATATAAAGAGATATATGCTGGTATGCTATTGCAAATTCAAGTCACTTGATTCATTTTGAATGAATCAATATTTCAAATAAATCAGTTGACAGAATGAATCAAGACCCAAACAAATGAATCAAGGTCACCAACTACCAGAGTAACTGTAACCAGCAGAAAGGGTCACTGAAAAAATCCTCACCACTAATGCACAGAATTACAGACGAGACGATCTGGAACGTGCAATCTTCCTCGGTCAATCAAATTCAAGAATGAGAATTTCGATAGACAATTTTGATTAGATAAGCCGTGATCGGAGCAGTTTATAGTCGACATAAACACACCTTGGTTGAGTTCTATATTCATCCACAGTTGCTGTTTCTTGGGCCCCGTAAACAGCCTACATTTTTAAAACAATTATGAATAACTGTATTGCAACTATTTACTGAAAATATGTGGTATTGTTATTTATTCAATTTTATTAAACCAATAAAGCACTTATCACATGACAGTGATATTACCACAGATGAGGATTAGCCTAACAACACTCCTACCTGTGCTAAAATCACTTCAAAGTTACTGAATCATGTGTACTACCACAACTCTACAATATCTTCCTCTGCCCTCAGCCATAGTGCTGCGATAAAGAGTCCTCAGTCATTTAGCAATGTGCAATGGCTTTTTAACTCGAGGCGATGGAGATGTCACATGCAGCAAGGTGCCAGGAATATGGTGCTGCCAACACCTGTCGTTTCTGAAGAAGGTAATGTTGCTAATAGCAGCTCTGCTTCTAATAGACTGCATCTGCAGCACACACGCCCACACACACAAACGTGTGTATGTGTTTGACACTCGAGAACACACACACATTGTGTGCTTATAAGAGAACAGAAGACTACATATGTCATCCTCACTTACTTCAGGAGTTCATTATGAAACTGCTCCTAGGTGGGCTGCTGTGTTTTGCCTCTTTCTCTTATCATTTTGGAAGGCCCATATAAGTCAACTAGCACAACTGGTTGGTGTTTCTGGTTGCAATTAACCTTCAATTTGACTTCCAGTGAGTATTTTGGATTGTTCATTTAAAGTGGAAGAAATTCTGATTATATCAAAACAATTAAATGCAGGCCATTCGCAGGTTCAGTTCCCAAACAGATTGCTTTTGTTTGAGCAGCCTGATGTCACTTCTGGGCGGTGTTATTTTACTATTATTTATATACTATTATATACTATTATTTATATACTTCAATATATATATTTATATATATACATACATTTAAAATTTTAGTTAACAACAACACTAATACCAACACTGCTTCTGAGTTTCTCAGTGGTGTGAGTTTAGGGTGGGATTACCTGTTTCAAACAATGGAAGATGCAACTTGAATACAGTTGTATTTAAACCAATCATCTGAATACATTTGCATATGCAGGCCTCCTGAGCAAAACACTGACGAATAGTCATCACCATCGCACCATAGGCCCCGCCCATTGGCGTTCAGTCGCTTAACGGCTGAAACTTACAAAAACCAGATGTTAGCGGCACGTTAAAAGCTAATAAAACCCATTATAATCACGGACGCTGTCTACACTGGATACTGTATACAGATGTGCGTTCAGTTTCTGAAATACTCCACGCACTTGAGTCTGTCGACAACATGATAAATGGAACAGTGAGAGAACGTTTGCTCTGATGCTTTCAGTTTAAACAGCTTGTTTTTGTCTCTGCATTGGGAACAAGTGGATGGTTTATTTGAATGGCGTCACAGATCGTGTCGGAGGATTATATGTTTGCTCGGAGCATTTTGTTTTGTAAATGAGGGACAGTGTAATAGAGTGGAGCAGGTATGACATCACTTTGTAGGCCAACCGGTAGTTAGCATCACATTGGTTCCCTCGAGAAAAACCCAATAGGATTTTTCCATAGGCTTTTGGATTATTGCAAAAAACAAGCTCTGTGATCAACAAAAGTTTATGATACTTACACATTTTGTCCATCAAGATAATTTTCACAGATGAACACAACTTTTATGAATTTTGAAGCCTAAATGCATATATAAACAAACTACACCACGGTCAAATTCAACGTCACCATCACTAAGCTTCCGACAACTCTTTCAGTTTTTATCTAAAAACATTTTCCCAGAATGTTTGAGTTAGAATAGTTTATAAGAGCACAATTATGAGCATAAAAAAGGCTGTAAAAGCGGACTGAGCTTACCGGTTCGGTGTGATGACGTTTAATCTCCTCGACAGCCTCTGTAGTCCCATTTAGAAACTTGTTAGCAGCCGCCTTTTTCAAGACACGTAACAGCTTCAAAAAATAACGAGTGGGGTAATACTGATGTTTGTGACTGATTTTATGTCATAGAATAAAACGTGAAAGTCTCTTGAGCTTGTCTTCACCACAGACCTTATTTCAGCCATTTAAACAAAATCCCATTAAAAAAAACCATTGACTTCGGGAGAGTGGAACCAGAAGTGCTAAAATGCTAACTCGCTTCGGCGTTTTGGCCTACAAAGTGATGTCATACCTGCACCACTCTATGGGGAGTTTACAAAGAAACTTTTGTTGAAAATTGAAGCAGCCGACTGTATTGAATCTGACAGCCACAGCATTACAAACCATAAGTAGATGATTTCATAATGCTTTGTCTGTAAATTACAGTTTTATATGGATAATGTTTCAAAAACACTTACTCACAAGCAATAGTGAGTGGGCAATGATATGTGTAAAAAAACAAGTGTGCCACACAAGTCCTGAAAAGTGAAGCCAAAACGTTTCGATCGTCGCATTTTCACATTTATTGCAATACAGTACGTAACACAAATGCAATAGCATGTCATAAAAACATGATGACAACATAAGTTATAACCATAATTAAACTAAACTATACCTGTTATATCTCCATGCAGCATATATTCTCTGGCTTAGTAGGCATCTCACAACAGTTCCCACACGAGCGATTTATAGATTATCATGACAGAATATGCTAATCAATGACTTGAAGATAGTTAACTCCACATCAGCTACATAAATTCATCAACTAACCATTCAGAAACGTCCTTTGCATTCTACATGTTGTCACTTCTTCTTGAGTCTCTTCATCATTGTCCGACTCCGGTTTGAACATAAAAAGCTAAACAGTTTCAGACATTTTCAGTGCATGTCTGCGTGAGGTAATCGGAGCTGCTTACATGAGCTCTTGAAGCTCCGCCCTCTTCTTGAAAGGGGGCTGGAGCAGCAGCTCATTTGCATTTAAAGGGACACGCACAAAAAGGTGCGTTTTTGCTCACCCTAAAAAAGTGACAATTTTAACATGCTATAAAAAATTTTAGCTAAAACTTTACATACACACTCAGGCATCAGAGACTTATTTTACATCTTGTAAAAAGAGGCATTATAGGACCCCTTTAAAAAAACACAGACCCAAACTAAATGGTCTGTGGTGTGAATAAAGATCCATCCAAATATAATGTGTCACTGGTAAAACACCTGTAACTGTAATAACTGTATAACTGTAATATAATGAAATACAAATTGTCATAAATATTTCTTTATGTTTTTAGGCATAAACAGTATAACTAAGTCTTGTGAATACAACAATGTATGTTGTCATAACATTCTGCTGTGAATGTTTTGAAGAATCATTTTGGATAAAAGTCACAATGCTGTAGGGCACACAGTGCAATACAGGAATGATGAATACCATGTTTCTGGGAGCCACATGTTATCAGTCAACATAGTTGAAATTATTTGACTTCTTAGACATTTGTACATTGTTTTTCCAATCCATCAAATTCACATAATCATGAGACGATTTACCTTGCCGCTCAGCTTTTTGCCGGTTTGATCAATGGTCTTAATGTGAGAATTAAAGATGTTTTTTGTGGATTACACGTATTGCAATCATCTATTCCAAAGCAACAGCAAGGCTCCCTCCCATTTTCCACTGGTTCATTCAAAGGGCACCCGTGCCGAGTGTCTTCATGCAAGAATTTTCCTCATTTCAACCAATTCTGACAATTCAGGGCTCTGGGCGCTCTCCGTTTCTCTCTCTATATATCTTACATCCCCTCCCCCACATCCCTGACCAGTCTTTCATCCTTCCCTGAACAGTGTGAAAGGTATTCTATCCATTACCTGCACTTTAATTTGAGGCTGTGCTAAAAGTGAAATGACAGATGTTGAGGGTAGAGGTTTATTTTGGGGAAGAGCAGAGGTGGCCAAAATTAGGGGAAATATTTTGCCAGCCTTCTGCCTCAAATGCCGGCTAAACATGAAGAAAGATGCCACAAGGGCAGGGTTTATTTTTAAGCTGATTATTTTTGTGTGACCGAATTAGACTGAGATTAAAAACAAAGAGCCTTTAATAAAGGCAAATGCTTTGGGAAGCCATTATCTTATGGCCCGTCACAATACACGAAATTACCTAGAAGTGAAATTTTTCGCCAAAAAGATTGGGCCACACATTTCCCACCTATTGTAAGGTTACTGCTCAACACGGATAACAGCTGTGTGTTTGAACATAATTATGTACGTCAATTCACAGATGCTTTTACGCAGAATACGAAATACGACTCAAAGGTTGTTTGTTAGTGTAGAAGTTGGGACATGTTGTTGTATGGCCGTGACCGAATAAGTACCCCGGTGGAGAAGAGATGAATATTTTAAGGTATATATTTTTCTTTGGTCTGAACTATAATGTACAGTTAGAAGTGCTGAGGTTATGTGGTGGTTAAACTGAGGCGGGAGCCTTCACTGTGTGATCGGTATACATTATTAAAATCCCCAGGTCAGAGCAAACCCACATCCTGTCAGATGAAGAAGGAAGACAGTGATGCCTGCGACTCCAGTTTGAACTCTCACAGAGGGTACAAACCATTACAGGTTCAATAGTTCTTTCCTTTGTTTCCTCTGTCGTCAATTTACCCGTTTGCAATGGTATGTTACAAGCAGCCTTTAAACTTCGCCGAGTTCGCCTGAACTCTGTGTGAATTAGTGCATTCAGAAAGAAGGAGAAAAGTCACCTCACCATGCATAATTCTCTATGTTTTATTATTAATCACCTTAACAAACACGAAGGGTTGAAACTGAGTACATTACCCTGCTCTTAAGAGTTTATATTTCTTATTCATAAACTCGATCTAAAATTCAAACTTTACTACTGAATGCGTCTAATGCCCAAACACATATAGTTGACACGTAAGGCAGAGATGAAGCCGCTTTCAACTAAAAGTGGAAAACTTTTTATGCGTTTTGGACTTTCATTTACACGACAACTGCGTTGTGGGGGCATGAAAACAAACTTTTGAAAACGGGTTTCAAAGTGCAAGTTTTTGAAAACGATACCATTATTGTCTCTGTGTAAACTACAAAAACGTGAATTTGTGAAAACGGTGACATCATGAGCATGCGTATTACCAAAGACTTTGGGTGTGTCTCATTCAGTTCCCTAGCTCCCAAGCTCGTGAATCACTATATCGTGTACACGAGTTCAGGCACTGGTAAGGACAGTAAAAGACTGGCTCACTACACATTGGGACACTGATGACTCTATTTCCGACGATGTGACAACGTCCTCATTGTTCAACATCATTACTGGTATTTATGAACCACAGCATAGCTGATATCTTTCTGACATTATTTGTAATGTTCTTTAAAAGTACATTATGATAAACACTTTCATTGTAACATATACGTGCAACATTTCAGCCGTAAATAAATTATAAATGTTAGCTAGATTGTGTTCATTACCTGTCTAACGATGTGTTTATGCTGAAATATAATAAAATAATGGTTTCTGTTTTTAAAAACACATATCGCGGGCCGTTATCGGTCATTATGTGTAGTGAGTTGGCTCACGTGATTTGAGTTTCGCGCATCAGAACTTCCGTTAAGGGAGCATAGTGGGCATCGATGCAACCTGGGTGCATTTGCGGTGCATTGTAGGACTTTTTAGGGAGCGAACATTTCAGTGCACTGGAAGGATTCTGCGATTGAGACAGCCCTTAAAATGGCCGACTCCCTGATCAGTGCCCTGACTACTGAACTAGGGAGCTGATTGAGATGCACCCTTTATTTATAGGAGGACGGTGCACTTCGATTACTTACGAATGAGAGAAAGTGCAATGGCCAATATGGCGAATAAGCCCCGCCTTCCAAATGAAAGAGCCAATCATTGTTTAGTAAAGTCATCGTGTCACTGCAGCTGCCATTAGAAGCTCCGGCTGCTATAAAAACAGGCACGTGCGCATTAGCTTTGTCCAGGCTGAAAAATGCATGGTTTTTGTCATGATTCGAGGGACTTTGGTATTATGTGTTCAGTCTATAGGCGCGCAGTTTTTCTTTACAAAGTGACATCGCCATCTACTGGCCTGGCAGCAGAATACAGCGTTTTTATTCGTTTTTGCAGATCTGTGTAAATGGGATCGTTTTGGCAACGTTGTCATCTGTACGCGAAACACGCAAAGGACATTGTCGTGTAAAAGTGCCCTTATTCACCCCTCATGTCGTTCCAAACCTGTATGAGTTTCTTTCTTCTGTGGAACACAAAAGAAGACACTTTAATGAATGTATCAGATTTTTTTGTTAATAATGTGAAGGGTACAAAAGAACTTAAGGGTACAAAAGAACTTAAGGCGCCCCAGGCTATTTTAAATTAGCTTATACAAGCTAGAGTGTTTGTGTGTGGGAGGCTAGTTGGGCCAGGGACAGCCAAGGGCTGTAGCATGTAAGGCTACACTGTGAGAGCCTATGCCTATGCCTATGCCTAGTTTGCTGTTCTCAGCATGGTTATTTATGTTTTGTACTGTTTAATTTGAGTATTTTGTTGATTTATTTTGTTTGTTTTTGAACTTACTTTGGAGCACGTGTGCAGAGACAGCTGTTTGAATAAAAATCACTTGGACTTTAAGCTTTCCAACGCTATACTCATCTCATTCATCTGTCCCCTGGCTTGCCGGCAAAATAAAAGACGTTACAACTCAGGTAAACTGTAAACACCCAGCCATCCAACCCCTGGTAGTGTTAGCCATACCAACCTAAGGTGGCTGTGGTTGTTGCAGCATTACGACACCTCGTGTGTGGGGTAAAAAAGCCACCGTCGCCACCTCATACATTTATACGATTTTTACACAAAATCTCTTTTTTTTTCTGCAATCATACACTATGGGAATAGAGAAAAGTCTCTAAAGTCTGCCTTTAGCCCTGTTGTACCCAAAATCAATGGGTTCAGAGTAGTTTGGACCTCAGCGTTCTTCAAAATATCTTCTTTTGAGTTCTTCACGAGTTTGTGTGCCCATATAATCTTATGGTACATGGTTAACAGTTTTGGCTTGCTGTCCACTATGGAGGGGCTCGGATTATATTCTACTCAGACTCTGATTTGCTCGGTGTACACAGATAAATTATTTTGTCATAACATACATTTGGACACAATAAAATGCATGGTGTTTCAGTCTTCCTTTATACTGGATGTACTTCTTAGTGCACTGCCTGTCAGTATACCTTTAGTGCAAGCAAGATCAGTGTCACATCAGAGCTTTAAACCTATTGAGAATCACTATTTTAAACAGAGCATTTACTTCAGGGCATGAACTTTGCAATCTAAAAAAACACTTTGGCAGTGTGTTGTAAAAGCAGAAGGAATCCCCACGAGAGGAAAGAGGAAGTGAGGGCATGTAGCATATTAAAAGCATGCTCTTAGTGCACTGGCAGCACACGACATTAACTTGGGAAGTTAATGTTCATGATATCATTTTTGTATGCAATGCGGGTCAATGCACATTTTAATGGCAGACAGACTTAGATATCATTGGAAATGACATTTTTCCTCTCTCTGCTGTCATCCATGTTTAATTCACCTCTGCCTTGCCTTGCGCTGTCAAGTCACTCCACTTGTTCAGATTTTTATTTCATAGACAGATGTAAACCATAAACAGTCTTACATATATAATTATCAAATCATTCACAATTATTAATATGAATTAATATAAATATTAATAATTAATAACCCTTTTTTTTCTGTAGAACACACAGAATGTTGTTAATTGTCACACCTTTTACATGGAATGTTATTTGAACATGTTAGTTTAAACATGTTAGTAAAAAGCACTATAAAATACCCATAAAGTAGTCCAGACAACTTCTACACTATTTCCCAAGTCCTTATTCACTCCACTAACAGCTCTCAAATCAATATGACACTTGTGACACCGTTTGGACATTACTAACGTCAAACATCATTCGTGCTTGTGTATTTCCCTGCTTTAAGAATCATGTGGACTACTTTGACATGATGAACGTGGTTTCACCAAGTACAACATGTTCCTGGATCAACATCTTTGTTGATCCTGGAACAGGGTTCCAATCAACCAATCAGATTTGAGGGACAAGTTTACAGTTTATGTCAAGTTTAGGCTTACATTAGTGTTATTCACCTATCATTTCCCTCTGATTTTAGAGATACATTTTGGGTAGGGATAGGGGTTAGGACTGAATTTTGCCTTAAATTTTTAAGTAATCAGCTTGAATGTTTAAGTCATTTCGATTTAAATTGCATTAAACTGACTTTAAAAATGAGTTGAATCTTGTATAACATAAATAAAGTTGAAAATTGCCTAACTTATTTTGATTGAGTTAAAGCAATGTAAAAACATATGTTGTCATAACTTATTTATCATATATTTTTTACTGTCTACTATTTTTTAAAATAAGTCTATAATATATAAGTCCATTATATAAGGTTTGGGAAAAAATTCCAGTACAGTTTTTAATGTGACTTTAGTGTGACTTTAATGTGACGTGTGTGTGTGTGTGTGTGTGTGTGTTTTATACCCAAAATTTGGGGGTCAGAACGATTTTTAAATGTGAGCAAGAGACTTGGCCAGGCTGCATTTATTTTATGAAAAATTCAGTGAAACTGTCATATTTTGAAATATTATTACAATTTAGAATAACTGTTCTAATATCATTCCAATATTCTGATTTGCTGCTCAAGAACAATTCTTATTATCAATGTTAAAACCTGAACACATTTTTTTTTCAGGATTTTTTGATGAATAGAAAGTACAGCATTTATTTGAAACAGAAATATTTTGTAATATTATAAATGTCTTTATTGTTACTTTTGATCAATTTAATGCATCTATGCTGAATAAAAGTATTAATTTCTTTCATTTTAATTAAATGTACTATAGTGTATGATTCTAGTGTTTTTTGTATCCAGTGATCAATTTAAACTTTCATTTTATGAAACTATCCCTTTAAGTGACAAATGTGCATCAGTAGGACACTTTCTTTGGTACACATAGGCTCCTCTATTCTGCTACATAGTGCTTTTTATAAAAGCTAGCATTATATTTTTGCATTGTAAGGGGTTGTCAAAAGGGGCTAAAATACAAGTTACGAAAAAGTAGAATAGCAGACAAAGAACAAAGCGACGGTAAGACGGTAAGAAACATGCCCTACTCTACAACTCCAAATCCTCTGAATCAGATGGAATGTCAACTCACATAAACATAATAAAATCAGCACACAACAAACAAAATATTGCTACGCTCATGTGATATGGTAATGTGCGTGCCTGAAAAATCTACAAATCAAAGCGGGCATTTGTAATTCTTATAACACGACAGAAGCGCTCGCCCTTGTCTCAGAGTAGGACGCAGCTGAGGATGCCCTGCTTCCAATGTCCTCAGCCTTGTGAACAGTCAGGGCGAGGTTATATAGCGCCGCTAAACCCTCAGAGCCTGAGTGGCGGGTCAACGTCAATCAGTCTAATATCAGCTGACACACTGGTGAGGGTGGTGACAGGGCAAGGTTGTGTGTCACCCAACGCTCCGAGCTACCACAGAGTTCAGTATAGCCTGTGAACCTACCTCTAGGGTAAAGAGACCGTCCAACTGGGGCTCCATGGGTGCCGTGGGGCCAAATACGACTTTGCCATAGCTTGTGGCGTCCTCTGGACGGCTGGAGTCAGTGGATAACTTCCCCATGACCCTAAGGACGCCCATCCCGCCGACAGCTCTGCTCCACATGATCAACGGGGACCAAATGCAAAGAGTTTAATTTGACAAAGAGAGCATGATCTTCAGAACTCTCATTCTAGCCCTTAACCCATTGAATGGTTTCTATGTCAACACCATTAACCTTGGGCCTTGTAGTACACTTGTCAATCAAATTCGCTTATGATGATGGCACACGCACCTTTCTCGAGGGAACGGGTGGCTGTTTGTGGGATTATGGGTTCTGACATTAAAGACTTGTGGTTTGAAGTCGGGAACAGACGGATAGATAGACGAACGGACGGACGTACAGCAGAACCTTCATCTGGGCTGAAAGTGTTTAGTCTGTCGTAAGGCCTTTAATCTTCCTTTGGATATCATGTGATGGATCGTGCGGAGAGGCCTCCTCAAGAGTTACGAATCACATTCACCTGGGTAGCTGACATTTAATCAATAAACTCCTGACCTGTTGCCATAACCTAGAGCCACAAGGATTAATTTTGTTTCCCCACACTGCCTCCGCTGACCCCCTGCAGACATAACGACTGGCCTCACGCTGATCGCCAAATCACCTGTGCCAGAAACATGGACACGGACATGCAGCGAGCATAAACAAACAATAACAGTTTCCCTCTTAAATAGGCCTACACATGATTTTTAAAGCATTTCTTTAATCGGCTGAAGTCTATCTTTGAAGTTGTGGAGGTTTATGGAGATTTAGATTTAGTCATAAATAAGGACGATAGCCTACATATAGGGCCTAGTATTTGGATCAAATTTATACAGGCATCGATGTCTGCAATATGTATAGCATAAAGTAATGGATTTGTTTTGTGTGTGTATTTTTTTTTTATCTTTAAACTCTCTGTTTATAGTATGTTGGAAAAATATATTTGAAATACAAAGGACTATGCTGCCATCTATAGGTGGAAACAGATGAAAATTCAAGAATACAGGCACTTGAATACAATGAAATTGTTGTGGTCTGTCAGGTTTTTCACCTCAATGTTTTTCTATTTGCTCTGGAGTCAAAAAAAGGTGGTTTATAGACAATTACAAATATTTACGTATATTATATTATTAAGTGTTTATTGAATTGCCTTGAATCAGTGACAAATTAAACCAATTTAAAAATCAATAGGAATGCAATTGCTAAGCATCTTGACGTGAAACATATGGTAAGCAATGGTAACTATTAATGCATAATATATAATATTTACATGTAACATATGTACTTATTCCAACATAAATTATTTAAAAATATATTACATTACAATACAATATATTTAGTATACAATATATATTACTAAAATTGCAAAATGTAAATGATAATGATAGTATATGTGTGTACTGTGTATAATTATTATGTATATATAAATACACACACATGCATGTATATATTTAAGATTTTTTTTTATATTTATATATAATATAAATTATATAAACATATATACAGTATATACATGCAAATATTTTTTAAATATATACATGAATGAGTGTGTATTTATATATACATAATAATTATACACAGTACATGCACATATATTATGTAAACACAAACTTTTATTTTGGATATGATTAATCACAAGTAATCGATTTGACAGCAGTAATATATATATATATATATATATATATATATATATATATAAATTATATAAACATATACAGTATATACATGCAGATATTTCTTAAATATATACATGAATGAGTGTATTTATATATACATAATAATCATACACAGTACACACACATATATTATGTAAACACACTTTTATTTTGGATGCGATTGCGATTAATCGATTTGACAGCCCTAATATATATATATATATATATATATATATATATATATATATATATATAAAATAAATTATATAAACATATATACAGTATATACATTACAAATATTTCTTAAATGCATACATGAATCAGTGTATTTATATAAACACAATAATTATACACAGTACACACACATATATTATGTAAACACTTGGATGCGATTAATCGCAATTAATCGATTTGACAGCATATATATATATATATATATATATATATATATATATATATATATATATATATATATATATATATATCATTGTCATTTACACTTTGCAATTATAGTAATATATATTGTATACTAAATATATTGTATTGTAATGTAAGCATTGTCATTTAAGTATATATATATGTATATACATGTGTGTGCCTATGTAGGTAGTTAAGCAGATACATATATAATAGACAGATATAGTACTGTATGTATCATGATTGCGATTCTGTTGGTCTTCTACCATACTATCCGCAAATTATTCATTGTTACATTGCATCTGACCTTCCTCTCTCTCTCTCTGCGTCTCTCTCCATCTTTTTGTTCTCTCTCTGTCAGTTTGACATGCTGCTCAGTGGCCCAGAAACACAGCATGTTATGCCACTCTGTTGCACCGTGTTCAGAGTTGCACCCTGCATCTGAATGTGATGTAAATGATATGATGTGCTGCTCTGTGCTAATTTTTGTTTTGTCACATTTGCTCCTGCTCCCCCTTCAGGGAGGTTTTTGCAATGGACTAAGATGTTGTCAAGACGATAAAAAAAGTGTCCAGCTGCTATGTGTTGCCTTAAATCAGTGACGAATTAAATCAAATTGGAATACAATTGCTAAGCATCTACTTGACATAAAACTAACTTATGGTAAGCAAATGTTTTTTTTCGGGTCAGAAGAAAGTGTTGGAATTCTCACAGCACATTTATGTAAAAATAGGTCAGCTGTAGTTAAGTGCTGCACTTAAGGTTTATTTGCAGTACCATACGGGGTCAGCTAAAGGTCAGTTGATTGCTCATTTTGGAAGGGTATTTAGTTGTAAGTGGATGGTAAAATGTAAAATATGTATGAAATACTATATATAAAAATAATTTATTTTTAAAAACTTAAGTGGCCCACACAAGCTATATATAAATCATGGGGTCAGTTAAATGTCAACAGTTCATAGGAGTGAAAAACAGTAAAATATGCAAAGCTTCAATTAGCTCAGGCTCCACTGCAGTCGTGCCTACATTAGCACGCTACACTTCAAAACACATGCTAAACACAAATGCTAACTTATGAAAATGGCGAAGAAAATTTGGGGACAGTTTGCTTTCGCCAAGAAACGAAGGTCAATAAACTCCGTGGAGATGAACAATACAGATATGATGGATGTTTCAGGGCGTGAAATTGGAGACTAGCGCTGACCCAGATAACAGCTTGTATGCTCATCAGATCATGTCGTCTGTGTAATCTGCCACTGAGAATGCACATATGCCCAGTTCTTGGAAGGATTGCACTAGGAAGGTTGAACTGTGGTGCATGTATGGCATATTCGCTTGTGAGCAGTTATATAATTACCAAAATTTCATTAAATGGATTGCAAGTATGACTTAAGTCATAGTGAGCCTTAAGACTTACTTTTATTTTCTATTTTTATTTTTATGACTTACTATCTTGCTGAAATACATTTCGCTTTGATTACCTCTGATTATCAGAATTTTTGCTGTGATCTTATCACTATAATTTAGTCTGGTAAGGCACATTGTGCATAGAATCATGACAGGCATTTGCTCCTAGTAATGTGTAATGTTAATCAACACTGAATTTCACAAATTAATTCAGATTTGACAGTTTACACTCGGGTTGTGTGACCATGTAGAATATCAAATCCTGGACCATAAGTCGTCTAAATTGGATTTGAAAAGATCTGGCTTTTTCACACAGCTTAAGATCAGTGTCACATGTAGGGAATAAAGGTTTTTTTGTGTGTGTGTGTGCGTGCGTGTGTGTGAAAATAAGTCTCTTATGCTCATCAGCATCATTACTCCAGTCTTCAGTGTCACATGATCCTTTAGAAATCATTCTAATATGCTGAGTTGGTGCTCAAGAAACATTTCTTATTATTATCAATAATGGACACAGTTGTGCTGCTTAAAAGGACCTATTATGTCCCTTTTTTTACAAGATGTAATATAAGTCTCAGTTGTCCCCAGAATGTGTCTGTAAAGTTTCAGCTCAAAATACTCTACAGATCATTTATTAAACCATGTCGTAAATGCCCATTTTTGAGTGGAAGGAAAAACATGCTGTTTTCGTGCATCTATCACAGTCACGTTCATGTGACATTGCCGTTCTTCATTATCATGAAAGTTTATTATCTGCATGCGTTTAAAGACATATCAGTCTAAACTTCTGATATATGGTTTTCTGAGCGCACACACCCGAAGCACGCGCACAGAAAGCTAGATGTCAGACATTAGTTTTAAACGTTCTCTTTCACATCTTATTGCACTGTCAAATACACACAAGGTTAGGTCAAAAACATACAAAGTTCACATAAACACAGTCGGTTATGTCTGTGAACATAAAAAACCGCAAGTAAAGAAATTGCGTATATTATTATATTAAAAAATGTGTATATTAGATCTGTGTATTAAAGTGAAAGCAGCGTAATATACAGTACCTGCTGCTATATGTGCTGTTAATATGAATCAAACAAAAAAAGAAAAACAGAAAATCACTCAATGCTCTTGATTGAATTAACTTTAGCTTTAATAAGAATACATTTCTTACATGAATGCTGCTGTTAAATGCTCTGGCAAGGAGATAAACATGGCGGACTGTGTACAGCTCTTTCAGGGCGGGGTCTGTGCTAATAGGGCGGAGTCTGTCAGCAGTCGTGGGCGGGCCTAAGCATATGTGACATCACTTTGCATAGAAAAACTGCAAATGGCTTATTCTGAGACACTACTTATGATTTATGGGAATTAAAAAAAAAGGAGTGTGTGGATTTTTACCATTATAGGGTGATTGTGGACATACTACCAAGCACCATGTAATAGTAATTTTGCATAATAGGTCCTCTTTTTTGTGGAAACGTGATAGAGGATTTTTTTTAAATGAATAAACAGTTCAAAGAACAGCCTTTATTTGAATATATGACTTCGCAATGGCAAGCAGAGGGCATATATCTGCTACTAGTCGAGCTTAGAGAGGACTGACAAATGTCTCAGGGCTCCCTACATCAGTGTTCAAATGTGGATCAACTACGGAAGGCTCATGTCCTCCATCATAAACCGCTGAGCCTGAGCGTTGACCTGTGCTTTAGCAGGAGTGACTAGGCGACCTGAAGCACATCAGAAGCACCTCAATACCACCGCATGTTCTAACACAGCCCTGCCATGGTAATTGACTCCTGGACCAGGTCGGACAAGTGCCTCTGATGCTGACAAAGAATATTCTGACAAAGGAGGTGAATGAGGGACATGGACCTTTGGCAAATAGAGGTTTAAAACGCATTACTGTGAACCATCCTTGAGCAAATTGGTTTGAAACTACTGAAGATATTTGGCGCCATCTCGAGGTCAAACTGAGAAATGCTGCCTGATTGAAAAGATACTTAGGCAGTGCCATCATATTTATTCCAGGGTGATCTAGGGGTGTAAAGATACCCCCATGGCACGATTCGATACATATCACGTTAATGAACGCACGATACGATATTATTGCGATACTTCAGTCTCCAAGGCATATGGTAAAAGGTTAACACAAAAATGTATTGTTGATTTAAAATGTATGCATACTTATGTCATACTTGTACATTTTTGTATCACATATTCTTCTTATTTATTAAAAGGAAGGATAGTTAAAAAAAAAAAAAAAATAAATACCTGCCACCATTTTAATCACCTTCATGTCATTCCAAACCTTTATGACTTTCTTTCTTCTGTGGAACATAAAAGAAGATATTTTGAGAAACCATACAGTGAAAGTCAATGGTTTCTTCAAAATATCTTCTTTTGGGTTGCACAGAATGTTAAAAAAAAAAAAAGACGAAAAGAAATATTAATTAATTGATCAAAAGTGACATTAAAGACATTTAAAGTAAAAATAATTCTAACCTATTTCAAATCATTGCTGTACTTTTGAACTTTCTAGCTATTAATCAAAGAGTTACGTGTTTCACAAAAATCATAGCTGTTTTCAACATGAAGTAATATTTTTGAGTAATAAGAAAGAAAGAAAGAGGCCTAGTAGTAACAGTTGTTGAAATATGCATATCCACTCTTCGTAAGTGATAGGCACCAGTGTATCACAACTAGACTACACCTACAGGTCTCACCTTCTGTGAATTACAACATCCTGTCGGTCGTGACGGGTCTTGACACGTAAGAGACTCCGTGTTCTCAACCACACTTAACATTGAGAGAAATATGTAGTCTTGGTAAATCATTAGTCACTCCAGGTAATCCACCATGTCACTTTACTATAATACATTTTAAACGCCTGACACCAGATTTTGATTTCGAAACAAAGGTGTCTATTATCTGCAAAAAAGTATCGCTCACGCAACCATTTATGTGATAGACAGCGTAGAGAACTCCGAGCTGATTGGCTGGAGGACCTGTCAATCAACACTCGATCTCTCACCAGCACTATCAAACTCGGTTGCGGTATGAAGTTCCTAAAATGACACTTTGGGATATTTTTGTCGGCACGATGTTGCTGTTTTTGTCTAAAAAGGTGAGTGATATTCAGATTCACATCAATAATGGGGAAAATTATGGAAAAAGCAGACTTTAACTTCGAAGTTGATACTATAAAATTAACTGCACGTTACGAGTGTCGGCTACTGTAACCTTTATAAGTGTTTACTGTACTCCATTTTATTCTTAACAAATGTGAGGTATGCTTTGTTGATCTTTGCGTTGTGTTCTGTGCGTTTTGAGGGGGGAAACTTTTCAGACAATGTCATTTCATGTAACGGTGTTACGGACTGATCCGCTGGTGTTCCAGTTAAAGATAATAATCAGCTCCCAACTGCTTTTCCTGAAGTAGTACCACTGAGTAGGAGCCTAGATGTGTACTTCTGAACAATGATGCACTATTTTGTGTTGTTTGCATTCTTCAGTATGTTTCTCACTTTAGTTTCTAACTTTGTACTTTTCTAATACTTTGTTAGAAACTTTTTATTTAAATAAAATGAATCTCTGCCTGCTATGATAAACTGATTGCAGATTAGACTGGTGTTTCTCTGGAATGGTTATTCAAATAATATGTTGGTGCTTGGCTCTTCAACTATGGGCACTTTTGGTCCTGTAGAAAATACATTTAATCTTAATTTTAGAAACACAACCTAAATATGTCATTTTAGTTACTATAAATTTCCAACAGTGTACATGGAACACCGGAGATTTTTTTCTGACCGTCATGAACATTCCCACAATGTAATTTCCATCACAGTTTAAATAATTTGTTGAGTTTAATAGTTTTATTTTTATTTTGATGAAAATCACATTTTAATAAGTATTTATAAGGCAAAATGTATTGCATTATATCCTAAATACACTCAATTAAATAATATTTTCACATTTTTTGCATAATTTGAAATGGTGTGCAATAATAGTATTTGTTTACAAGTGATATTCACTTTTTTTTGGATTGAGGTTCTGGGACAATAAAGTATATACAAATATAAGTCATGAAGATATGGAAAATGTTTCCAAAAGTTTTAATGTGACCTTAAATAAAATCAGTTTTAATATAAATCTCTAATAATAAAAATAAAAAACTACTTAGGAGCCTTAAAGGGTCCAGAGTTGAACACTTACAATACCGTTCAGAAGTTTAGGTTAGTAAGATTTTTAATCTTTTTGAAAGAAGTCTTTTAGAAGTCTGCATTTATTTGATCAAAAATATAGTAACAGTATTGTGAAACATTATTACAATTGTTATTATACATTGTCACACGATACTTCAGAAATATTTCTAATATGCTGATTTGGTACTTAAGAAGCATTCTTTTTAATGATTGTCAATGTTGAAAACCTATATCTGTCAGGACCACTATCGTCAAAGATGATTGATTGACTATTAGCACACAATTTGGATTGCCGGTATGGTTCTGTTCTGGGCAATAACCCCCCTTAGGGTAAACAAAACAGAACCAACATAATGTATTGCAGATATCATTAATGTCGATATTAAATGTACAAAATAATTCGGGAATTCAGTCTGATTCAGGGGGAATTAGAATACCAAATCCTGACTGGACGAGAGGTGGAGCTGGGGATGGAGGAGGGTAAATGAGTTCTGGAGAATGCGATAGCTGCTGATAGTACTGAAGGAGATTATATATGTATGCTGTGATAGACGTCATATTCCTATAGGTAGACGTGATCAGCTGACAGTCAGCTGATGCAAGCTTGACTAACGTGACCTGCCAGAACTGATGCTACGCTTGATTTTTGTGGAAACCACAATACATTTTTTCACGACTTTTTTAACATTGCAAATGTCTTAACTGTAACTTTTGATCATTTTAATCCATCCTTGCTTAATAAAATGTTAATTTATTTCAAAAATAAATAAATAATAAATAAAATGGAGCAGTAGTGTAAATGTAAGGCCATATTTATTCTTTCAGGAATCTGTCTAGTTGCAGTGATGAGGCGTGGAGATCCTCTCCCTCAAGCCTTTCAGGCTCCAGTGGATGTACATGCCAGTGCGGATGGCCAAGTGTACATGTTCAGACACAGACAAGAAGAACCAGAAGCATCATCTGAGGATGAGGAATTCAATGTCATGGAGCTCCGGCCACGGAGCCGAGAGTCATCCTCACGGGAGAGAGAAAGAGTGGGAGAAATGCTTTTGCTAGAACGGGACATTTCCCATGAGGACAATCTCAACAAACTGGCCCTTCAGTATGGATGCAAGGTATCTAGTTCGATTGCGTAGGTCCTTCTCATGTTCATTAACATCTACACTCACCTAAAGGATTATTAGGAACACCATACTAATACTGTGTTTGACCCCCTTTCGCCTTCAGAACTGCCTTAATTCTACGTGGCATTGATTCAACAAGGTGCTGAAAGCATTCTTTAGAAATGTTGGCCCATATTGATAGGATAGCATCTTGCAGTTGATGGAGATTTGTGGGATGCACATCCAGGGCACGAAGCTCCCGTTCCACCACGTCCCAAAGATGCTCCATTGGGTTGAGATCTGGTGACTGTGGGGGCCATTTTAGTACAGTGAACTCATTGTCATGTTCAAGAAACCAATTTGAAATTATTCGAGCTTTGGTGCATTATCCTGCTGGAAGTAGCCATCA
The DNA here is from genome assembly GCA_039654625.1 of Rhinogobio ventralis. Classification (NCBI taxonomy): domain Eukaryota; kingdom Metazoa; phylum Chordata; class Actinopteri; order Cypriniformes; family Gobionidae; genus Rhinogobio; species Rhinogobio ventralis. The sequence continues at coordinate 7,387,219 of CM077206.1, read as the reverse complement.
GAGGATGGGTACATGGTGGTCATAAAGGGATGGACATGGTCAGAAACAATGCTCAGGTAGGCCGTGGCATTTAAACGATGCCCAGTTGGCACTAAGGGGCCTAAAGTGTGCCAAGAAAACATCCCCCACACCATTACACCACCACTACCAGCCTGCACAGTGGTAACAAGGCATGATGGATCCATGTTCTCATTCTGTTTACGCCAAATTTTGACTCTACCATCTGAATGTGTCAACAGAAATCGAGACTCATCAGACCAGGCAACATTTTTCCAGTCTTCAACTGTCCAATTTTGGTGAGCTCGTGCAAATTGTAGCCTCTTTTTCCTATTTGTAGTGGAGATGAGTGGTACCCGGTGGGGTCTTCTGCTGTTGTAGCCCATCCGCCTCAAGGTTGTGCGTGTTGTGGCTTCACAAATGCTTTGCTGCATACCTCGGTTGTAACGAGTGGTTATTTCAGTCAAAGTTGCTCTTCTATCAGCTTGAATCAGTCGGCCCATTCTCCTCTGACCTCTAGCATCAACAAGGCATTTTCACCCACAGGACTGCCGCATACTGGATGTTTTTCCCTTTTCACACCATTCTTTGTAAACTCTAGAAATGGTTGTGTGTGAAAATCCCAGTAACTGAGCAGATTGTGAAATACTCAGACCGGCCCGTCTGGCACCAACAACCATGCCACGCTCAAAATTGCTTAAATCACCTTTCTTTCCCACTCTGACATTCAGTTTGGAGTTCAGGAGATTGTCTTGACCAGGACCACACCCCTAAATGTATTGAAGCAACTGCCATGTGATTGGTTGATTAGATAATTGCATTAATGAGAAATTGAACAGGTGTTCCTAATAATCCTTTAGGTGAGTGTATATTGTGCATGTTGTATGATTTAGGCCCTTAATCATTATCATCCTCTATGGTTTTAGGTGGCTGACATTAAAAGAGTGAACAACCTTTTTCAAGAGCAGGACATGTATGCACTGAAGTCCATCAAAATCCCTGTAAAGAAGCATGGCCTGCTAACCGAGGCCAAATCTGAGCTCAGAAACCCCCAGCACAGACCTTCCCATGACGCAGCATCATCAAACAGCGTTGAAGCAAGCGTCTCGGGAAGACCTCAGATGCAGGATTACACCAATTACCTTAAAGAGGTGGACAGTGACATTGAGCGTCTGATCCAAAGCACAGACCCCACAGAAGAGGTATTTTCTGGTGATTCCTGGGTATCCAGACGATGGGGATGGAGAAGCCAGCGCTTGCGCAGCTATGGTGCAGACTGGGGGATCCAGTGGTGGAACGCTGTAGTCGCCATGTTACTCATTGGCATTGTCCTACCAATATTCTATGTAGTATATTTTAAAACTCAAGAGAGTGTTGAATCTGTAGTGGACAATGGAGTTGTCAACATATCTGTACCTACCTCAAACAGTACAGGGGTGAGCGTCAGCTCAGTGAACCCCGGGAATACATTGGAAAACCACCTTGAGAAAAAGCAAGTATAACAATGGAAAATATCGTATGTGTGTGAAGCCTATCATTTTCTTTGGTATTTTAAAGATAAACTTAGTATTACAAGTTGACTACGTCTACAAGTCTTTGTAGACACAAATATTATGGTAGATTCACTTAAATGAATTGATCACCCATAATAAAATGGTAAGTTTTGGGTTCAAAAGACTAATATTACACACTATCCCAATTGATTTGCATGAAAAAAAGAGCAAACAGTGCATCATTCAAAATTTGTGTTCCACAGAAACAAGTTTGGAGCAACATGAGGGTGAGCAAATGATGACAGAAGTTTTAATTTTTTTACATGATCCCTTTAATTTAATTTGCATGAAGGTACATTTAAAGAGACAATTTAAAATGATATTACAAACCGAGTGTTAGTCTGCTTACACTCTACACTGAAACTGTTGTTATTGGTTTCATGGGTGCTTTTATTTAAATGAATTATGAAATGGTTATAACAGTTTTTGTTTGTGGAGAAGTCATTATGAAACATATCTTATCTTTTCTCATAAGATCATACTGTTGTGCTCCTGCCTTTGTAAATCAGTGCTTGATGAAATGAATACAAAAAAATGCTTGACTATTATACACAATTTGGCCTACTTTATAGGCCCTACGTGGGAGACTACATGGTATTTTGTGCTCATTTGTATCTTTTTAAAAAAAATATATATATATGGAAAGGCACTACAGTGCCAGCAGTGCCAAATAATGGATGTGTATTCAATAACTGTTTGTTCAGTCATTAGAAGTGCAATAAAAACGAGCTAAGCTCATGGGCAGATGGACATATTTTGACCTTTGAATTGTAACATTAAAACATTTGAATCGGGAGTACTGATTTGTCTGTATTGCATGGGGATGGCCAGTGGGTGAGTGACAAATAAAACAAATAGAGAAAAGTTTTGTATTGGGTTCTAATGGTCAGATCTTAAGGTAAAGTATGCTCAGATCTGGGTAGTAACTGATTACATGTAATCTGGATTACGTAATCAGATTCCAAAAATTAAGTATTTTGTATTTTTTATATCAGTATAGTACAAGATTATCTACTCAAATCAATGTGATAAACAAGTTCAAAAGTAATCTAAAAGTAATCAGATTATATTACCTGAAATAGGTAACTACAATTTTTGTCATGTAATTTGTAATCAGTAACCGATTACAATTTGTAAGTCAGGGGTTTTCAAACTTTATGATGCCAAGGACCCCCAAATATGATGAACCTTTATGGGGACCCCCTTTCCTAAAATCCATCTATATATTTTTTTGCATGAAAAAACATTTAAACTGTTAGATAAATAGTAAGTGTGATATTATAAATACAACATATTGTTTCCAAACTTAAATTGGCTATACTTAATGTTGGATGTATAAACCTGAAGAAGAACATTTTCAATGAAAAATTACTTGTATAAGCAACTTTCACAATAAATGTATGTAAGCAGCTTACATACTGCGTCAAGAAAACTGCCTTACAACCCCAGTGAGCAAGATAAAGGACTCACTAGAAAGATACAAAGCAAACATATAAAATTCTGGAAAGTATGTATATGGCAAACAAGGAGAGAAACAGTTAGAAATGAAACTAACGGTAGGCTTTATCCATTTTTGCTTTGTCTTTTAATTCTCTGAAATTTTCCCTTAGAACCTTCTGGAGGACCCCTGGGTGTCCCCGGACCCCAGTTTGAAAACCCCTTTTGTAAGTAATCTACCCAGCTATAGCCTATATGGTTAAATAGGGAAAAATGTGTTTTCAAATGGCATCTGTAATTCATTTGTGGAGCTCCTCTATCATTTACCAATAAGAAAACAATTTAAAATGTTCCTTGTGACCCTCCGAGTAATGTTTTGTCTAACGTTGCTTAGGGTCAGGGTTGTAAACAGAGGAAAAAAGGGCATATATTTTGCAACCGTGTCACAAAAAGCAGCCTAATGTTTTATGTAAAGTATCTTTAGGATGTTGCGTGTTTGAGGTTTTAGTAAGCTGTACAATCCCAATATACCCAGTGTTTAAACTTCTTGTTACTGTGGACACCATTTGGAGGCAAAAGCACACTATTGGTGGTGAATTAAGGAAAAACAATTATGCAAGGCTGTGATTTACCATTATTTACAGATTTATACCTTCAAGCCTACATTTGCATGGTATTCTCAGGATAATGTTGTAATTATACACGTAGTAGTTTGTACAAAGCATCAATAAGGAAAAGTGTTGCAGAGACTGTGATTGTTGAACAGATTCTCCCAGAGCGCTAGAGCACTAAAAATGTGGATTAGACAGAAGAGGCCATTCTATTTGAATGTACGTCAATGGAGATGTCTCTGCGTAGAATAACATTCTTTTGTGTGACTGGGTGCTGATCTTCAACATGTTCTGCATTACATTCATTCTGGAGCAGGGGTGGATCTAGAAAATTATTTATGGGGTGGAATGAGAACTGTGAGGGGTGGCAACAACAAAGCAAACAAGCATTCAATCATCTATACTATAATTAAATACAAAGTATAGCTACAAGCGGCAGTCATCAGAGTCTAAGCACCAATGGCCCGTGTGGATAATTAGCAATCCAACTGAAATTAATCTTATGATGTGGTTTTTACAGAAAAGTCCAACTTGAATCCTCACTGAAAGTTGGGGTTTGGGGTTTGTTGGTTACAGCAACACAGGTATCAAAAACTTTCAAAAAAAATCTCTAAGAAATGTTTACTGTCTTAAGCATGTGATCATGATATATGCTCATCAACATTTAAGTTTAGATTAATCACATGTCATAGGATGTCAGGTCCATTTCAGATTAATGTAAAGATATAATTAATTTGCATCTTAAAACTTAATCTGAAGCATTTACCTTAAGGCTCTTTTCATTTAATTTAATTTAATTATTTTATTTCTATAATATGTGTAGCTTGCAGTTTAAGTGTTTGTTTATTCATGCCACAAAATTTCTTTATAGAAATAATGTGTTATCTTGAAAAAGACAAAAAAATAATAATAATAATAATAATTTTAAATAACCAGAAATAATCATGCCTTGCAACTTGAAATATTTGTGGTCTATAAAAGTTATAATAAACATTTAATGATCTATAAGAATTTCACAGATTTCTATGTAAAATTTTTTTTATAAAACTGTACTGTCTGTACACCATAGTTATACAAATGAACTGAATAAATGCATTTATTTCCATTCAAAGGGATGGTAACTGATAGAAAAACAATAGGCTTAAAAGATTCTTTATCCTTTGGCTTCTTCTAGTGGACAACATTAATATCACAAACTTCATCTTTCAGTTGAAATGACTGATTGTTTAGAATTTGCAGTTAGCACTATAAATGAATTCGCCTTTAGTGCATGGACTCTGAATAACAAAATATCAATATCCAGGGCACCAAGACGCTGTCTATTAAACACATCAACACATTTTGAGCTCGTTAGAGTAGGTCTATCATTACTACATAGGCTATAGAAGAGTTTATTAATATTATGTCTTTAGATCATACATAAATCACAAGTTTTAACAGCCAAAATATCAAGGAACTTCTTAAAGCTGCAGTCTGTAACTTTTTTGGGTTAAAAATGATCCAAAATCAATTTTTGAGCAAGTACATAACCAGCCAGTGTTCCAAACTCTCTCCTTAATTTAGCCTGATTCACAAGGGTAAGCTTGTAATAATGTGTTATAATTTGAGTGGTACTGTTAGCTTTCCGCGGGAAACTCGAGCATGCCGCCGTTCGTCTTTGCATCATTACGTCATGTCTATATGAAGGAGTCCAGCTCACATGTGAGGATGCTGCAGGTGGCGGATCATTTATAGCCTTTTCTCACAGCAGCTGGAATAATTAAATGTATCATTTAGATGGTGGATTGTAATCCAGAAATGTCCAAATGACAATCATCAGTGACAACTGGAGATTCAACCGTAGTCAAAAGCAAAAGATTAGACTGTAGATGATAGATGATAATTCCGCAAATAACTGCAATTGCAGTTTCAAACAGAGATGGCGACAAAGAGGTAAAACTTACGGACTGCAGCTTTAACAGAGGTGGGAATGTATGTGGGCATTATGGAAGGCCAACATAGACTGTAAAAAAAATATGGACGTAGTGTCCGTGACGTCACCCATAAGATTCTGAAGAGCAGTTTTGAAGCGGAAAGTAGGGACAAGCTGGCCGTTGCCATCTTAGCAGCGCGTCACCGCCCGTCACTCCCGGATAACAGAATGACTAACAGACAGCAGATAAATGGCTATCCACCTGTCACTCAAAATGGCCACGTCCTTAATTAGGCAGAACTTTAAGGCTTTATATAATGTAAACGAATGAGCTCTAAAAAAAATTGTCATGAAGGGCAAAATTAGATATATAGACCAAAACCACAATTTGTACCAGGCTGTAAACATGTTTTTTTCTGCTGTAAAGTTGGGCATTTTAACATGGGGCTCAATGAGATTCTGTTCCCTTCTGGAGCCTGTCTCTAGCGGCCAGTCACTTCCGTATTGGCTTCAATAGAAAATGGGGGAGGTTGACTTGAAGGCCACCCAGAACACCTAGCAACCATATAGCAGTCACCTACCCAAAAAAAACAAACTATCTGTTTGTCTATCTATCCTCAACGTAAAACTATTTTACATTTTAAAAACAGACCTTGTCAATCCAGCATAAAGTTTGTCTTTCAAAAATGTCAATCTTGTTAAAAATTAGATTCTACCTAACTCTGTTATTAGTTTCTGTAATCGGGATCTTCTTATTGGTTTCCTTTTATTTTGTCAGCTGTCAAAATGATGAAAGTGGAGCCACAAATAGTTGCGGTACAGACGCAGGTCAAAATAAACGACGAGAAGCATCGTGGAAAATAATACCAGCTATATAATGAAAAAAAGTTTGTTTGTTTGTGAAATTGGCTATATATTGTGCTGACAGTGTTTTCGACTCACCAAAAAGAACCGGTTTATAAGTAATTTCTTTTAATGAAGTTGACTAGTACCAAAGACGCTTAGCCTATATAGCGCGCGAGCATCCGTGCAGCAGACGTGTGTTTGTCATTTTTTTCGCGGTAGGCTAACGTTACATATTCTTTATGTAATCACATTAAAGCGCAGCTGTAAAAATATTTTATACTGGGATAAATCTTGGTGTCGATGCTTTTTCTGGAGTGAGTTATATTAGGAGTCTGCTTCCAAAGAAATACCTAGCTGTTTTATGTGAGGAGTCGCGGACAGTTTTTGCGTCAGGTAGGATTCATTTACGGCACTACGCAATTATTTCATCCGTAAACTATCAGCACTGAACGCGATCAGTAAGTGGATGTTCATACATTTGTGTGGTCTTATTAAATTCATCTGTCATTTTTTACTTGTTTTAGAGGAACTGGCTTGCAAACAAACAGTGTCGTGTTTGGGCCTTGTCTAGCAGGGAATAGGCCACCAACAAATTGTCTCTGCCCACAGCAGCCATTTTTCCATACAACATGTGTTTCTAATCTTTTGCACGCCTATTCCAAGTCTTCTTTCATCGTCCTGTTAATTCTCTTTCCACATAAGTGTGTACCAGAGTTATTATTATTGAGATATAGTTTTTTTAAATCAATATTTTGTTTTTATTTATAGGCTATATTTACTATTTCAATTTAATTTAAAAGTTTTAGTAATTTTGTTGTGTTTTTGTAATCTTTGAGTTTTTTTATCATGTCTATTATTAACTTATCAACTAGCTAAAATAAAGTTTTTTCCCTAATAGGTTAGAGTAATAGGTTACTCATAACCAGAGTAATAGGTTATGGCAGGATAAAAAAAACAGTTTTTGTTCATATCAATAGAAAACTTCAGGAAGGTAATATGAATAAAAATGAAATGTAAAACAAAAAATCGAATTAATATTTTTATTTGTTCAAATATGCTACTTTAATGAAATATCCATAGTGTAACAGTCAACATGGGTTTGATTTTACTGCATTAAAAATCAAAAGAACAGGAAGACGGGAAAAAAATGTATTGTTAGCATTTGTTCAACAGCTGCTTAGACTCAGTCCCATGTGATCTCACAACCTGAAAGCTTCATCTCACAGGCACAGCTCACAGAAACAGGCACTGCTGTGATCCTGCTCCAGGCCCCACAGCTTTGGCCCTGTGCCGTCTCTCCGTCTGTGTCTGGGCTGCTGCTGCACAGACTGGGGCCGAGAGAGGACCACCCCTTTCTTTGTCTGCAAACCCAAACCGCAGTTATTACGCAAACCTTAAATCTCCCAGAGCAAGTTCTGATGTGATCTATTTGATTTCTGCATGATCCAAGATCTATCTCAAATTTTTAATGTTGGTTAGACTTACAGTATCATACAGACAGACTTGTGAGCAATAATTGAAAAGGCTGAGAACCTCCCTTTGTGTGTATTCTGAGTGTTTTACAGTCCTGAAAGAATCTGTAAATCTATTAAAAACATGTGTGCACTCTTAAAAAAATAAAGATTCTTTATTGGCATTGATGGTTCCATGAAGAACCTTTAACATACATGGAATTTTTCCATTTGGGCATAATCTTCTTTATATAGTAAAAATGATCTTTAGACTATTAAAATGCTCTAGAAAATGGTTCTTTTTTGAAGAAACTATGTTCGCTGAATAGTTTCTTTGGGAAACGGATAATGGTTCTTTTTTAAAAGTCTAGAATATTTGATTGGCATAGATAAATGCACATCGGGCCTATGTGAGGAATCTTGTTTTGAAGCGTCCGAAATAGGATCAAGTAGTCATTTTTGTGTGTTGTGTTGTGCTTTGTTTTCTTATGGTCAATCTTGTGTACTTGTGGGACAAATCAGTCAATCTGAAGCATGCACTGAGTAAAAAACAGTGAAGAGATTCAAGCTCTGTGGCTTTAAAGACTTTGCTCACTTGTGCGGTTGGCAGAATGCCGTGTGGCCACAAAACAGCCCTAATCCTTTTTCCAAGGAGCTTTCAACACTCATCTTCCTGGCGGTTTTGCCTCAAACTCATTTGTCTGCATATAAATGAGCTGGTTTGATGGCATTGTGTGCGATGTCCACCAGAGGGCAGCCTTATCCTATGTTGCAGATATAAAGCATTCCATGTACAGTAGTTGATTGTTATTTACAGTACAGTACGTCTTAGGTATTGCTTTCATTTGTCCCTTGAAACTTTCTTGTGCATAGCAATTTCAGACTTGGTTTATGGGAATGCATACATATGGTTATATAAACATAAACATGTGTATTACGTATACCCAATGCTCATGGTGCATATGTTGTAGCTTTAATCCAGGTGCTGATTCATTGTAAATTACTATGCATGTATATATGTGTGTGTTTGATAAGTATGGTTACTACAGGCGCTGGAGAGAATAGGGGTTTTCCTCTCCCAGGGGGATTGAGCAGACACAGAGTAATTTGTAGTGATATTTCCAGCAAGGTTCGTTTTGCAGGTGGCTGAGAGCACAGGGCGTGGTGAGGAATGAGAGAAGCAATTTGCTGTCTGAAGGCTGTGAATATGAGCATTGTTGCACAGCAGCAGGTTGGGTCGTGAGGCGGAGGGCTTCGAGATCAGGGCAATTTTGTAGCAGGAAAGGTGGCAGAGTAAGAGAGATCAAAACAAGAGGGTGATCCTTTGAGGTAGCTTTGCAGACGTATTCATATTATATGTGATTTTTATATTATATAATATATATTGATTATATATTGAAATTATATTATGTTTAAAATTCTGTGAGCTTTTTTGTTGTTTATATGACATTCTTATGAGTTAAAAATGCTCGAAAAATTTACTGTGTACTTAACTTTTCAATGTTTATTTACATTTTTATACATTTTATATTCATTTTAATTGAATACTTCACCTAAAAATAAAAATTGTCATCGTTTACTCATCCTCACAGTGATTAATAAAACATTTTCAGTTAATAGCAATTTGACATTATCTGGCAAGGGATAATGTACAGTCAGCAGATTATGCAAAAGAAACCTCTTCAGGGTGATAAAAGACCCCACTACAAATTTATTCCGCTTATTATTACAGAAGTAAATAATTAAACACAAAATATTTATTTGACATATTTTATTACCTCAAGATCTCGGAGTACCCGCTTGAGTGGTCTGTTATCAGTTATAGCGGATGATGTGCAATACCGCTAGATGGCGCTATTTAAGAATCCGAATTAAAGGGATAGTTCACCCAAAAATGAAAATTACACCATGATTTACTCACCCTCAAGCCATCCTAGATGTATATGACGTTCTTTTTTCAGACGAATGCAATCGGAGTTATATTAAAAAAATGTCCTGGCTAATCCAAGATTTATAATGGCAGCCCAAAATTTGAAGCCCAAAAAAGTGCATCCATCCATTACAAAAGTAATCCATACGGCTCTGTGGGGTTAATAAAGGCCTTCTGAAGTGAATCGATGTGTTTGTGTAAAAAAAATTATTCATATTTAAAACTTTATAAAGTAAAATATCTAGCTTCCACCAGACCGCCTTTCGTATTCAACTTATGAAGAAAGTGTAACGCCTCTCGCAGTTCAAAATGCTTACTGTGCATTCACACCGCCGGCGGCGGGCGCGTCAAAGTGGCCGGAAGTCATTAATTTTCAATGGGAGCCGGCGGCGAGCTCCGGTGAGAACGGCGCGGCGCGTCTTGGACGATTTGGCTGTCGAGGAGAGTTGAAATTAGGTAAACTTTATGGTAATGAGCTATGACGCGGTTCAGCGGCAACCAATCGGAATGTAGAAGTGCTCCGCTTGAGAGAAATCCAGAGAATGCAGTCCTGTAAACTTTGGTTCTGACCACATTAGTCCCAAGCAAAATGGAGAAGTTGATCATTGCTGTGGCGGGTTTCCCTATCATTTACGACGTGATCATTCATAGTGATGTGTAATTTTATAAGAAGTCACGCAACACTATTTGAGAATGCAATTCCTTCTTACTTTCACATTTAAAAGATTTCATAAATGTAACGTATACCCTACTTATGGTCAGTCTGCCAATCAACATGCTTGTTTGCTTTGCGGCGCCTTTAAATAACGTTTAAAAAAAGACCAAGCATTCGATCTACGTCAGAGCGTCAGCGCGTCCACAAATCTTTCTACAGCGTTGCTGGCAGAGCGGCCAGAGCGAATTTTGATGCTCTCGCCGGCGGTGGTCTGAATGCACAGTTATGCTACGTCCGACGTCATGCGTCGTGTCAGTTAAGCTTTTTTCGTTGAATATGAAAGGTGGTCTGGTGGAAGATAGATATTTTACTTTATAAAGTTTTAAAAATGGATATTTTTCTTACACAAACGCATTGCTTCGCTTCAGAAGGCCTTTATTTACCCCCCGGAGCTGTATGGAGTACGTTTATGAGGGATGGATGCACTTTTTAGGCTGCCATTCACTGCCATTATAAAGCTTGGATTAGCCAGGACATTTTTAATATAACTCTGATTGTATTCGTCTGAAAGAAGAATGTCATATACAGGGAGTGCAGAATTATTAGGCAAGTTGTATTTTTGAGGATTAATTTTATTATTGAACAACAACCATGTTCTCAATGAACACAAACTCATTAATATCAAAGCTGAATATTTTTGTATCAATATTTTAAGTAGTTTTTAGTTTTAGCTATTTTAGGGGGATATCTGTGTGTGCAGGTGACTATTACTGTGCATAATTATTAGGCAACTTAACAAAAAACAAATTTATACCCATTTCAATTATTTATTTTTACCAGTGAAACCAATATAACATCTCAACATTCACAAATATACATTTCTGACATTCAAAAACCAAACAAAAACAAATCAGTGACCAATATAGCCACCTTTCTTTGCAAGGACACTCAAAAGCCTGCCATCCATGGATTCTCTCAGTGTTTTGATCTGTTCACCATCAACATTGCGTGCAGCAGCAACCACAGCCTCCCAGACACTGTTCAGAGAGGTGTACTGTTTTCCCTCCTTGTAAATCGCACATTTGATGATGGACCACAGGTTCTCAATGGGGTTCAGATCAGGTGAACAAGGAGGCCATATCATTAGATTTTCTTCTTTTATACCCTTTCTTGCCAGCCACGCTGTGGAGTACTTGGACGCGTGTGATGGAGCATTGTCCTGCATGAAAATCATGTTTTTCTTGAAGGATGCAGACTTCTTCCTGTACCACTGCCTGAAGAAGGTGTCTTCCAGAAACTGGCAGTAGGACTGGGAGTTGAGCTTGACTCCATCCTCAACCCGAAAAGGCCCCACAAGCTCATCTTTGATGATACCAGCCCAAACCAGTACTCCACCTCCACCTTGCTGGCGTCTGAGTCGGACTGGAGCTCTCTGCCCTTTACCAATCCAGCCACGGGCCCATCCATCTGGCCCATCAAGACTCACTCTCATTTCATCAGTCCATAAAACCTTAGAAAAATCAGTCTTGAGATATTTCTTGGCCCAGTCTTGACGTTTCAGCTTGTGTGTCTTGTTCAGTGGTGGTCGACTTTCTGCCTTTCTTACCTTGGCCATGTCTCTGAGTATTGCACACCTTGTGCTTTTGGGCACTCCAGTGATGTTGCAGCTCTGAAATATGGCCAAACTGGTGGCAAGTGGCATCTTGGCAGCTGCACGCTTGACTTTTCTCAGTTCACGGGCAGTTATTTTGCGCCTTGGTTTTTCCACACGCTTCTTGCGACCCTGTTGACTATTTTGAATGAAACGCTTGATTGTTCGATGATCACGCTTCAGAAGCTTGGCTATTTTAAGACTGCTGCATCCCTCTGCAATATATCTCACTATTTTTGACTTTTCTGAGCCTGTCAAGTCCTTCTTTTGACCCATTTTGCCAAAGGAAAGGAAGTTGCCTAATAATTATGCACACCTGATATAGGGTGTTGATGTCATTAGACCACACCCCTTCTCATTACAGAGATGCACATCACCTAATATGCTTAATTGGTAGTAGGCTTTCCAGCCTATACAGCTTGGAGTAAGACAACATGCATAACGAGGATGATGTGGTCAAAATACTCATTTGCCTAATAATTCTGCACTCCCTGTACACCTAGGATGACTTGAGGGTAAGTAAATCATGGGGTAATTTTTGGTGTGAACTATCCCTTTAAGTATTGCAGGGAGTCGTGTAGAAATATAAATGAATGCCTGATTTTGCACAAAGTATGGACAAGTTTGTGGAAGAACTGCCAGTGCCACGTAATCGTAAAGAAGACGAATCTACTTAAAAAGTCACAACTAAAACAATGTCTGAAAAAAAACGCTACAAAATCAAATACAACGCATTATAATCAGTGATGCTGTCTACTCTGGATGTGGCAGGACACGACAAATCCCAGACAGTAAACTGATGACACGTTTGACTTCTGACACAGAAGACAAATGGATTTGCAACGTTGGCTATGTCACATCCAGTAGATAGCCTGAAGCTGGGCCTTCACATAATGTTAGACAACACAGGGCCATTAAGTCAAAAGGTTAAGAAACGCTGCTTTAACTCTAAATCACCTTTTCTCTCTAAGCTTTAAGTTCCTGTAGAAATATGTGCACACACACTCACACACAATAAAGGGCAATTTGTTTGGTGCTTTGTTTTAGTAACTGAAATGCTTATGTAGACATGAGAGTCAGAGTGAAGGTCATATCATCAGACGCTCAAGCATGTAGTTGGCAGTTTTATTCCAAGAGGAATTATGGTAATCTTTGAGGCTTTGGTGCTGATACAAATAGCAGTTCAACTCTTTAAATCCCCTGCCAAAAGTCTCCTACATGGCTTAGGTCATACCAGAGGAAAGAGAACTGTGAGGAAACACACATGGATCAAGGGGAGAAATAGGGTAGTTTGATTTCTTTAGCGAATATGCATGCTTGACAACATTTTCCATCTTTTTCTCTTCTAACTGCCATGGTGCATTGCAATTATGTCTAAAGAAAAGACCTGAATAAGCTTTAAAATGCAATAAGTAAGGTGTGAAGAGAAGAAAACCACAGCAAAGCTTACAGTCGCGTGTGTGTGGTCAGACATGTGTTGCTCTTTCGTGTGATTTTTGCTGTGATGGTGAGCATCTCCTTCTCAGTGTCTCTTGGGAATTTTTTTTATGGAAAATCAGCAGAAGACACAGCTGGCCGAAGAATGTGATGTGCTGTCAGTCAAGTCTGGGCTCCTGTGTGGGTGGGAGTTTTTCTTACTCCCCCCACTGTGGGGGGAACCAATGGCATGGCACCTGTTTTACATTCCTCCAGGAGGCCTTGGGTTCTGGAAAGCTGGGGCTGATTCCAGCAAAAGCTGCTCAGGCATGGCATATGGAATAAAGCAGTCAATCTGTGCAGCACATTTTTTTGTAGTCATGTCTCCTGTGTATTCTTTGTGACAAATGTAGATAATGCTCTTGAACTAATAGCAGTACAAAATGACTGTTCGGTACATACCCTGGTTTTGAAGTCACGGTTCGGTATGTTTAATAATGAATCATTTTCGGTACAAATACATATACCGTTACACCCCTGTTGTCTATTTGCATTGCTCCAGACCAAAGTATCTGAGTGGTGCAGAGTAGATTGTATGATTTTTGCCTGAAGTAGGGCTGCACGATTAATCGAAATCGAACTGCAATCGTGATTTTAGCTTATGTGCGATTATGAAAGCATAAAGGCTGCGAATTTAATTAAATAAATATATGCACAGCATGTCAGTGAAGAGATCAGTAGTAAACACTACTCTGTCTGAAAGCACTGCGAGTTTGAGCCGCTTATTCACATTTCATATCGTCAGTCGAGTGTTTGATATTTCCTTTTTGTGAGCTGATGTGGCTTCTTATCACAGAATAAGGCAGACGATGAATTATTTTATAGTATTCTATACAGTGATGAAGTCTATGTCGATTAGCACTAGAGCTGGGTATTGATACAAAGCTTGCAATTCGATTCAATATAGATTATTTTGGATATATATCAGGTACAATACATGGCAAATTTTCTCAAGAAAAACACATTTCTTATGGAAGTCAGCCTACTAGGCTACATTAGCCTAGTATAATATTGAAGGTAAAAATTAACTGATTTGTATACAAACACTTAAATTACACTCAATTATGTTTTTTTTTTTTTTTTATAATAATAAAGTTATATGAAATATAAACATTTGAATGGTGGCTGGCATAAAAACTTGCCAGATTTATTCAAACATGCATTAAATATGGAAGAACATTAAAAATTATAATGAATATGTAATATGGTGCATATATTTAGCAAAATGTTCCTCTCTAGAGTTAATTTTTCTAGCTGACTAACGAGTTTATGGACACTGGATATGGTTTTCCTGATGTAAATGTGACGTTACATGACATTGTTTACAAGCTGTTTAACTGACGTCTTTCCGCGGTTGAAACACTGATTGAGCGATTCCATGTGACATGATAGAGGGCAGGGTTTTACTTCAGCGCTCGCTCATAGCAGACTAACGGTTGGAGGGGAGTGGTTAAGGATATTCAAACCCAAGCCATCAAACTGACATCATCTGAGAAGGAACGCCATTCCAGACCGGAAGTTACTTTTCAGATTTTGATTAAAGATTACCACGGCAAACAATTTTTTTCTGTGTATTAACTTAAAAGGATTATTTGTTCACCCTAAGACCTGTAATGTGTGCTAACAAAGTAAATAAGATTGATTTTGATTTCATGAGGACTTTAACAATCGATATCGGTTCGTCAAAATGAGAAAAGATTAAAATCGAGAAATCGATATTTTTTACCCAGCCCTAATTAGCACTGCATTATAATATACTTTATTATTATGAAAATACCCTAGAAGGCTTGAAGAACTCAAATACACCAATTATTGTCGCTGTCGTGTGTTAAATTCTTCATGTTTAATCAAAGCGTTTCTATCTTTTTTTTATTCAGCTACATGGCGCTAGCTTCACATTAGGGATTTCCTGAAAACGCCATTATATTACTTCTCTCTGAGGTAAATGTGGCGTTTCTGCTTGAGGGCGCCCTCTGGCTTCCGGTATGAATGAATATTTGTGCCCAGCAGTGCTCACTCCTTCCTATGTTGGGTAAAAAATTGAAAAAATTATACTTCTCTAAATAAATGTACAATCCATATGTTTTTCTCTTTAGTGTACAGGAGTTTTTTCCCTACAGTGGATGCATAAGAGGCTCATATTTCATATTAAAGACAGACTCGTTCTTGATTTTGCATACCTCCTGACAAAAATTAAGAAATTGATATCACAGATTTTTATAATAATATAATATTTTATAATAAATCCTTTGACATTTCTAGTGATTTTTAGTCATTAGATCAGTTTTTTGTAAAATAAGTTTTCTGTAAAATATAAATATAAATATTATTATTTTGTTATACTTAAATACTCTATTTTTTTTATTTTTAATAATGAAAATGATATTTTAATAGTAATATTTCTTATTTTGTTCAATATTATTATATATATTGTTAGCAATAACAATAATAATCATAATAATAATTATAAGTCATAATATATAAGCACAAAATGTTTAGCCCCGTTTCCGTCACAAACATGTAACCTCGTCAACGTGTGGGGCAGGGCTTTTCCTATCATTAAGATGCTGATTTTTAGAAGGCAGCTGTCTGACTCTGAGATGGCGAAGTCAAGCCAAAGGCCAATCATATTAATTACCGTTATGCGTCCGACATTGTAGAGAGTGATACATAAAACGTATTACCATTCTGATACATCTACTTGTAGACAACCCTGAATTGGCTCTTTCTCTTCTTCTGAATAAGTTTCTGGTCCAAACATAAATGGCTGAATTAAAACAATATTTCCACTTGCCATTGTTTAGCATACAGTGACGATAGATTAGGTATAGTCTGAGCTGTTGTGATTGAGTGGAGGCTGGGAATAATTAGCATATTTATGGATCCTTGTACTAAATGAAGCAAGGGTGGAGAGATACATTCAAGCTAGTAGATGTATTTGACTTAAAACAGTGCTGCGCAGATCAATCGATATATGACATCAAAATACCGCATACAGAGCCACCTGCTCTCTAATCGCTCTCACGGTACTTTGTCATACACTGATCATTCTGCCAGAGATGGTCTTTTGTTATTGGGAGATATGAGGGTCCGTGGCTCTACCATTGGAGAAAGCGTAACGGCTAACTTGGATCACGTGTGCCATGATAACCAGTCACATTACAGCCTCAATGAATTGAGACAGTCAAAAGGTGTGTTCGACATTGGCAGCGGCTGGATGTAACCGATCGGCTAGAGTTGCTGCTTGCAGTCGGTGAGGAGCTGAAAACGAAGACAGGAAGTCAGACACTTTCTGCTTCCCGTAGTGACGCTCATGCTGTAGGCTACTTGCATACTTAGTTGAAGTGACATAAATGCAATATTTGTCAAATACACAGACGTTCCAGAGACATTTTTCATTTAATACTTTATGTAGGCTACTTCTTAATACAGCGTCTGTTTATACAAGAGTAAAGTTTAACATAACATTAGCCTATACTATTTAAATACCAATGAAGTGGGGTTCACGTTTTTTTTAATCAGTTTTATTTGAATAAACATGACACAATATAACTACATGAAAAGAGGTTTTACTGTTATAAAAATACAGATTTGTGAGCACGAAACACACGTGATTGTTGTCATGCAGTGAATCCAGACAATTGTGCTTGTGCAGCTGCTCTGGAGAAGCTGCACAGAATAATCCAGCTAGCTGCTCTCGAATCGCTCTCAGGGTACTTTGATGGTATATGTAGTGCTGGGCGGTATACCGTTCATACCGAATACCGGTGTTTATTTTTGTTATGATATGAATTTTGATTATACCGCAATACCGTTATATGTCGCTTAAACAATGTTCGGAACGCGGCGCAGCATGACGCTGTTTGAGAGGGGTCCCTTTTCACTGTTGCACTGTAGTGAGGACACCGCTAAGATTGCATTACAGCCTATGGCTCAATCCGAAATCGCCCCCTACAGAGACTGTAGTGCTCTTAAATCTATTGAAAATATCCTTAGACCTTTTAAATGTTCTTCCACGTTTCTCCCTCGTTTTAGCAGTTTGTTGTTATATAGGGTTAGATTTTTAAAATGCTTAAGGTGCCCTCAACTCAGTTTTTTTCTCTCTGTGGTCATATTTTAATATTTATGTCTGTAATGAGTGTGTTGCAGGTCTGTGTTTTATTGGTTGTTATCTCCCCACAGCATCATTTTGTGGGGCTTTGCAAACCTGTATTAATTCTACTGTGGAATTTTTCTACAATATTCACTCGTCATGACAGTAAAATAGGGCATTCTAGTCAATCTACTGTAGTATTTCCTCTCTCAGTTAGTAGAAAATGTGGTTAACACCCTGTCATGCATAGGGTATGCATACATTTTTGGTCATACTGCCCAGCACTAGGTATACGTCAGAGTCATGTGCTGTTGGCACTGTCTCAAGTCGGACAAAATTTCTAACCGGCATGCCCTGCTTTAAGTCAATCGGTCTGTGCAGCGCTACATGAAGTGGAACAAGCCTAATCACTGTTTGTGGATACTATAGAAATAAATGAGAAGTGCCGTAAAATGAATCACACCTGTCGCGCATTTGTCTGTGACTTCTCTTATAAAACATATTTTTTTTGGTGTAAATTCTAAAAATAGATCAATCCAAAACAAATGTTTTAGAGCAAACATGTTGTTGCTATTTCCTCAGAAAAGCAGTTTATTCAGAGTAGTAAAGCCTCTCCTCCATTGACATCCATTCCAAAAAATGGCCTCTTGTCTCCTTCCCTGCGTACTGCAGCGTTAGCAGGCGTTACACTTTTTTCGGCTACGGTTGCAGGCTTTGGGTCTACTCAACTTGGGTCTGCTCAGCACCACTTCAAGTTGAACACAACGATCTCCTTGTTGTGTTTAATGCTCTGTTAATGACACAAGACACATGTTCACTTCATTAGGTGCCCTTGAAGCCATTCAGCAGAGGTGACAAGCTCACAGAGTTAATCCACAGGTGTAGAGGACATCAAACAGTACCGCCGTAAGAAGTGGATTTAAACCGTGAGAGTCTGTATCTATAACAGACTCAAGATATGTTTTTTTGTCTGCAGGCTTAGATTTAAATGGACTCCGCTTACTTGCAAATCCTCGCCAAGGGCACTGCGTAACTTTGCATTGTTGTAGAAGTAGGTGTTTGATAATTGCTAAAAAGATGACCGTAACTTGTGCATGCTGTCTCATCCAAACAAACTGTAGTTAGCCTGAAGCCTTCCTCATATATTGTGTACAAAAGCCCATTCAAGCAATAAAATCCCTAGTGGCTTTTACATACAGTAAATTTAAAGTATATACTATACTGTTATTATAGTACAATCCCTTAAGTACATGAACAAAGGATAACAAAATATAACCATGGCCAGAGAATTATTAAAAGCTGATTTAGCAGTTTTCTTTGTATAAAACCAAAATGGCAGTTTTTTCTCTAACACTGTACCCACATGACAAATCGCATTAGTGGAACTCAGTACTTTTGCAGACTTCAGCTGTTTCTCTCGTGCTGCCTTGGGTTTTGTGCTGCAACTTTTAATTTGTAATTTATTCAGTTTTGATTGCTATATTTTCTCTCACTGTAACGGGCCCCATTTTGTAATGTGCTCACATCCTCAAGGCAGTATTACTGTACTGTTCTGCAGCTGTGTGCAAGACCGTCAGGATATGACTGAGCCAGCGTTGGAAATATTACAAGCTGCTCGTGGAATGTCTGACACTGGAACCTCTCCATCTGCTTGTGGGGCAGCAGTCGTCCTTCTGCTATACAGGAAAAACCTCTACCGTGACTATTTGATAGCTGTACAACCTCATTTAAGGTCGATTCTCAACAAGTCTGAATTTTCAGATGAAACCACAGAGCTTGTTCACACCCAGTGTAAAATACTGTATGCAAATTCATTTTTTTATTTGCCATGTTCAGATGCCAAATAAAAATTCTTTAACCTATAACCCCTTACTTAAATTGTACTTATAGAGAATATATTACACTTAAAAATAAAGATTCTTCAAAAGCTCTTTGCTGTAATTTTAAGATCGCTGTATTGAGTTCTTGAGTTGACTTTATGGAGATTGGAAAATTATTTATTAATAAAGCACCAGTAGAAGGATTGTTTTCTAAAGAGCTACAGAATAAGTTCATTGTAGAGCTGTAAAGACCTTTTTGAATTAGAATATCGCACTGGACTTGGTTTGAACTTCGCTGACGTTGACTACACTCTAAGAAAAGTCTGTAAAAATAGGGCCCAAAGTACTGTTAATTTACCGTATTGGTTTTGGTGTTTATCCATATTGATTTACAGGTGTTTTACCCATATTTTGAATTATGCATTGCATTGTGTTTTAGGATTAAAGGGTTAGTTCACCCAAAAATGAAAATGAACCAATGAGGTTTATTAATAATAATAATGGTTTATTCTCATGTTACGCAGCACGTTTGAGCTTCCCCAAGAACCAATGAGGTTCATTCTCGTCTTACGCAGCACGTTTGAGCTTCAGCAAGAACCAATGAGGTTCATTCTCGTCTTACGCAGCACGTTTGAGCTTCCGCAAGAACCAATGAGGTTCATTCTCCTGTTACGCAGCACGTTTGAGCTTCAGCAAGAACCATTGAGGTTCATTCTCGTGTTATGCAGCTCGTTTGAGCTTCAGCAAGAACCAATGAGGTTTATTCTCATTTTACGCATCACGTTTGAGCTTCAGCAAGAACCAATGAGGTTCATTCTCGTGTTACGTAGCACGTTTGAGCTTCCGCAAGAACCAATGAGGTTTGTTTTAGCGCGTCAATCAAGTGCGGTTGTGCTTCTGTTTATGTTTGCTGATCAGTGTTTATATGTGAATAAAAGCCTAAATTAAATCTGTTCATCATATAAAGTGATTGAGTCTCTTCAGAATATTTTGGACTAAACCGCTCATTTCATATCGAGTAGTATTACAGTCTCTTTATGAACTTTTAGCGCATAAAAATGGTAGTTGCGTATCTGTCAACGGAGGGAAAGAAGCTCTCGGATTTTATAAAAAATATTTTCATTTGTGTTTCGAGGATGAATGAACCTCTTGCGGTTTTGGACCGAAAACTGTGGGTGAGTAAATGATGACAATTTATTTTATGTTTGGGTGAACTAACCCTCTAAAGGAAATGTCCGTAATAGTAACAAATAATGCCCTGGCAGAAAATTATCAATATTATTTTTTGCTTTTCTATGGATTTTTTTTCTTACAGTGCTAGTATTTCTACAAAAGTTTTCCCTGAACTTGATATTCCTAAAAATATTTAGTGTTACAATGTACACTCACCTAAAGGATTATTAGGAACACCTGTTCAATTTCTCATTAATGCAATTATCTAATCAACCAATCACATGGCAGTTGCTTCAATGCATTTAGGGGTGTGGTCCTGGTCAAGACAATCTCCTGAACTCCAAACTGAATGTCAGAATGGGAAAGAAAGGTGATTTCAGCAATTTTGAGCATGGCATGGTTGTTGGTGCCAGACGGGCCGGTCTGAGTATTTCACAATCTGCTCAGTTACTGGGATTTTCACGCACAACCATTTCTAGAGTTTACAAAGAATGGTGTGAAAAGGGAAAAACATCCAGTATGCGGCAGTCCTGTGGGCGAAAATGCCTTGTTGATGCTAGAGGTCAGAGGAGAATGGGCCGACTGATTCAAGCTGATAGAAGAGCAACTTTGACTGAAATAACCACTCGTTACAACCGAGGTATGCAGCAAAGCATTTGTGAAGCCACAACACGCACAACCTTGAGGCGGATGGGCTACAACAGCAGAAGACCCCACCGGGTACCACTCATCTCCACTACAAATAGGAAAAAGAGGCTACAATTTGCACGAGCTCACCAAAATTGGACAGTTGAAGACTGGAGTCTCGATTTCTGTTGAGACATTCAGATGGTAGAGTCAGAATTTGGCGTAAACAGAATGAGAACATGGATCCATCATGCCTTGTTACCACTGTGCAGGCTGGTGGTGGTGGTGTAATGGTGTGGGGGATGTTTTCTTGGCACACTTTAGGCCCCTTAGTGCCAATTGGGCATCGTTTAAATGCCACGGCCTACCTGAGCATTGTTCCTGACCATGTCCATCCCTTTATGACCACCATGTACCCATCCTCTGATGGCTACTTCCAGCAGGATAATGCACCATGTCACAAAGCTCGAATAATTTCAAATTGGTTTCTTGAACATGACAATAAGTTCACTGTACTAAAATGGCCCCCACAGTCACCAGATCTCAACCCAATAGAGCATCTTTGGGATGTGGTGGAACGGGAGCTTCGTGCCCTGGATGTGCATCCCAGAAATCTCCATCAACTGCAAGATGCTATCCTATCAATATAGGTCAACATTTCTAAAGAATGCTTTCAGCACCTTGTTGAATAAATGCCACGTAGAATTAAGGCAGTTCTGAAGGCGAAAGGGGGTCATACACTATTAGTATGGTGTTCCTAATAATCCTTTAGGTGAGTGTATATCTGATTGTACGTTGTCAGATATATTTGCTTAACTGCATAGCTCACTGGCAATATAATGGTCATTTTTGTGGCATCTGTGCAAAAACCTTGTTGGGTGGACCACATGTTTTTTGTTTTTTTTGCTGACGTGGTCATTCCTTGATTCTAACAGACTCCCATGTTGTATTTGCTCTCAAGAGCATGGTGATGAACAATTGGATGTCTATTGATCCTGTGCTATGTGCAAAACAGCTGTGTCAGGCCAGGTGCAGTCAGTTCATTTATTCTGTCTGAGGAACAATTTATACCATAATTCCTGCTGGATAAAGTTTAGTTCTTGGCTGCCAAGGAAAACCAGATGAAAGCTGTTAATGCAGGGTGGCTTTGGAAACAAAAACGCCTCTCCATAAAGGTGTGGATTTTTTTTTTTCCTTCAGTTTCAGCTCTCTTTCATGCTTATTTTCCTTGTCAGGCTCACAGCTGGACAGATGCTTCAAGTCACACCTCACCCTTCAGTCACATAAAATACATATTCTCTTTGTGATATTTTCCAGATTTCACTTTTAAAGAATGCAAAATTATGACAGACTCATAATTACATTGAAAAGTAAGTAGAGGGAGTAATATTAAATTACAAAGACAGACAGAAAGAGATGGAATTCAATGGTTGCTCAGTGTGCTATAAAACAGATTAGTTTTAATTTACAAGTTAATTAATTCACAAGGAGCAAATCAAGTTGCTCTTAAACAATGTGGTTGTCTAATTCTCCAGCCCCATCGGATTTCGGTCTCCGATCTTAGCTCAGGGTATGCCGACCCATTCTATTACTGTGAATAGAATGGGTC